>OY856410.1:1226359803-1226959803 GCA_963693085.1 Alisma plantago-aquatica | reverse complement strand
AGATCTGAACCGGTTGGTTCACAAGTGAACTGGTCAGTTGGAACACCTCAACCGGTCAGTTCACAAGTGAACCAGTCAGTTGGTGGTCCTGGTCGGTTCCCGATTGAGTTTCCTTCTTTTATTTCTAATTGGTATCGAATACCAATCCTTGTTCCAATCAAATTGGGCAAGTGAAACACAAGGAAAATTCTCACCAATCCTACTTTCCCAACTTGCTCGGTTACACTAGTTGAATCGATCGTTTCAACATTTGAAGCAATCCATTCACCCTGATCTTGAGCCGACCGGTTCACCAAGCTCATCTGACCGGTTCATCACATGAACCGATCGGTTGGGAGTACAGGTTGTGTAGAATCAGTCAATTGCGATTTCAATCAATCTGATACTCCAATCAATGTGTCCAACACCTTGAACAATATGATATTGAGATATCAATTGATTGAGTGTTTAATTGAACTACTAAACTCCTTTAGTAATTAATCTAAACGTTGCTTGTGGACAAAACTCCTCTTCCAGGTTAAATCCTATGTGTGTGACCCTGCAGGTCGATTTCACATTGGCAGTGAAATTCCATAACACTTATGACTTCACAAGTAAAGAGCGGTGCCTAGTCACACATCAGTGCTACCCAAGTGAAAGTAGAAAGTTGGAGAACAACTTTCAATCCTAAAATCCGTGAATGGTGTTATAGTGAATGTATAATTCCTTTGTCACTGATATCCCGAATGAACTCGAGGCATGGAACAGTCATCCTGTCAATGTTCATTCACTTTCTTGATCTCAGAGTAGATTGGAAGAGATATGTTATGACATCAATATCACATACTGACTCACACATGCGTGCACGCCTTTCTCAATCCTACTCATCAAGTGGCCATGGATATCAAACTCCCTCAGGAGGGACAAATCCCATATCTATCACTCACCCCTCAAAAGTCCCATGTGTCAAAGCCACCCAATCATCACCTTTATAACAACCCATGTTTCAGGAGTGCGTTTGATGATGTCAAAGTGTGCCCAACGACATGTGTTGAGTGCAATGATTTCAGGTCTAATAATCACACTCACCACCATCATTGTGAGTACTGACTGTGACTACCATGTCATGGTTCCATGTGTCAAACTTACAGTGGGTCTGTCCGGTACACTTGTTCTCTAACAAGTACCTATGTGTTTGGTTTGATATCTCTATATCATGACTAATGAGATTCTGTCATCAACCAACACCACAATCTAGTCTTGTGTGTCATTGATGTCTATCTACCTTCCATAATGACATCCGACTAGGGACATAATGAGAATGTACAAACTCTTAACACCCGTATGATCTCATTGTTCAGGTCCTCAACCTGAAGGCATACGTCATTGAGTACTGTCATTCTCTAGACATTCAATATGTTCTATCACTATCTCATATGACTAAAGCAGAAAGAATTGGAAGGTTGCCTTTGATGTTTATCAAATCAATCTTAATCTATCCCACCAATCATCTCATGATTGGCTCTCAGGGCATACATACCAACAGACTCCCACTTGCACTGCGAGTCAATCACCCTTGAATCATATTCATAGTGATCTCGAAACATGTCCCACATGTTACTGTGCTCTAGTGCCAACATAGTGAGTAATGGGAACGCCTTGCCAAAGTCAGTATTAATTGCATGTCTCTCATCTCTTCGCTGTACGTCACACATATGAGATGGAGGTGTCGTAATATGCGATCTAGTATTTCTTTGCTAACTTTTAGCCACATTGCATGATCAAGGATTCCATACTTGTCATCAATGAGCGGAATATCTCTAAGTTCATCTCATGAACTTCCAGATCCATATAGTATCTACTGCTGTTCTCTAACGCATAGATGCCTGAGATTTCCTTTTAAACGGCTTTATTGGAACACTTCCAATTATCAACAAACTTTCACTTTTATATATCCTATATATATTTTGCGATTAATTTCTATCCTTTTAGAAGTTCACATCAATGTAACTCTTTACATTGAACTCTTCCTTATCTCCATAGAACTAGTACTTCACAAGTACTTATCAAGTTCTCATGGTATTCCAGTAACTCTTACTGGAAGTAGACATACATCCACTCGTCATACGAGTTATCAGGATGAGCACATCATATTGCCATGCAAGATAATGGGATGATTACATACATGATAGATCCTTATCTATTCTTAGTGTTCTCATTCTTCATAAGAATTGAACACTTGGCCTTGGGATACTAACTCCATGTAACATAGACAAGTTCTCTCCCAGTTAATCTGTGTATACTGAACCCTTAAGTATAGATTTGTATGTTCTCTCTTTTCAGGTCAAGAGGTTTTTGAGAACTATCTCTATAGATCTCTATTCCTATCACATAGGAAACAACTCTATCTTCCTTAAAGATAATTTCCACTTTTGGATTTCCATTCTAGAACAATTCCATTTCACATCAACATGTGGAATGTGAACACGCTCCCACTAAATCACAGATCCCTTCTTTATCTTTGACATACCAGTCAAACCCTTTGACTATATTATCAAAGTAAAGATCCAATTCTTTGTTGCTTGTACTCAATCAATCACATTGATTAGTCCATTGTAACTTATAGACTTCATTTTCATTAGTGGATTTGTAAACCCTATAGGTTGTGTCACGTACACATCCTTGTTTTATTCCTCATAGGAATGTGGTTTTTGTATCCATATGCCAAATGTCTCAGTCATTAAGTTGCAATCAACAAGCATCATCCTTCTCAAAATGTTATCCATGTGTCTTAACACTTAAGACTCATTTGCACTTATGGATTTCAATCCAATGGGTGCTACCATTAAGGTCATACCTTATGGTTCACATGGATGTCATTTAGGATGAAATGGTTATAAACCATAACTCAAAATTCGGTTCCTCATATTTATCTAGATAGTTGACTCATCATATGAACAACTCATCATATAGATAATTGAGGTGTAAGGATATAAGAATTCACAACCCTTGTGATTCTTAATTTCTTTTATTAGTGAGGGGTATTCTTTTATTAAGAAGAACTCAGTTATTTGATAATGATTCTCTAACTCCTTAGAGTATGATTCCTTCTTTATTTAGACATCATCATGCCTTAATCATGAGTTCACTATGATACACTATCATAATCACTCATAAGCATATCAAACATTTGGTCCAAGTATTTCATTCATTGATCTCATCAAGAATTAACACTTTTCCAAATTTGCACTTCATCTATGATAATCTTGAACACTTCAAGATATTCATATTGGTATTTCTCTAAACACCATTTGAAGTATTAGCAATTGTTCCAATAGGTATGTAAATACAACACATGTATTATACCTAATAGGATAATCATTCTCCCACCACCTTTAGTGAAGATTGATTAATCATGTACAAGAGATTCATGTCTCTTACTGGTTCTCTAACCAAAAGAGTCTAGATTTATCCATCACATGGAAACGAGAAATGAATTTCTCATGATTGATGCTAATTTGATTGTTTGAGTTATCAATAACTTTAGGTATCATTTTATCTTATGCATATCACATACCACAAGATAAACAAGGCATTGCCACAAAGATCATATCTTTATAAATTGAAACATCTCTTTATTGATTGCCATCATTGTCATACAATATGCAAAAATAAAGTTGTTCTATCTATTGGCAAATATGAAATAGCAGTTCATAACCATATTACATGCCTTTTAGGCTGAAAGTAAACTAAAGTACTCCTATCTATGAAGGCAACACTTGCCCCATTTATTGAGTTCTTTACACTTTACATCTTGGTATCATATACCTCAAAAAGTGTTACAAGTTTACTTTCATGACACCTTTAAGTAGAGAATTATGTCACCTCCTTCTTCTTTTGTTCTTCCAGATAGAGAGGATAATTCCTTTTCCGATGTCCTGGCTTTTGACAATGGTGGCAATTGCCTTTCTTGGTCACGCCTCCCTTGGCCTTCAGAGCTGAAGTCGACTTGGGCTCCTGGCTAGCATCAGAACCTTTCTTAGCTTTGCCCTTGCCCTTGCACTTGGACTTGCCCTTCTTGCTTGTGATCACCATCACAGACTTAGTCTTGTCCTTCTTCATCTATGTCTCGACTGTCCTCAACATGCCCAACAACTCTAACAGTGGCCTATCAAAGTTGTTCATGTTGTAGTTCATCACAAACTGACTGTAAGATTCAGGCAACGATTGCAGTATCAGGTCAGTAGCCAACTCTTGGCTCAGTGGAAATCCTAGTCTTTGCAGGTTCTCCACATACCCAATCATCTTGAGTGTGTGAGGACCAACTAGATCTCCTTCTGTCATGACACACTTGAACAGTGCCCTTGAGACATCGTATCTCTCTTTCCGTGCCTGATCTTCATATAGGTTCTTGAGATGCTGAATCATCTCAATGACACCCATATTCTCATGTTGTCTCTGCAACTCGTGGTTCATAAAGCATAACATCAAGCACTTTGCATCAATGGCATCATCAGAATGCTTCTTGTAAGCATCCCTTTCTGTCTTTGGTGCATTAGGAGCGGGTTCCTCTGGAATCAGAGTATCCAGGACATAGAGCTTTCGCTCTTGAGTGAGAACAATTCTCAATGTCCTATACCAGTCGTGGAAGTTTGTCCCATTTAGCCTGTCCTTTTCAAGGACCGATCGCAAAGAAAAGTGATTGTTGTTTGTCGTCATTTGTACTACAAAAGGAAATATGCAATTTTAGTCCAAAAACTCATTTTTGACTTATTTGTTTGATTTGAAAAGTTGACGATAAAACTAGGCCTTTAATTAATTATCGCTCCCACTATTTTACTTCAAATTGATAGCCCTCACCATAAATTCGGAAGATTGCAGCATACAAACTTCTAGTGGGCAAGATCCTGAAATCCTCTAAGTCATGGACTGGCTTGGTCTGTCACCCACAACTTAGATCTCTCAAGTAGGCAACACTAGCCAATTGCATCATATGCAACTCTTGATAAGATGCCATATGCAACTCCTTGCCATGAGCATCTCCATGCCTCAAGGTGCTAGATCCTATCTAGGTCACCTTGTTAAGTCCGACCCAAAGCCAACACGATGAATATGCACCCTGCTTGGGCAGACCCACAGATTCATCCTTCACGCTTCCATGAGATAGACGGTGCACCACGCTTGGGGGTGCCCACACTTGGTCAATCAAGATTTTCACATGTGTTGCATTTAGAAGGCATCTAAAACTTAATATTTAATGAGGGATTTGGTTAATATATACATATACATATCCAATCACCACAATACATAGTATGTATCATATACATGCTATATCCCACAGAAAACATGCACAAACGATAAAAGCGATGATTATGGCCATCCTAATGTGATTCCTCGAGCTAAGAGGAATCACGGTCATCTAGGTCTACATCACATGCAACCTGTACAAGATGAACTATGTGCTTTGCCTTCTGAGTTGATCAACTCATCATATGAATGATCTACTCTCTCTGGCTGGTCGTCTGGGTGCCACCAGTCGATCGACTGGATCCTCCAACCGATCGGTTCGCCTGGTCATCGTGCATCTCCTTCGGGCCGCCACCCACTCGTCTCGCTCCTCGAACCAGTCATCAACCGATCGGTTCACTCCTTGAACCGATCGTCTGAAACGTCAACCGATCGGTTCATGCCTTGAACCGATCGTCTCGTCAGGATGTCCTCCGGTCTTTGACATAACAGGAAATAAAATCTATCCTAATTTTACATTGCTTAAAAAGGGAACCCCAAGTTACATTCGGGGGGAGCAAAGGTAGGAAAGAATCTCGAATTATTTTGAGTTACATCAGGAATAGGAGAGGGAAGATCAGTGCGCAGACCAAGATGCAAGCAACCACAAACAACCATACACATATAGGGTTTATTGGCCATAACCACGCTATACATCCACCACAAAACTCGTTTGAGGGCGACGCGTATCGAGTGCATTAATAATACATATCATATATGTAATTGGGATTTGTGGATTTAGGATTTCATATGCATAAAGTCAGTTTTATTCGCATCGTATGCAATAAATAAAGGCGACAAACCAAAATTGATCATATCGATATTCCTAAAATATAGAGCAGTTGATGTGTCTCTGATACCACTGTTGGGTTTTAGGGGAGGCAGAGAAGGCAGCAGAAACAAAAATTTTCTCCTCCCCAAACCCAGAACAAGGAAACGTGTCAACGTCTATAGAATAGGAAAGGATGGTTTGTGGAATCATACCTTGTCCCGAGGCTTGCTCGGCGACAATACCTCACATCTTGCGCGGTCTTCACCTTCGGTCTTGGACGTTGTTTGTGCAGCTCCTGGTCGCACCGGGACTGACGACTCTTGGTCTCACTGGGACTGTCAGGATTGACAACTGTCCTCCGAGCGGCAGAAATCTCCCGCCTCTGAAGTAGTCCACACGGACCACCTGGAACTCCACACTCCTTATCCCACAAGGAAGTGGATGGAGTCGCACCTTCCTGTTGACGTACTAGTCGCAAACACACTCTCCTGCCTCCAGTTACAACTGCAGTTTTCTTTCCCTTACTGCACCTCCCTTTGTGGGTAGCACTTGCTCGGGCTCTCTCTCGGTTAGCAAAACCATAGAGAAGGACAACTTTGCAGATCAACTGGTTGCACTGAGTTGTTCTTTGAGAATCCCCCAATACCCCTATATATATAGGAGGGTCATGGGACAGGGTTCTCCATCCCGGGCAATGCGGGACTAAAAGAAGGAGTAGAAGGGTTCAAGATTTTCCACAAAAGCAACCAACTCGCAACCTGAACCGATCGTTTCACAACTGAAACGGTCGGTTGGGGATCTGAACCGGTCGGTTGGAATGCCTCAACCGGCCGGTTCACAAGTGAACCGGTCAGTTGGTGGTCCTGGTCGGTTCCTGATTGACTTTCCTTCTTTTGTTTCTAATTGGTATCAAATACCAATCCTTGTTCCAATCAAATTGGGCAAGTGAAACACAAGGAAAATTCTCACCAATCCTACTTTCCCCACTTCCTCGGTTGCACCAGTTGAATCTATCGTTTCAACACTTGAAGCAATTGGTTCACCCTGATCTTGAGCCGATCGGCTCAACACTTGAGCCGACCGGTTCACCAAGCTCAGCCGACCGGTTCATCACATGAACCGATCGGTTGGGAGTACAGGTTGTGCAGAATCAGTCAATTGTGATTTCAATCAATCCGATACTCCAATCAATGTGTCCAACACCTTGAACAATATGATATTGAGCTATCAATTGATTGAGTGTTTAATTTAACTACTAAACTCCTTTAGTAATCAATCTAAACGTTTCTTGTGGACAAAACTCCTCTTCCAGGTTAAATCCTATGTGTGTGACCCTGCAGGTCCATTTCACGTTGGCAGTGAAAGTCCATAACACTTATGACTTCACAAGCAAAGAGTGGTGCCTAGTCACACATCAGTGCTACCCAAGTGAAAGTAGAAAGTTGGAGAACAACTTTGAATCCTACAATCCGTGAATGGTGTTACAGTGAATGTATAATTCCTTTGTCACTGATATCCCAAATGTACTCGAGGCATGGAAAAGTCATCCTGTCAACGTTCATTCACTTTCTTGATCTCAGAGTAGATTGGAAGAGATATGTTATGACATCAGTATCACATACTGACTCACACATGTGCGCACACCTTTCTCAATCGTACTCATCAAGTGGCCATGGATATCAAACTCCCTCAGGAGGGACACATCCCATATTTATCACTCACCCCTCAAAAGCCCCATGTGTCAAAGACACCCAATCATCACCTTTATAACAACCCATGTTTCAGGACTGCGTTTGATGATGTCAAAGTGTGCCCAACGACATGTGTTGAGTGCAGTGATTTCAGGTCTAAGAATCACACTCACCACCATCACTGTGAGTACTGACTGTGACTACCATGTCATGGTTCCATGTGTCAAACTCACAGTGGGTCTGTCCGGTACACTTGTTCTCTAACAAGTACCTATGTGTTTGGTTTGATATCTCTATATCATGACTAATGAGATTCTGTCATCAACCAACACCACAATCTAGTCTTGTGTGTCATTGTTGTCTATCTACCTTCCATAATGACATCCGACTAGGGACATAATGAGAATGTACAAACTCTTAACATCCATATGATCTCATCGTTCAGGTCCTCAACCTGAAGGCATACATCATTGAGTACTGTCATTCTCTAGACATTCAATTTGTTCTATCACTATCTCATATGACTGAAGCAGAAAGAATTGGAAGCTTGCCTTTGATGTTTATCAAATCAATCTTAATGTATCCCACCAATCATCTCATGATTGGCTCTCAGGGCTTACATACCGACATGGCTAACTATGTTTTGCTAAATAACCTCAACTTGCCTATTTGAAACTTCCACTTACCCACTTGTCTGTAGCTGATATGGAGAGGATACTAAAAAGATAAGCATCATACTTATTCAATAGGAATTGAACTTGCACTTTAAGAATTGGGGATGTATTAGATATCATCATGCTTGTAATTCTAAACCTCAAGAAGATGTCTATTTAAATAGCTATATGAAAAAATTAGAATTATTTGATATTATGGGGATATATTCAACCCACTTAGAGATGTAGTCAATTTCTACTAGGATATATGAGAACCCACTACAAGAAGGAAATGAGATATGTAGTTAACCCCCAAGACAAAAAAACTTTTTGACTTCTTGTCAACAACTCTAAGTAATCTCATCTCTCTTACATATTATCCATGTTTTTTGACCTATTCACATAGGATACTGATATTGTTAATTTACATTAATAGTGTATGCCCATTGAAGCCACACTAATTAACTCTAATTGTTGTGTTTTTAGCGCTCATGTGGCCTCTAGTAGGTCTCAGATAACATTGGTCAAGGATTTTAGGTGCCTCTTCCTCACCAATGCACTTGCAATATAAGACATCTACACATGGCCAAAAAAGGTATACTCATCTTAAGAATAGTGTCTAACATCACACATGCACTTCTTCTTAGCATTTCTCATTCATTTAGGATGTAAGACCCATGTTAAACAAGATAATTTGAAAAATCTACAAACTAAGGGGTAGCTTTAGACATTCTCATCGATTTTCAATCAGGAAAAGAGTCACCTATGCGAATATGTTGGTTTTGATAATGGTTAAGGACTTAAGGTGACCATCTGCTTAATGTTTTCTACCATTCTTGTCCCAAATTTCAAGATCAAAGAATTCACAAATAGAATTTGTTAGATCAATTAAGTCTTTTCATCTTTCCTAGTTAATAGGTAGATAATGGTTGTGTGGTTCGTATACGCAATGACCTATGACTCACATAAGTTAGAAGTAAAATTTGTCAAATTCATTGATAATGATGAATAAATCCTACACAGTTTTATCTTAGTTTCATGAGATTCATATAATATCTTCGATGCATAATACACCATGTGGTGTTTCTTATCTATGTGTTGACCCAAAATATCTCCCATCATGTAATCACGTGCATCACACATAATTTTGAATGGTTATGAGTATTTTGGTGTCAAAATAATGATAGCAGAAATGAGGGAACCTTTTAAAATTTTAAACCTCTTCATGCATTTTGAATTGAACAAAATTTTCAAGTCCTTCAGCAGAATATTGGTTAAGGGATTGGTATTGTTTTAGAAGTCCCATATGAATGTGGTGTAGGACCTTGTATGGCCTAGGAAGGCTCTAACTTATTTTGAATGTTCCCCCTTCTACTAACATAGTGGCCATGAAGTGTACCCTAATCCTCCATGAAGTGACATTTTTCTAAAGTTATTAGTATATGGGTTTATTATCATCTGGTTAGTACAAGAGAGAGGCAGTGAACACATGAGTCAAAGGAATCTTAGTAAAAATTAAAGTCATCCATAACGACCTGCATAATTTTCTTTGTAAATCCTTAAATGATGGAACCATGCACCGTTGAAAGGTGGTGGCCACATATCATAGATCAAATGACAATTTCCTAAAACCATATGTGCCAAATGGACAAATCAAACATGGTCATCTTAATGAATCAAGATCTGATAGAACCTGAAATAACGATCAGGATTGAAAATAACTCCTGGTGAGATAGCCACTCCAGAACTTGATCTTGGAAGGGTTGATGGAAGTGGTCCTTGTGTGTGGCATTGTTCAATTGCAAGTAATATATGCACATTCTCAAACCAGTAAATGTGCCTATCAATATTAACTCATTCTTCTCATTTTGCACCACCATGGTGCCTTTCTTAGTTGTGACAACTTGCATTTCACTAACCCATGGGGAGTCACAAATTAGATAAATGATCCAAGTGACAAGTATTTTAATTAACTCAAGTCATACCACTTCTTTCATTATAAGATTCAGCCTACTTTGTGGGTCTCTAGAGGGCTTGTAGTCTTCAACAATGGGTATCTTTTGTACATGGAGACAAATTGACTTACACTTATAAGTTTGGTCATGTTGTATCACAATGGAGTTTTCCTTTGTCTCAGGAAAGTCAATAGCTTGTGCTCCTACTAAGTGGTATAGTTATCATTGATACTCACAGGACAAACTTATCTATCATCAAGAAATTGTATTCAACTATTTAGACAAGGGTTGCATCTCTAGTGATTTAGATATGGAACATGATCCTCTACAATAGAATTGTCCTTGGGTTTTCAACGCCAGCATGTGGGTCTTCCTAAACTGTGTCAAGGTAAAGTTAACATTCCTTAATCCAGGTCTCAGGATACTTAGTAACCTCAATATCAAGGAGGGTTGTTTCTAAAGGATCATTAGATACTCCTTCTTGAGTTGAGACTTTTTCTCAATCAATGCAACATGAAAACTTCTTTATGAATGTTGAGTCCTTTTATGTTATCAAAATCCTAAATTAAAGTATCTCCTTTCCCTATCTCCATATAAATGTCCTAACAATGGCATCAATCAAAGAACACACGATAGATAGAAAGGGTCTCCACAAACGAGGGGATATCTGATGTATTCCTTAAGAACCATAACAATAAAATAACAAGGAACATATGAGTCCTTACCAAACCTAATTGGTATATCTTCTATGATTACCATAGGTTTAGCCACTAAAACGTTTTCTAGCAGAGTTGTCATTCTAGTTGGCAATGGCTCCATGAATCTTAACCTTTAACACAGGCTAAGAGACATGATATACTAGCCCCAATATTTTCTAGTCTCTTCTTGAAAGCAGTCTCACTAATGCAAAATGTGATCCCAAAGAATGTAGATCCTTATTCCTCTTTTGCATCTTACTTCAGATAATATCAGAGGCATTCTTGGCTAGTTTTATTCTCTTGTTATCCTTGCTTGTATAGTACCTACTAAGAAGCATCCTAAGATATTTGGACCAAGCATCTAGGAAAGGAATGCCGATGTAGATCTTCTTAATAGCTTCCTTGAATTTTATGACCCAAGTATCACGCCTTGTCAGATTTCAACAAATTTTTCTATGAGGAATGTGGTATATATACCAGAGTGACTGGTTCAATTTCATCTTGTTGTTCTTTAAAAGTATTATTCCTCTTGTCTTTCCCTATTTAATTAGTAGTAGCCATGTCCTTGTTCTCTATTTCTTGAATCACTAACTTTGGTACAACCAATAAGTCATATTCATCTTCATCAACCACTATAGGTGTTGTAGGCACTGTTATTGTCTATGAAAAGATCTTACTTAAATGTGTAGAAATTTCCTTCAACTATTATGGTGCTCTGGGTCATGCAACTAAACCAAAGAACTAGTGGGTGGGCATAGGCTTGTAGTGAGCCCAGACATTTGGGACTCCATCAACTGATTATGAGCTTGTTAGTTGGATAACATGGTTTGTTTAGACTGTAGTATCCTTTCAATTGATGACAATTTGTCTTGGTGAGAAGTAATAGTTTCCCCACTAGTCTCCTTAATATGCATGTGGCCCTTGATTGAATTTCTAAAATTTCCATTTATTGTAACCCATGTATGGTTGGTAATACTCTATTGACTAAATGGAAGTCCCTTGGTTCCAATTATTTTAATGTTGATAATTATAGAAACCTAGAGAATCTTGAAATTGAATGTTAACCTTCCCTATTCTCAATTAAGAACCATTTTCTTCACCTACTAGCTTGTCACACCAGATCTAAGATGGTTTTGTTTTGATTTAGAACATAATACCCATGTCTTGGTATGCTGTGAATGGTGTTCAATTCCTCCCTCACCTTTGGATTGTGAGTTTCTCATCAAAAAATTAAAAAGAAATTGACATCCCAAGGTGCAATAGATATTTCCCTTGCATGCTTCAAAAAAAGGATTGGATCCTTCACCTACTGTTGTTGTGATTGACCTCTCCTTTCATATGAATTAATGGAGGATTCAAGGAGCTCTTGATCCATTTCTAGTTCCTTTAGTAATTCCACTATTGTCTTGAGTATTGAATTATCTTCTCCCATGGAAACATTAAGCACATCTCCTTGTCCTCTACCATAGTTGGTTGGCTTTTGCACCATGTTCTACTACTCTCCATGCAATATAAATAACTTTGGTGCATGATGTTTCTTCCATATGAGGAATTCATGAACTTCTTGGTGGCTTCATCTGCACCCCTATAAATTTTTTCTATACAATAAACCCATGAGATGATGTGTCAAAGGTAATGATGAAGGAGTTCTTTGTATCTTTACCATTACTCAACCAGTGATTCTCCTAGGACCATTAGGATTGTGTGTTACTGTCATCTATTACATGACATAGGATGGGTAGAAATTCTCTAGACTCATGGTTAGCAATATGTCCCATGAAGTGGTGATATCTCTGACCTAGGAGTTGTACCATGTCCTTGCCTTATTTTTTTAGAATGACTCGAGTTTGATGACATATTTAGAAACGCTCTATAGTTTTTTCAATGTGCAAAGTTCAAGGAACCTTTAAGGATGATCCGGACAATCCTCACCCTTGTACTTTGAGAATGTGTTGCTATAAATTATTGTGATATGTTGAATCTGAATCTCAAACTGGAGAGTTGGCTAGTGGAGTAAATGTATAGTTCCATACCCTTAGTGAGAGAAAGTGTCTACATCATTTCTATCATTCAGATTCTAGAATTTCTTCTTGTGTTGCCTAGAGTTTAGCATGTAGGTTATTCTTGTCCTCATGTGTGATCTTTAAACACTCTACATCTATGGCCCTATTCTCCCTTTGGGAGATTTCTTTCTCATCCATTTTTGCTTTGTTCTATATATTCGTACTATGGAAGGTCTTGTCAATATCAACATCAAAGACTGGCGATGTAAAATCAACATTAGATGAGAATCACATACACTAGAATATGGTACTTGAAATAAATAGATCAATATCATTTAGTAGATGTGAGAAGAATAAAATTTCAAGTAGATTGGAAATAGAATCAATGCTAAAAGAAAATCCTAAATTTATCTCAAAGGAATTGGATTCAAATAAGAATATTGTCCTAGGAAGTGGTGAAAAAACTAATGTGGAGATTTCTAGTGCACAAATTCTTTACGGATTTTGTGATAAATTTTACCTAGACAATGTATCAACAATCACCACCCATAAGTGAACAAGTGTCATTATATATAACCCTAAGGACAATACTTTTTAGGAATATTATATGAAATATAGTCCAAACTAAGATCAATATTTATATATGGGAGTTGATTAGATCATTGATCTATATTAAAGTGTTGAAATAAGAATGAGAAGAGATATGAAATAATATAGAGAAATACAAAAGTGATTGGGCTTCACTAGAACCTCTTACTTAACTATACTCTGCATTATAATGTCCATTTAATATGGTTATTGGGTTGAAGACAAGGAAGTTTAATATCGTTTATAAAATTTAGAAGTATTGATCTCCCCATAGGGCTAAGGTTTCATTACCAATAGATTCTAAATATGTCACCCTATAGAACCCCCATCGAAGGTCATATCAAGGGATCAATGACAAAAATTGGTAATTTAACCCAAGGTTTCAATGTCTCTATACCTAAAATTACTACGTGACATGCATGATAGATGATCATGATATAAGGCACATATTAAACAATTGATGATCAATCTAATGGTTTATACAAATAATGATTTAAAATACAAAGTAATGAATATAAGCAACATGGATGATCCGAGCAACAAAAAATGAAACTACTTGCTCATGGTATAGAGTAGATAGTTGAAGAATAGATCATGTCATTATAATGAGAGGATTACAACTATGTCCTTTAATGAAAATACATTATTTAGTGATGATAAAAGTCCTCCAGGGCTCTAGGTTCATCATCTTCCTTTCTTCTTCTCCTTGTGCAAGGAATCCAAATCTCATGACCACGTCAAAAGGGGCTAAACTATTGTAACTTAGGTTAAGTTTTCTCTTATACTTGTGTTGTTGGCCCCACCAAATCCTTAGTATTCGTACTAGAACATTTTTTTTTACACTGGAAAGTTTGTAGTTGGTTGACTAGTTGGTTAGTCGGTGAATTGTTTACTAGTGTTTACAACAAATGGGCCCTCAATTGGGGAACATGAGAATGGATCGAGAAATTGGTTGGGAAATTGGAAGTTATGATGCATGCAGATCAAATTCAAATTGGATGACATGGTTGATGAATGGAACACTTGGTTACTAATAAATTACTATGGCATGTTACCTAGCTAGTTGACACAATTAACTAACTAGTTGAATAGCATATATCTTAGAGAAGGGCTCCAACACTCAATTGGGTGATTGATTGATACATCAATCAATCGACTAGTCAACATAGGTACTGATATTTTCATCTAATTTAGTGAACCAGTTAGTTGAACTAGATGATAAACCCAATGTAATGCTCTTGTTGTATGAAATAGTGACCCAACCAACTGACTGGAGAACCAATTTCCATTTTGAGTTTCTAAGGATGTAATGAATTTCCTTTTCTTCAGAGGATCAGCTCCCCAAATCATAAATATGGGTAAGGTTGATTTATTTAACCTTGGTCATGCATGGATTATACCTTTGGGATCCTTGTGCTAGTTTTGTGCAATTCCTATAAGAAAATATAAGTTTGATATTAGAAGACATTAACAACAAAATAATGTAACCAAATTCATATAAAGATAAAATAAAGCAATAGGTATGAGATGTTGTTGAAATCATAATTTAAAGATGTAAACAAAATATGATGATATGTTCTAATCAGTGCACTAATTCAATTACCATTTCTGCCTTCACCATTATTAAGTATAGAGTTTAACTTTGATTTGGACCTATATGTAGGAAGAAGGTGACTCTTCCTCTAACTAGAATAAGTATATCCAATTCAAATTCTATATTGGCATCTTCATGTTAAGGATGAGTTTCAGTCTTTTAGTGGTCTTCTTATATTTGTTTTCTCATTGTTGTAAGAAAACTCCTCTATTCCCTATATGTTTGAAATTTTTTATCACTAAAACTGATAAAAATTGAGAGTGTTTTTGTTTCTCATTTGTATTCGAAATTAGTATTTCATTAACTTAAAAAGATATGTTGGGAAGGTCAATGATATGGTAGATCATGTGAGTTATTTTTCTATGTACTTATTCTCTCCCTAAATTTGGTGTATTGATTCTGAGTTACAATGCACATAAAACATATCAATAAATCATTAACCCCCAATCTTATTACTTCCTTTTAATTTCAAAAATATTTGTTACAATTTTTTATCCATAACTATACAACATGTTCCACTCTAAAGAAATCACACACAAAGGACAATATGATGATGAACCTCAAAATGAAACAGTAAGGCAAGTGCATGCACTTACATAAAGGAATGCTCTAGGAAAAGTTATAGAAAGTATTAACACCAATCATAGATGAAAACATTAAAAGATAATATGTCAAGAATGTATTTATTTTTAATTACTGCATTATTTATAATTATTACCAGATGTATATATATTTTCAATCACTTTTCACAAATGTTCCTAGCATGTAACTTGAAGTTTAATATGTGTGACTATTGGAAACTTGGATTTATACATAATGAGAATTGGGATGCAAAATAATTGAAAGGAACTCTCTTTAATTTTACTTTATTGGTACAAAGAAGACAAAACAATGAGAAAACCAACCACTTATCCTCTTTTCTCTTACTAATACTTGTATCTTACAAACTAGTTACATGATTTTCCAAATCACACCTTAATTTCTCTTGGGAGTATGTGTACTTAACCCATAGTAGACGTTCTATCCAAGGGCCCTTTTGTTTAGATTGATTCATGAAAGACTTAAAGATTTGATCTACTAAGTGCTTTTGATTTATTTTTATGAAAATCACTAAAGTGAATCTATATTTGCTACAAATATCTTGAACTTTCCTTAAAAGAAGACTATATTTTATTAGTCAGTCAGTGTGTTTGTATTCTCTAGTTGAACTTATCTACTTGAGTCACTTTTGAGAAAATAGTTCTTGATATCATGTTCATAATCACGATTCATACCATAAAGCATTGCAAGGAGCAATTCAAAAATAGGTTCAAATATAGTAATGAAGACAGAATTGCCAGCATCCATTCTCTGTGGTAGTTTCTATTGAGTGGATTGATTGGAAATTGGTTCTTGTATCAATTGTTTTATACACATTTAGAGATAGTTCATGTTGACCTGTTGCATTCCATTTTCTATTCACAAGGACTAGGATAGTTTGCTAACTATTAGTTGACATCTTTGTAAGAATAACAACTTGAATGTCTTGTACATGTGATTTGTAGTCAATAGAGACCGACATTTTTGTCTTGATAATATTAATGAATAATTTATCATTTTTGGTCTTCCATATTTTTTAGTAGGTCACATCAATTAGGTAGCCCTTCATTGTCTCTATTAGTTTATAGATTGTGTTTCATCCATGATTCTGTTGGTATGTATGCCCAGAGAGCCAGTCATATGATGATTATAATTTGGCAATATGTACAAAACTTGATAATATTAATAAAGGCTTTTTTTGTCTATTTATGTTTGTTTCAGTTATGAGATGATAACACATCATAATAGATGTCTAAAGAATGATATTACTCAAGGACATATGTCTTCAGGTTTACGACCTAAACAATGTTATGTATGATAAGAGTATATACATTCTTGCTACATCCCTAGTTAGATATCATTGTGGAAGCAAGATAGACAACACAAATAGATAAGGCTAGAATGTGGGTTGACTGATGACAGAGTCTCATTACTCCTAATATTAAATATCAAGTTAAGCACATAGGTACATGTTAACAGTGTATGGGACAGGCCCACCTTGAGAAAGATACATGGAAACCATGGAATAGGAGTTAGAATTAGCTCTCAAAGGGATAGTGATGATTGTGATTCTTAGACCTCAAGTCACTACACTCATCACATGTTGTTCGATGAACTATGAAACCATCCAACATGATCTGGAATAAGGGTTTCCATAGAGATAGTGCTTGGGTGCATTGTGACACATGGGGATTTACTATGAGTGATGTAGATGGGATTTGTTCCTTCTATTGAGAATTTGATATCCTGGACCCTTGATAAGAGAGACTGAGAAATCTATGACCATATTCATGTGAGTCAACTTGTGATATTTGATCTCACATGCATCTCTGTAATCTATTGTAGTTCAATATCATAGATTGAGTATTATAAGGACAACAATTCCAAGCCTCATATTCAATTTAGATAATAGAGACAAAGGAACTATATGATCATGGCAACACTAATCATTGATTATAGGCCAACGTTGTTTTTTAATTGTCTAGTTGCTTGAGAAGAAATTATGTGTTGCTAGATGTCACTCATTGCTTGTGTCGTCATAATTGTTTTTGACTTGACTACCAACGTAATATGGGACCCATAGGGTTACATGCATATGACACACTTGGAATAGGAATATAATCATGGGTAAGATTAACTTGGTTACTAAAAGTGATTAGGTAATCAAATTAAACAACATTTGCTGATTGAAGTGTCTAGTCAATTGACTGGTAAGACACTCGACTGACTGAATCTTATCGATCGAATGGGAGTGTCTTGTCGACCAACATGATCACTTTTGAAACCTATCCTTTGACTGGTCAAATAAAGATGTGAAATGACTAGTTTGAATGGGTCATACAATTAATGATATGCATAAGGACATGCATTAATGGTGTGCCAATTGATTAATGGATGGTCCTACAATTAATGATATACAATTGTATGTATAGTCTAGTCATTTGAATGGTGTGCCAATTGACTAATGGATGGTCCAATCAACAGACTGGCAACACGCAACAGTTTTCGAACCTTGAGATCTCACCTTTTGTATCCCCTACATTATGGAAACCCTAATCTATGCACTCCTATATAAGGAGTCGGGGTTGGCAAGCCTCTTAAGACAATTCTCTTGTCACTATTGTCATTAGCATGTGAGAGAACTGAGAAGTCTTCCCAAGAAAGGGAAAGACAACAAGTGGAAAGAAATTAGACCTAGCACGTTGATAAATGGAATGACTAATCCTTCCTGTAAACTTTAGAAGTGCAACGTGGAGTTCTTAGTGGTTTGCAAGGACTACGTAGATGCATGGAAGTTGTTATTGTCGTGCTAGGAAAACAACATCAACTGTTGTCCATATGCTACCTTTGAAGGGAGCACATCTCTGTCCAAGATTGTCACTAGACTTGCTCTAGGACGAGGTACATCTTGCACCCTCTTTCCTATATACATTATTACTGACGTGATCTGCTGGTTAGAAAATATGGACATAAATTTTTATTTCTACCACCTTTTCCCTAAAGTGGCATCAAAGCCACATCAATTTACAGTGTATCGACATGTAAATCGATGCATTTAAATTTAGTTTTATCATTTATTAGTTGCATACCATGGGAACATTTAATATAGTTGTGCATACAATCAACCCAATAATTGTATTGAATACAATTGGAAAATGTTGCCTACCTAAATATTCACATTGTGGGCTATCAACCAAAGTTGACTCATAATTTCATGCAATGCCGCTCTTGGACCACTACAAAATTGTACGTTGCTATGTTTATTGTTAACAAGAAAATTAGGATGCTTCAATGCAGAGTGTGTGAGAGGAGCAATTTGCAACCTCTTTTTTTATAATAACTTAACTGAGAAATTTACATAAGAGTCCAGCAGTAAAGATAAATGACATAGTGCAATACTGTGAATGTAAAACAACTATATTAACACCCCACTCAAGCTGGACTGTACACATAATGTAAGCCCAACTTGCGACTAAGGTTTTGAAACATTGATGGACCTAGAGGCTTTGTAAGAACATCAACAAGTTGATCTTCAGACCTGACATGAGGAGTCACCACTCTCCCATTCATTATTTGATCTATGATAAAATGACAATCAAGTTCTATATGTTTAGTCCACTCATGCAAAACTAGATTTTTGGCCATATAGATAGCTACTTGATTATCATATCTGAGCTCTACATCAAAAATCATAGGAATTTGCAACTCAGAAAGCACAAATTGAACCCATTGTAACTCACAACAAGAATGAGACATTACTCTGCATTCATCTTTCATGCTAGAGAGAGCTACAACATTTTTCTTCTTGATCTTCCAGGTAATAATATGATTTCCTAGAAAAGTACAATACTCATATGTAGATATCATGCCATTTATATGACCAGCCCAATTTGCATCTACATAGACAGTGAGAACCAAACTGGATGGAGGAGTTTTAGGATTGTTGTATGTGGTCCCTTTTCTAGGATCTCCCTTCAGATACATCAGAATGCTTTAGAGTGTTGTCCAATGTGAGTTCTTTGGTGAGATCATATATTGACTCACCACTCCTACTGCAAATGAAATGTCAAGACAAGTCACAGTCAAATGTATTAGCTTACCAACAATCTTCAAATAATATCCTAGATCAGAATCATTAGAATTTTCCTTTACATGATAGTCCATGGGAGTATACACAGGCTTGGATGCACTCATTCCTGTCTCATGAAGTAGATCTAGTACATATTTTCATTGAGACAAATTAGTACCTGTATGAGAGTGAAGTCCTTCAATGCCTAGAAAATATCTCAATTTCTCCAGATATTTTGTATGAAAGTGCTTCTACAAGCCATCCTTCACATTAGATATGCCTACTGAATCACTACCAGTGATAACAATATCATCAACCTATACTACAATAATAACAGATCTAGTAGAAGATCTAGAATAGAATAAATAATGATCAATCACAGAACGTGAGAAGCCCATTTGTAAAATGATATTACAGAACTAGTCAAACCAAGCTCAAGGAGACTGTTTCAGCCTATAAATGGGTTTCTTCAACCTACAAACCTTTAGATACTCCCCCTGAGAAACAAAACTAGGAGGTTGCTCCATGTACATTTTTTCCTATAGATCGTCATGTAGGAAGGTATTTTTGACATCGAGCTAAAAAAGTGGCCAGTCAAAGGTGGTAGCCAAAGCGATAAGAATCCTCGTAGAATTAAGATGAGCCACACGTGAGAAGGTTTCAAAGAAATGAACACCATATGTCTGAGTATAGCCTTTATCCACTAATCTAGCTTTCAGTTGCTGTATAGAACCATCTGTATTATGTTTAATAGTGAATACCCATCTACAACCCACAACATTCTTATCTGCAGGAAAATCAGTAAACTCCCATGTTCCATTCTGAATAAGCGCAGACATTTTAGAATTCATAGCATGTAACTGACCAAAATATTTCATAGCATAAACATGACTCTTTGCATGTCTCACAAAATCAATTCCAAGAGCAAAATAATGAGCCTACTTAGACAAATTGGACAAACAACAAACACCCCTAATAGGATGTCGAATAATACAAATGTGAATATGTTTGTGGACAACAATGGGAACATTGAGGTCAGGTGGATCTTCAAGATTCTCTTGAGGAGAGGAAGATGGTGGAGGTTCATTGACTGGACTCTCTACCTCATCATGATCTTGGTTGCTTCATCTATGATACAACAAAGAATATTGTTGAATTAAAGGAACATCTCCATATGGCTCTTCCTCAGAAATTGTAGGTGGCACTCTCTCACTATATTTTGGTGGAAACACTCCCTCACTATATGATAATGGTGCCACTTCCTCACATTCACACAATTACTCCTCCTTACTAAGAAAACTAGAAAAATATGGTGTGGACTCATGGAAGGTAACATCCCTAGAACAAACATCTAACAAAGGGTGGGACAATAACACTTGTAACCCTTACTGGTATTGGAATATCAAGAAAGATAGTCTTAATAGACCTGGGAGACAATTTTTCAGGTTTAGGATCAAAATTGTAAATAAAATAGGTACAACCAAACACGCTAAGATTAACAGGAAATGGCTGATCAGTAGGACGTAAAACCAAAAAAGTAGTATTTCCTTGAAGAACAAAAGAAGTTTGCCTATTAATAAGAAAACATGTAGTCAGTTAATCATCTGAACAAAATCTCTTAGGAACATTGTATTGGAACATGATCATCCTGGTGATATCAAGAACATGAAGACTTTTCCTCTCATCTATCCCATTTTTTTGAGGGGTATGAGGACAGGACATATGATTTACCATTCCAACAGAACTACAAAAATCACCGATAACATGTTGAACATATTCCAAGGAATTATCAAACTAGGGAATTTTAATATTGCACTCAAACTGAACTTTTATTTCTTAATGAAAATTTTTGACAATGGACAACACAGACTCTCGATGTTTCAAAAAATAGATCCATGTCATACGAGAAAAATAATCAACAAAGGAAATGAAATATCAAAAACCATGACAACTACTTTTCTTTACAGGACGCCAAACAACAATGTGAACTAAATCAAAGGAACAAGAAAGATGAAGCAAGTGATAGAGATGTCTGCTTCATTTATATATGTTATTGAGATTATTGAGTATTGGATATTGGATGTGGATCTCACATTTTCTTAAATGTACAAGATCTAAAGAGAAGAAGGCCTTTAAAGAAAGGTGAGGTTGAACTTCACATCGCCAATGGAAGATGATTTGCTTCCAGTGCAGTTGGAATTACATTACTTAGATCTAGATGTGCTCCTAAACTAGGGTTTAGGAGTATCTCATGTTTGGACTAGGAATTAGGGTTACAAGACAATGATGGATTCCAATTTCTTATAAAAAATGGTTGATGTTTTATTATTAGAGATGAGATCTTTTATGACAGTTCCCCAATGTCCTATGATCTATAATTGTTAGATCTAGGGACAGACTTATATAACATAAATACAAAAAGGATAAAACACAATAACTCAAACAAGACATATATTGTCATTGTCATCTAAGGAACATATATGATAAATACAATTCTAGACTCCATACAGATGGTTATAAGAACTCTTTTAGTTTTAAACCAATAGACACATGTGAGTCTTGTTTGTTGGGGAATATGGCAAAGAAACCTTTCACTGGTAAAAGTGAGAGAGTGAGTGATCTATTAGGACTCATACATACTAATGTATGTGGACCTTTTAGAATGAATGTCAGAGGTAGTAGCCAATTTTTCAATACCTTTATTGATGACTTTAGTAGGTATGGCAATCTATACTTGATGAATCACAAGTCAAAATCCTTTGAAAGGTTCAAGTATTTTATGAATGGAGTACAAAACCAACTTGGTAAAAGTGTTAAACACTTTGATACAATCGAGTTGGAGAATACTTAAGCCAAGAGTTTGAGAACCTTCTGTGAGACTGTGATATTTTACCACAATGGACTGAACCTGGAATACCAAAACATAATGGTGTATCAGATAGAAGGAATGGTACATTCTTGGACATGGTGTAATCAATGGTGATTCATGTTGATATTTTGACTTCCTTCTATGGATATTCTTTAGAAACTACAACACTTAAACTGAACAACGTACCTTCTAAATCGGTTCAAAAGACACCATATGAGATACGGATTGGGAAGTCTCCCAATATGTCCTTCATGAGGATTTGGGGTTGTGAAGATTATGTTAGAAAATAGTTTCCCAAAAAGTATGGATCGAAATTTGAAAATTGTTACTTTGTTTGATATCCTAGGGATACTAAGGGATTCTACTTGTATAACCCATATGAAAACAAAGTAGTTGTTTCCAGGGATGTTGTTTTCTAAAAAAAGGAATTTATTTTTAAAGGAATCGTGGGAGAAAAGAAAAACTCAAAGAGGTTTGTGACCAACAAGAAAACATTGAACAAAAGGGACAAGGAGAATACAAACTATTGTGGAATATCAAGTGTCTCATGTAACACAAGAACTGTAAAGAAGCAAAACCACCTCTCTACTAAAAATTTGAACAATAAAACCTCCAGTCCAAACACACTCAGAAGGTATGTTGGAGTGGGTGTAAAATTTTCAAAGCTTTATATAATGGTAACAAAAGACCAAAGTATAGCAGCGGAATAAAAACATGACTATATTCAATTATAAAACAAAGGGAACATCTTAAACTTACTTCATAAGGATCCATGCAGAGGAAATCTAAACCACTAAAAGATTGTCTCCAAGCTTGAACTTCACAATCTAAGTCCAGGTCAACATGACAAGTCATCCAAGTCCTCCACCTAAGGTTGGAAGCATACCCCAGCAAGAGAGAAACAATAGGAGACATCAACAAAGGCTGGTATGTGCATACTAAAAAGCAAATTGAGCAATTTATAAAGGATAAGGGACATCAAAATAAAAGGCTTCCCATGCAAGAGATAAGGACTACCCACACGGGCATAAAAGAAAAAATCATAACATGAGAAAAGATGATACTTGCCATAAATAATAAAATTTGTACAAAAAAAGCACATAGATAGGTAGTAGCTAGGGCACACACCCCACAAACATCATCAAACCTGCATGCATGTGAGATAAACATAGCCCTAGAAAAATATAAAATACAAAGGCAGCCAAGCACACACTTGAACCTGATAGAGAAAGGAATACTACCAATCTCCCAATTATATATAATTGAGTATGGATTACTACCACACTCGGGTATAGAGAAGTGGTATACTGCCACCCTCCTTAATAAACAATAGGAGACTACTACCCCAAAACCAAAGTAATTTACACTACTCTAGTGCTATTGAATCACATTGCATGTAAATATAGAGGCAAGTAAATAGTTTAGTCAGAAGATGAAACAAAGGTTGCCATCACACAATGGACAACACAAACATATAACATCCACTTCAAAGTGGCACATATTAATATAAGAGACCAACATGCACCAAGGCACACGATATGATATCAAGAAATTATCCAAGTTCATAACTATCAAGATAGTTCACACGAACCATGGTATCAAAAGATAAGACATATTGTGTAGGTCAAAATTCAAAAGAATGATAAAGTAGGTGAATTGCTCAATATGGATGAATAGGTGATACAACATACATAAGAGACAAGAATTGCTCAATATGAATAATCGAAGATGCAACATACCTCAACATCAAATTCAAACGATCCACATTCACTTCTAGGTCCAAGCCTAGGCTTCCAAAGCACCTATTAGCATATATGTGGGAATAGGGTTAGGTTTCCATTAATATACGAAACCCTTAAATTGCCATTTTATTGATGAGTGAATTAGGTTATAAAAACTATGACATATATTAGATTAGGTTATTATGACTCCAAAACATATTTTATTATATTTTTCTGACTTATATATAATTCGTTATGATTTTTACAAGTTAATTCATCATTAATTAGATCTATTGAGAACACCTATTATTAATCTTTAGATTTAGTTATCAAAACATGTAGCATTAGTTAGATATTATTTTTCTGATTGCAACGAGTATTTTTCTATATTTATATGATCATCCGTTAATTAGTTATAGATTTTTAATTAATGACCAATCAAATAACTAGTTAATGCTACATAGGTGAGAAAATCCATAAAAGTAGGCTGGGCCCACATGACTTGGCCCAATGAACGCCAACCAAGTCAGCGGGTCAAAGGCTTGCTTGACTCATTCCAAAGCAAAAGATAAGAGTGTGAAATGACTAAAATGCCCCTGAAAGAAAAATGAAAGATAAAGGAAACCGAAGGGTAGAACAGACCAATCACCATGGTCATCTTCTTCGTTTTCACAGAATTATGAGAACGGAAAGCGGTATCAAACCTCAACAACAAGGAACTCAAACCGGTCTACAGAGGCCAAAACATATCAGTGATAACACCATCAAGTTCGCAAGAGTCAAACGGACCCAGAGACCAAGACGTGAGGTGCAAGCGCTTTCAAAAGATCATGAATTCAAGTTAGTTGCAGACAAAAAAGAAGGAAGAGCAAAAGAGGGAAAAGCAACCTGCAAGTGATGGGAATGAATTGATTATCCAGGAAGCTCTGGGTACCCATGAGGATCTCTCCTAGACCACTTTGATCCCCATATAAGCCAGGAGGTGTGGTTCCGATCAGGGTTCTCTTTCGAGGGTGACTGGAGTCAGGGAACAACTCGTGGCTGAGAGAAAAGGTGGACCAATGTCGGCTTCCAACACATTGAGGCACGACGAAGGTCATGGAGGGTTTTATGAGGGGTATGAAGCCCTGTGGTGGTGGGACGAAGGAGAGGAAGGAGAGAACATGGGACGAACAGGGTGCGAGCACATGTCTCCCATGGGGCTAGCTTTTTAAGGATCATGGGGTATAAATACCCTTCCATAAAGGATCAAACAGAATGGAAGAGGAAAGGGAAGAAGCAGGGAAAAGAATTGGAGAAGGAAACAGGGGGACGGGGATGAAATTCGAGCAGAAGAGATCGCTTGTCCACCTAGTTTCCAAAAACAAGTCGAGAGGTAGGGGAAACCCAGGCACCACATGATCAAGATCCAACACTCCAAAGAGAAGCCCGAGATTCCAAACCCAGTGCGACACATATAAATCAAAAATTGAATCTGATTATATCAAAGTGGGGCCACATTAATGCACCTTTTTCTCAATCTTTGATTTAGGGTTTTATCATTATCCAAATTAAACCAAAATTTTCATATAGGTTAAATTAGGCATGTAGATTGTGATTATATACTTAGTTTAGCCTTTCAGAAACTTTTAATGTGTTAAATAAATCAAATTTCATTTTCTCTTTCCTCCTTCATTAATGATATTAGAATTATCCAAATTTGATGAAACTTGACCCACAAGTTATATTTAGTGTGTTGGATTCAAATTTTCCATCAATTTTACATTTTGGAGTTGTTTGAGTATTTATTAAATATTTTGAAGGTTCTATACAATTTCTCTCTCCTGATTTCACCTTTTAAGCAAACTTTCTCCAAATTGGATGAAAATTCACCCAAAGGCTATATTTGTTATATAGATTATGAATCTAACATTATTTTCCTCTTTTGGGGTCAATTATTATATTTATTTATTAATTACATCTTTTAGGCAATTTCTCTCTCCTAACTTACCATATTATTTCAACTTTATCCAAATTAAATGAAAATTGACATGTAGGCTTATTTTAATGTGTAGATTATGAATTTGGAGTTTATTTACACTTTTAACAATATCTTACATGGGTTTTGTCATCTGGCCCATTAGAGGCCCATTAACATCATTATGCATCCAATTAAGTTATTTATCATCGTATTATCACCAAATGAATTATATGACATATTAGATTACATTTTTAATGCATTAGACTATTAGGTTCACTCTAACCTCAACCTTGTTTGGTCAAACCCAAAAGTTCATAGTTCTAGGATAGGGTCCAAAATTCGGTATGTTACAAGAACCTCATGATCTAGTAGGATACATCTTGAACCTGAACAATTTGGATATCTTGTGACTCAAGAAGGAGATGAGTTGGTCATAGATGATGAGCCAACAACTGACCTTGATGCTATTGAGGGACCAGATATTGAGAAATGGCTTGAGGCCATGAGACCTGAGATGGACTCCATGTACACCAACAAAGTATGGACCTTGGTGGATCCACCCAAAGGGGTAAAACCCATAGGGTGCAAGTGTGTCTTCGATAAGAAGATTGAAATGGATGATGATGTAAAACCTATAAGAGTAGATTGGTTGCAAAGAGATTTAGACAAGTTCAATATGTTGACTATGATGAAACCTTTTCACCAATTTCCAAGGTTAAATCCATCAACATCATCTTGTCATTGAAAATTATATTGACTATAAGAGATTTTGCAAATGGATGTTAAAACTACTTTCCTTAACAAGAATATTATTGAGCATGTATACATGACAAAAGACAAGGTTTTATAAATCCAAATAATGTAAATAAAGTGTGAGAGTTGTAAAGGTCAATCTATGGATTGAAACAAGCATCTCAGAGATGGAATATTCAATTTCATGAGGCAGTCAAAGAGTTTGGCTTTTATCAAAATTAAGATGAACCTTGTGTTAACAAGAAGGTTAGTGGGAGCATGGTTGTATTCCTCATACTGTATGTAGATGACATATTATTGATGGGAAATGATATCCCTACCCTACAAATAGTACAGACATGGCTTGAAAGTACCTTCTTGATGAAGGATTTAGGCAAAACATCCTATATCATAGGAATTAAGATCTATAGATATAGATGTAGAAGGCTTCTTATCCTAAGCCAGAGTGCATAAATGACAAGGTGCTGAAGAGGTTCAACAAGTAGGACTCAAAGATAGGAAATTTTCACATGTCACATGGAATTAGTCTCTCTAGACCCCAGTGTCCCAATTCTTGTGAAGAATGGGAACACATGAGTAAGATGTCATATGTGTCCGCAATTGGATCTACCATATATGCAATGTTATGTACTTGTCTTTATTTCTGATATGCTTTAAGCATGCCGATCAGATATCAGTGAGATCTAGGTGAAGGTCACTAGGCTGCCAAAAAGAACATCCTAAAGTACTTGAGAAGAACTAAGGATCCTAGAACAGTTCTATTTATTATCCTAAATCCACACTCCTAAGGGATACACAACCAAAGGCGAGTGTACCTAGTTGTCTGTCCCTAGAATGGATCAAATATTTCACACATGCAATATATATGTAAAGTAGTAACAACAAGATACTAAACAAGGAGATAAAGTATATGCACCTATATCTATATCAAGCGTACCTATTAGTGATTCATTTTAGAGATTAGAGTCTTGAGTGCAGTGGATATTCATTTGGTAACTACAAATTTGATAAAAATAATATATTAATTCTAAAGAATTAAGTACACTATGAAAGGGAAAGTAAATAGTTATAGCATATAATGAAAGTTTCTTTGCTAGAAAAATCATATAAGAAAGAATTCGTAACAAGGTGTGAAACACTTAATGAAATTCTATATACAAAGTGTGTTTTAAGTGTGTATCAATTATACTCAACAACATAATATGACCATTGACCAACTTCTCATTGGAAGGGTCCATAAGGGTGTTCAATATCATCCAACCCTTTTATCAACATGATCCACCTTATTTGTACATCTCCAGTAAGGCACCCAACCTTGTGCCCTTACCCGGAGAATACATACATGTACACTAGGTTTGTATAATGGACAAGTTCAACTATGTTTGAGGTTTGTTCAACATTAGCTCAAACAAGTAATTACCTAGGAAAGCATTCATACAAGCATACATACAAGCAACCCAATAATGTACAGGGTGAAGTGATTAATCATACCTTATGAGTTATGATTCTTTAGTAAGATTCCAAGAGATAATCCAAACCAAGGGAACCTCATAAAGAAAAGTTATATCATGGTGTCTTAGTTCAAAGGAGTTTAGTTAATATAAACATGAACCATGTCATGTGGATATCTTCCTAAACCTAGGTATCAAATAGTTCAAGTGGGTTACCATCTTGTGAAACATGCATACATTGATTCAACATAGTATCAACATTAACACTAAACCTTAGGTATAGGTGGTAGATACACATTATGAGTACTATAAGATAGATATACTGTTTGATTTAGAGTATGGGAAGCATGATATTTTGATTTCCATCAATTTTTTACCATGTAAGATCATAACTAGGCATATTTGATCAATTCAATGCAATAATATACATTTTTAAGCCATTGAAGCCCTAAGTGGATCAAGTTAGGGTTATAGAGTACATAGCAAGTTAATTCTACTGATTGGATGTCTTCAAGGAAGCATGGATAACATTCGAGAATCATCCTTTAAAGATTAGAATTATAAAGGTCAACTTACACATTTAGAGTAGGTTGGGTGTCATATGTAAGTGATAAGTGTGTTGTATTGCATTTAGTGTCACAAGTCATGTTACTGTCTGATTTGAATGTGAAATTAGAGGTATGATCATCTAGAATCCCCTTCTTTAGAAGTATTAAAGATTCAAGGATATAAGTACTATACATCGACTGTTAAGACATATCAAGGTACACAAGTAGGTAATTAAGTTACATGAGTTACTAATGGCAACCATAGCATAAGACCATAATCAAATATGACATATAGATTAGAAAGATTACTGATTTCATGAATAAAAAGTGATATGATGCCAATTAGAGCTAAATTTCAAGACTTGGTCAAGTTATATCATGCAAGTACATAAACGAGTCACTGTTAGGTTGAGTATGAGCATATAAGGTCAAGATGTTATAATGTGCATTTAGGTACTCTAATGCAACATCATGCCCAAAGTAAAGGAAAGTTACTTATCAGGAGGTATCATCAAAGTTTAGAACATAGAGGACCAAGGTTGATCGTTTAGTAGTATGAATCATCAATAAAAGACTCCAAGTAAGAAAAAATGGAAAAATAGTGGATCTAAGAGCAAAAATAGATCTTGGAACTATTTTTATTCGATAGAGCATGTTTTCTAGATTAGAAATCATATAATATATGCCTAATTTGGCCCAGAGATGCATTTGTTATGATTTTTCAATGTAATACCTCAAAAGGATAATCTGGGTGGTTAGATCTTAATTCAGAGGTCACATAGGGCCACGAAGCCCTCCAAAAGCAATGCCACATGACCATGGCCCATAGCTAATGGGCCACCTACTCGGCCCTCTTGCCCTAGACACGAGCAGCCACTAGATGTGCCTTGCCATCCCATGGAGACTGTCAATGACTCCTCAACGCCCTCCCCCAACTCGTTCCATCACCCCTGGTCGCCCTACGGCTAAGTGGACCGTGTTGACCACCTGAATTCGTGTGGAGGTGTTGATGGAAGAAGCTTGTTGGTAAGTCTCAAGGTCGATGCATGGGTGGCCAGTAGAAGTCGCGAAGGTTCTGCCCAACCTCATGGTAGCCCTGAATACCCAAAACCACCTTTAGCTTCCCCTAAATCTCCTCAAAAGCATGATGCCCAAAAACTCTCGTGCTGACATTATCCTGAGAATAGGGGAAGGAGAAGAAGGCTAGAGGAGTGTTAGGGTTCGTGAAAGGCAAAGAAAAGAGGTGGGGGGAGTAGTTCAGGGAGTGATTTTATAAGTCGAGAGAGGGCTAATTTTGCCTCAAGAAGAGGGAAAAGAAATGCCAAAATGGAGCAGGTGGGGGTAGTTGGTGCCATTGGCACTGGTCCTTGTACAGAGGTTGGTGAGATAATCTCGACCATCCAAAAGGGGTTCAAATCCATAGCTTAGGGATGTAACGATCCAAAAACAAAGAACATGAAATGGTAACTTCTGATTGGATGAGCAAGACAACGGTGGATTTGAGAGAGGGTTGCTCCGTTTTGGGCCCAAACGGGAACCCCTAATCCAACAAAAAGGGAAAAACATAGGAAAAAGGTTCCAAAACATAAATATTCAATTATACATAACTTTTTCATTCCATCTCCAATTTAGGAGAAATAATATGTGTTGTAAAGATGATCTGGAGCCCAAACTATGATATACATAAAAGAGAAAGTTGGTGATATTTACCAATTTCAAAATAACTTGCAATGTAGTGGCATGTTAAGGACTTGAAACTTAGGTTCAAAAGCCCATTGAGTGTCACCATAAGTCAAGTGTGCACAAGATGAACCAATTGAGCATCAAAACATCATTAATCATGAAATGAGGGCTAGGCTGAGGATTTTAGTACAAGGTTGAAGTGCACATAAATATATGAGGAGGGGAAAAGTATGTGTTGTCACATCCTCCCCACCTTAAAATGAAATTTTGTCCCCAAAATTAAGTCAATCCATAATCAATATTAGAGATTTTCTAATCTTCATAAAAATTATCATACTCTTCCCATAAGGTGTCATTACTAGAAACAATCCTATTCCAAAATCAAGAAATCGAGCATTGAAGTCAACACATAGTCACATGGATTATCAAATTGGGAAAGATCATCACATGATTCACTTATTTGGAGAGATTGTCATACAAATCACCAATTTGGAGAGCTCACTTTTTTGGTCAATCAAATAGAATTCAAGAGTAAGGAATGACTTACATTCCCAAAGTTTAGGGTTCTAGCTTCAACATTAGCGTAGGTGGGGTCCATGACTGTGATTTTTTTTTTCATTTTGACAATTCAAGACCAACATCATATTTCAACATTGTGATTTCACACTCAAAACCGATGGAAGATCCAACCCAGTTCACATGGAGCTCCCCCTTAAGTGATAAATCAAGCAAATCAACATAGTCATAATTTCAAAATTTTGAGATTTGGGGATACAAAACTTATTAATCATATATCAAGGGTGATCTAAAGATCCAAATAGGGTGATCATATGAGTCAGGTCAATATCGAGATCAATAATCATGTGCCAAGATTTTATAAATCAATGTCAAGAGTCAAGTTTGGACATCAAAGTTATAGGTCCAAACATTTTGAAGCTAAGGTTTAGGTTCCTACTTTAGACCTTAGATGTGATCATTCATCTGAGCAACAATGGAGCAACATTTTGGCAACATTTTGAGCGATGCTTGAGCAACCATCAATCAACATTTCAAGCAACATTTTGAGATATTAATATCAAGTCAATTAGCATTGGCATTCTAGGTTAATGAATTACCTAGACGTAGGTCTTTCTAGGGAGCCAACCAAAAGCTATAGTCATTTTCAAAATATTTTAGGATTATCCTTAATTCAAGATTCAAGATGAAGTATCAATATCATCATTTGTTTGACCTAATAGGGACTTAGGTTAAGAAATCAAAATCGGTGGAAGGAGTTACCATTCCAAAATCTAAATAATCATCAAAGTGAAAATTTAGAGGCAATCATAATAGGGATGTGACCTAGGTTAGGGGAGTCATAAGTTAACTACCACCCTAATCTAACACATCACTCCACATTAGTCATAATCCATCACACATACCAAAATAGGGAGAATAATAATCATGAAATTGTACTTCATAAAGTCATGAAATCAAAGGTAAAATTCATACTAGGGAAACCATATTCAAGATTTTGCAAGATAAGGGTCATAATCGTGTTCCCTCCCTTTCAAGATCAAGGTAACTGTATATCATGGAAATAGAGAAGACAAATTGAGAATTCAAGAGTATGAGCATAATAGTGCAAGAGTGATATCCATGTCCATCCTGTTTATTCAAAATTGAGCTTATAGAGAGGCATATAAGTCAATAGGGAAATGCCTTTTGTATCCAAGTCATCATATAGTAATCTAGGGGTCTAAAGGCGTGGTCATATCAAGGCATGTGGAATGATACATATTAATAGGGTGAAGTTTGATCATATATTTTTGAGGTTTGATCAAAATAGAGACAACATAGGTATCGTCAATAGGGACTACATCAACCATGATGTGTGAAACATGAGCTATGCCTTATTTCTCCATATTAATTGTTTACCTCAAACATAAAAAGGACTTATATCTAGTTTGGTAACATTGAGTTTGCATGAGTACATCACTAACATGAGAACTTTCTTACATTAGATAGGGCTTTCAATTTAAGATTAGATCATGGCATTACCATCTTAATCGACTTTCATGATTTCAAATGAGTTTTACTTTTCCCATGAATAAACTACCCATAATCCATAATTTATGTGATTAATAGTTATGAGAGAATAATCACCAGAGGAGCTGAGAAAGTTACCAAATAGTGATCTACTTGGATGGCATAGGTGGTCCTTAAAGAAGAGATGAGATGCTATAAGACTCTCTAAACTTGAAGGAAAGGATTTTTAGTCATTCCCAAGTTCTTAAGATGTGTTATGCCTTAAACATATATAGATGCCTATGTGTATAGTTCTGATACCATTTGTCATAGTTCATTTTATTACCCTAAGTCCACACTCCTAGTGTCTACACATCCAAAGGCGAGTGGACTTGGGCATTAATACCTAGAATGGATTGAATATATCACATAGGCAATTATTTGTAAAGTAGTAACAACAAGATACTAAACAAGGAGATACAAGATATGTACCCAATTCTATATCAAGACTACCCATTGGTGATTCATTTTAGAGATTAGAGTCTTGAATTAAGTGGATCTTCATTTGGTAGCTACAAACTTGATAAACACAATTTATTACTGTTAAAGCATTAACTACGCTATGCAAGGGCAAGTAAATAGTTTAAGAGTATAATAAAAGTTGCTTGGCTAGAAACATCATATAAGAAATAAGTAGAAACATGGTGTGAAACACTTAACGACATTCTTTTATACAAAGTGTGTTTTAAGTGTATTTCCATTATACTAAACAACATAATATGGCCATTGACCAGATTCCTATTGGAATGTTCCATAAGGGTGATAAAGATTAGCCAATTCTTTTATTGACATGGTCCACCTTATTTGGACATCTCCAGTAAGGTGCCTAACTTTGTGCCCTTACCCCAGGAATAAAGGTAGGTACACTAGGTTTGTATAATGGACAAGTTCAATTATGTTCAAGGGTTGTTCAACATATTTCAAGCAAAATGAATGTACGAATCATAGGGAACAACTACCTCAAACTAGTAATTATCTAGCAAAACATTCATACGAACATACATACAAGCAAGCCAATAACATAGAAGGATCAAGAGATGAAGTGTACCTTATGAGTTATGATTCTTGAGTAAGATTCCTAGAGATGATCCAAACCACGAGAACCTCACAAAGAAAAGATATATAATGATGTCTTAGTTCAAAGGAGTTTAGTTAATATAAACATGAATCATGTCATGCAAATGTCTTCCTAAACCAAGTTATCAAATAGTTCAAGTGGGGTCCCAACTTGTCAAACATGCATACATGGATTTAACACAGTATCAAAATTAAAATTAAACCTTAGGTATAGGTGATACATCCACATTATGAGTACTACAAGATACATTATAGTATGATTTAGAGTATGGGAAGCATGATATTTGGATTTCCATCAATGTCGAACCATGTAAGATGATACCTAGGCATATTAGATCAATTTAAAGCAACAATGTACATTTTAAATCTATAAAAGACCTAAGTAGATCAAGTGAGGGTTATAGAGTAAATAGCATGCTAGTTATACTAATTAGAAGTCTTCATGGTAGAATGGATAACATTATAACATCATCCTTTGGAGATTATAATTCTAAAAGTCAACATTCATAGAGCAGGTTGGGTGTCATATGTAAGTGATGAGTGTGTTGTATCACATTTAGTGTCAAAAGTCATGATAGGGTATTCTTTGATGGTGAACTTAGAGGTATAATAATCTAGAATCCTCTTTTGCAAAACTATTCAAGTTTCAAGGATATAAGTAATAAACAACACCTCTTAAGGCATATCAAGGTACACAAGTAGGTAAATAATTTAAATGAGTTACCAATGGAAACCATAGCATAAGACCATAATCAAACATGGCATAAAGATTAGAAAGATTATTGATTTCACTTATATGATGACAATTAGAGATAAAGTTCATGACTTGGTCAAGTTATAACATGTCAGTACAAAAACGAGTCACTATTAGGTCAAGTATGAACATATAAGGTCAAGATGCTATTTGGGGTGAATTTGTGTAGTCCAAGGCAACATTATATCAAAAGTAAAGCAAAGTTGCTGATCAGGAGGGATCATCATATTTTTGAACTTATAGGATCAAGGCTGATCATTTAGTAGCATGAATCATCATTAAAAGACTCCAAGTAAGAAAAATTGGGAAAACTCGTGGACATAAGAGAAAAAATAGATCTTGGAACTATTTTTATTGGACAGATCACGTTTTCTAGATAAAAAAAGATATATTATATGCCTCATTTGGCCCAAAGATGAATTTGTTATGATTTTTCAATGTAATACCTTAAAAGGATGATCATGGGTCGTTAGATAATGATAAAAAGGTCACAGAGAGCCACACAGTTCCCAAAAGCAGTGCCTCATGACCTGGGCTTGTAGCAAATTGGCTACCCACCCAACCAGCTTGCCCCAGACATGAGCGGACCATGGGTGTGGCTCGCTACTCCATGGAGACTGCCAACAACTCCTTGACACCTTCTATCTCATCGCTCCATCACCCCTAGTTTCCCTTTGGTCAGGCAGACCACTCTGACCACACGACTTCATGCGGTAGTGCTACTGGAAGTAGCTTGTCGGTGAGTCTCATGGTCAATTTATGGGTGGCCAATAGAGGTCGCGAAGGTGCCACCTAGTCTCGTGGTATCCCTCTGGACCCACTGCCACCTCCAACTTCTCCTGAAGTCCCATGAAAGAAAGACGACCAAAAACTCTAGTGGTAGTGACAACCTGAGGATGAGGGAAAGATAAGAAGGCTAGAGGGGTGTTAGGGTTCGTGAAAGGCAAAGAAAAGAGGGGGGAGGAGTTTGGGGAGTGATTTTATAACCCGAGAGAGGACTAATTTTGCATCAATAAGAGGGAAAAGAGGTGTCAAAATGGAGCCATTGGGGGGAGGTTGACACCATTGGTGCCGATCCTTGTACAAAGGTTGGAGAGATAATCTCATCCGTCCAAAAGGGGTTCAGATCAAAGGCATAGGGATATAACAATCCAAAAAGAAAGAACATGAAATGGGAACATTTGATGGGATGAGCAAAGCAAAGGTGGATTGCCAAGGGATAAATGGGGGTGGCAAGCAGGCTGCTTTGCTTTTGGGCCCAAACGGGCACCCTGAACAAATAAAAGGGGAAAAATAGGAATAAGGTTCCAAAACATAACATCTTCAAGTATACATAACTCTTTCATTTTAGCTCTGATTTAGGAGAAATAATATGCATTGGAAAGATAATTTGGAGCCCCACATTATAAAAAACATAAAATAGATAGTTGGTGACATTAATCATGTATAAAATAACTTGCAAGATAGTGATATGTTAAGCACTTGAAACTTAGGTTCAAAAGCACATTGAGTGTCACCATAAGGCATGTGTGCAAAATATGAACCAATCAAGCATTAAAACATCTTTAATCATGAAATGAGGGCTAGGGTGAGGATTTAGTGCAATTTTAAAGTGCACATAATTATATGTGGAAGGGAAAAATATGGGTTATCACATCCTCCCCACCTTAAAAGGAAATTTTGTCGCCAACATTAAGTCAATCCATAATCAAGATTAGAGATTTCCTAATAGTTATCAAAATTGTCATACTATTCCCATAAGGTGTCATCACTAAAAAAAATCTCATTCCAAAATCGAGTAATCAGGCATCAAAGTCAACACATAGTCACATGGATTACCAAATTGCAAAAGATCATCACACGAGTCACATATTTGGAGAGATTGTCATATAGATCATGAATTTAGTGAAATCAATTTTTTGGTTAATCAAATAGAGTTCAAGAGTAAGGCATGACTTTCATTCCCAAAATTTTGGACTACATTCCATGATTGCACTTTTTTTCTTCTTCATTTTGACAATTCAAGACCAACATCATGTTCCAACATTTTGATTTCTTGCTCAAAATTGATAGAAGGTCCCACCCCAATCCACATGGAGCTCACCCCTAAGTCATAATAAACATAGTCATAACTTCAAAATTCTGAAATTTGGGGACAAAAAATCATTAATCATATATCAAGGGTGATCTCAAGATCCAAATAGGGTGATCATAGGAGTCAGGTCAATATCAAGATCAATAACCACAAGCAAATATTTCATAAATCAATGTAGAGAGTCAAGATTGGACATCAAATTCATAGGTCAAAATATTTTTAAGCTAGGGTTTAGGTTCCTACTTTAGACCATAGGTGTGATCATTCATCAAAGAAACAATGGGACAACATTTAGGCAACATTTTGAGCGATGTTCGAGGAACCATCTGTCAACATTTCAAGCAACATTTTGAGATACCAATATTGAGTCAATTATCATGGTATTCTAGGTTGATAAATGATCTAGACCTAGGTCTTTCTAGGGAGAAACCACAAGACATAGACATCATCATCATATTTTAGGATCATCATTAATTCAAGATTCAAAATTCAAGATCAAATATCAATATCATCATGTATTTGACCTATTAGAGACTTAGGTCAAGAAATCAAAATCAGGTGGAAGGGGTTACCCTTCCATCATATTTATTCAAAATTGAGCTTACAGAGAGGCATATACGTCAATAGGGAAATGCCTTTGGTACCCAAGTCATCATATCATGATCTAGGGGTCCATATTTGTGGTCATATCAAGGTATGCATCATGATACACATCAATATTTTGAGGTTTGTTGTCACAAAGTTGGAATCCCAACCCCATGAACCAAACGAATACCAAAGACAACATGCAGAAGCATGAAATGCTTAGCATACATGAACAAGTTAAAAGACAAAGACACCAACAATATCTCAACATTAAACAATATTATTAAGCAACATCCTTTTATTACAAGTGTTATCTTACATATTCAAGAGTATAGTTTGACTAGAATTTTCATGTATACTAGGGATCCTACAACAAGTACACTTGACATAGCTCACCAAGCCCATCACTTGTAGCCATCTCTAAACCTATAAAGTATGTGAAACAAGGTGGGTCAAGCACATGAGGTTCCAAGTACAGGGCTAAAAGATACATATACATAAGCTTTGCAAAATATGAAAAGATTTGCAGAAGTAAACGAATAAGAAGAAACAAGTTAATTGCTTAGCAAAATGGAAGCCCATGTTTTATGTCATTTTACTCGAATTAAACCATCATATCATGTATTCATAAGGCCTTCGATCAACTTCCCATTGGAAGGATACGTAAGGGTTCTCAAGATTAGCTAACCCTTCTATACGTGAGGCACCTCAAGTCCAATGCCATGAGATAACCCTATTTCAAAATATATAATGGATTTTTTATATTATGATTGCAAGTTATAAAAAAACAAGATAAGATAAGCATTGAGTACATACTTGAATACTACATGGAAATATTTGAGCAAATAAACAAGCATACATGCATATCACTTTGAAAACAAGAAAGACATAGTCATATAACTATTCAAAGTCTGTGCCTGATTTGGAGATTCATAACTTAACCTTATCTATGACCGTCTCACCACAAGCAACACCTGATTAAGAACAAGATTACATAAATACATTAAATTTTCATCATTAACCCTAATTAGTTTCATTTTAGGGTTTTTTGCCGAATTAGGTTCAACATTGCTTTATTTCATTTTTTATGATGTAATATTGATTTGGAGGTCATCGTGGAGGTGTGGTTCAAGTTTCAAATCATTTCAAGGTTCCATATGGGCATTAAAAGATTGGTGTCACTTACTGGCATATTAGAGTCGAAAGACCCACCATATGGAAATCAAAACCAAGTGTCATCAAGATAAGAGAGACACACATAAAAGATGAATTAGATCAGAAAAGTTAGGACATACTAAGAATAACTAAAGTTGGGTAGATGTCCCCTAGAGTCTAGGCATCACAAACCAACATTTGATATCAATATTTCCAACAACATACATAAACCAACATGGTTCCTTATATCATCAACATATGAACTATGTGGGACATCCACATCTAATATATCATAAGGGGTAGGGTATTCCTGATGGAGAAGATAGAAAGACCACATGAAAGGATCCAAATAAGTATTAAGGAACAAGAGCCACAATTCAAGTCACATAGGTCACATTAGGCTTATATAGTGTTACAAAAACCACCTTAGAGAGGGGGATGATGATAGGCATTAAGATCACCAAACACTAAAAAATTATTGATTTCAGATATCTAAATGAGATTTGTTCATATGAAGACCAAGATTCCACCATTGACTAGAGTATACTCATGCATTACCACAAAGGGATCACTTCCATGCATTAGGTGTCATATGAAGTGAACAAGCAAAAAATAGTGTGATCTTGGGCATACATAAAACATAGCATCAAAAGGTTACTATTTTTTTAACTATAATAAGTTTCATATATAAAAGGATCAAGATTAGAAAATGATCAAAGTTCTAGGTTAAAGTTCACATAAATGTCAAATTAGTGCAATTACGGTCATATATGAGCAAAGGGGGTGATCAATACCCTCAAGTAGTTCAAATATGTATAAAAGTTACTGATTAGGTGGGAATGCGAGTATGAATACACTAATAATTGAAGTTGTATCATAAGGATGCATTAAATGTGGTCAACATAGTCAAACACATCATTCTTAGAAAATACATAAAATAGAAGAAGATTAAGGATCTACAAATATTCCAATGTTGTAGATCTCATCGAGAGGATCAATTTTATATATAGTTTCATATATTTTAGCCAAGGTAGTAGAGATTGATGTATTTTTTATTAATTTGAATAGGAACTATAGTGATAAGGGGAGACATACATGACATTATTTTGTGGCTGATAAGAGTAGTTGATGCTCGATCTAGTGGTGGAATCCTTTCTAGACCCTTCCACCCAGCACCTACCACCGCCCACCTCCTCCAAATGCTTGGTGGCATATGTGTGCAGTCATTTGCGATTGCGAGTTGCTCCCCACCGCCTAGTACCGCTCGCGTTGGCAAGCACTACTAAACCCTACGACAGTGCCATGGTGCCTTCCCTCACTAGAGCTACTGCCCTTGACTTGGCTGGGGTTTGGGGTGACCTCGGATGATGCTGCCTATGATTGGCTTGGCTCCACGGTGCTACCACACCTCCTTGTCGTGGTCGAGGTGTTGTAGTGTGGCAGCACGCAAGCTCCTAGCCATAGCGGTGGCTAGGGCTAGCTGAGGAAGAAGAGGATTGAAAAAGGGGGTTTGTGTTGTGAAAAAACACAAGGGAAGATAGGTGAAGTGAAATTCAAAATGATACAGTGGGTTTTGGAAATCTAATTTGCCCAAAAGCATTGAGAACGTTAGGGATTGGCTACTCCAAAAGTAGCTTGTACGACCCAAGGAAGAAGAAGACCCGTGACCGTCAGATCTTAGGTCCAAGATCTAACAGATAATAATAGGGGTGCATTAGGGTTTTCCCCCATTGAGGCAGCAACAACTGGACCACGCCCTTAGTTTGGGCCCAGTAAGGGTTAAGTGCAAGGTAAAATTGAATAAATCAAGTATTATTTGAACTAATTTCAAATTATCATAACTTGGGCTAGGAACCTCCGATTGAGGTGATTTTTGTGGCGTTGAATTCAAAATTGAATTGACTACAACAAAATACATATTATAAAGCCAAAATATTATATTTATAATGTTCAAAATTAGATGCAATAAGGTGACATGATATAGCTTGATACTTAGTCCAATTTCTCAAATTAGAGTCATATTTCATGGGATTAGCAATAGAGGTGATCACATGAGAACATCTCAATCTTAAAAATATTAAATTGATAGTTGATGATAGAGAAAGAGTATAATAGATGATAGAGAAAAGTTAGGTCACCACATCCTTCCCTCCTTCAAAGAAAATTTCATCCTCAAAATTCGTCTAAGATCATAGCCAAAACACAAAGTTTCATACTCATCATATTTAGGCAGATCAACCTTGGTTGCCAAGGCATTCTCCATAATGGGATGTACACTTAGATTATCATCATCAAAGGTGTACTCATACCAATCACACATGTGACTTTGTGCTTTATCATATTAAGACATTGTTTTGACATTAGGGTTCCATAACCCTTTTGCCAAATACATTAGTGTTTTTACCTCATGTAATCATACAAGCTCAAGGCATGTTGTCAACATCTATGTTATCAGTTTCTCAAGAGAACATGCTCATAATCAAAACTTTCAAAGAGATCATCATTGAATGTGTATATCTCATCATTATACTAAACTTCATGCATGTTCTAGTTTCCCCCCAAAATTCTACCAACCATCTCCAATTATGTTCATAATTTATCATTTTAGATCTGAAATTTAGCAATTTGTTCATCATGTTATTTGATTTAAGACCCCAAGAGTATCGCCATACTAGTCAGTTTTCATTTGATTATGAGATGAGGCAGGTTACCTTGATTATTCAAACTAAGATCTATATGCATCATTGTATCTAGTTCATGATTCCAAAGCTACATCTTTCATATATGGGGTGGTATCATATTAGGTCTAGATGATCATGAGAGTGAATTATCAAACATATACCATGTTAAGTAAGATATTTCATTCATCAAGCATCTTATGAGGGGCAATATCATCATTAACATCAAGATTTCACATATATATCACTTGTATCTAGAAAGATCTCCACAAGGTTGATCCACTCAAGCTAAGACCTATCTATGTCAAGAGAAAACATGCTAACCTCCATCATCTACCCATACCAAACTCCTACCCAACATATTGAATGAGAGCAAACCACTAGATTCCTTTACTTAAAACAACTAACTCGAGTAGGAGGCTCATCATGGATATCACATGACTTGTACATCATCTTAGGGTATTGGGACATCTCCCTCACCTATATAGCAAATATCATATATTTAACACCTCTATCTCTAGGGTTATATCTTTTCATAGGAAATCTAGGGTTCAAACTTTTCAAGGGATCCACACACTAGGTGACTCAAATCTTATACCTAGAAGTATTCTAGCTAGGGACTCATTATCATGTATTTCATTGTGCATATTTTTCAACATTTCACATATTTTGGAGTTTAGGTACTCTAACCTTCTCCCGTGGAAGGTTGACTCACAACAAGAGGTCACCCTTTTTGTATGTTTCATGCTAGAGGTCCACCTTTTTAAAGAGATTGATTCCTATCTTGGTCCCAAACCATACGTCACATATCGTATCTCAACATGTACAAGACTAGGCACAAGCAAACATGCTAACCCACGAGCTATGTTTAGAACACCAACCAAGTCGTAGACATTAAGCATTGTGCTAGATTTGCTAGGGTTGCATGGTCAGATTCTCCTTACATCATCAAGAATAACTTGAATCATCTTGAAATATCTCATAACATCACATCAACTTCAATATCATCATCTTCATCCTCATCATCATCATAAATCATCATCATCATCATCATCATCATCATCATCATCATCATCATCATCATCATCATAAGTCATCTAGGATACTTACTAGACTAACCATTATAATAGTTCTATACAACTATAGAGACTCCAACTGTCATCTAAACTCTCTCATCTAGACTTGATGTTACATCTATTTCTCTTAGGTTACATGGGCACTCACTAACTTTCTCCGTGTGGTAACATTTTCATATGTACATATACTAATACTTGAAATAGATTTTTCTCTGAAGCTGAAAGAGGCGATGAAAACCACCATACTCCATTCGATCAAAACCAAAACCAAAATGAGTTACCACACTCATTAAGAAGTCTATTACCATGACACCTAGAGAAGTAGCAAGAACATGGTGCAAACCTGTGTAGCTACCCTAAGCATATGCCAAGAACATATGCATAGGGTTGTAATAAGGTATCCCTTTTCTCACCCTCTTGAACCTACAACCCATACTACAAGACAGAAGGAGGAAAAAAGAATGATCTAGGGATTACATAAGCCTACACCTAGTTTTAGAACATCTAGGTTCTAACCTAGAGGCTAAATCAACCTAGTCCACAAAGGACAAGTCATTAAGTTTCTAAGTTTGAGATGTAAGGTTATGTTTAATTCGTTCTATATGTGAACAATGTTTGGTGTAGTTATTGTTCATGCTCTGATATCATCTGTCACGGAGCCAGAATCCCAACCCCATGAACCAACCGAATAACAAATACATGTAGAATCATGAAATTCTTAGCATACATTAACAAGTAACAAGATAAAGACAACAACAATATCTCAACATTCAATAATATTATTAAGAAACATCCTTTTATTACAAGCTTTCACTTACATATTCAAGAGTGTTCCTATATACTAGGGATCCTACAATAGGTACACCTGAAATAACTCACCAAGCCCATCATTTCTAGCCACCTCTAAACCTATAAAATATGTGAAACAAGGCGAGTCAAGCACATGAGGTGCCGAGTATAGGGCTCAAAGATACATATACATAAACTTTACAAAATTTGAAAAGATTTGCAGAAGTAAACGAACAAGAAAAAATAAGTTAAGTTCTTAGCCAAACGGAAGCCCATGTTTTATGTCATTTTACTCTAAATGTACCATCATATCATGTATTCATAAGGCCTTTGATCAACTTCCCATTGGAATGATCTGTAAGGTTGCTCAAGATTTGCTAACCCTTCTATACGTTAGGGACCTTGAGGCCATTGCTAAGATCTAACCCTATTTCAACATTATATAATGGAGTATTTGTATTATGTTTGTAAGTTATAAAACAATGAGAGGAGACAAGCATCGAGTACATACTATAATACTACATGGAAATATTTGATCAAATAAACAAGCATACACACATATTAGTTTGCAACAAGAAAGCCATATCCATGTAACTATTTAAATATCATACCTGATTTAGAGATTCATTAATTAACCTTATCCATGACCATATAGCCACAAGCAACACTTGATTAAGCACAAGATTACATACATACGATAGATTTTTCATCATTAACCCAAGTTAGTTTCATTTTAGGGTTTTTCTCCAAGATAGGTTCAACACTGCTTAATTACATTTTTGATGATCTTATACTGATTTAGAGGACATCATGGAGGTGTGGTTCAAGTTTCAAATCATTCCAAGGTTCCATATGGACATTACAAGATTGGTGTCACTTACTTGCATAATAGGGTCGAAAGACCCACCATATGGAAATCAAGGCCAAGTGTCATCAAATAAGAGAGACAAGCATAGAAGATAAATTAGATCAGCAAAGTTAGGACATACTAAGAATAATCAAAGTTGGGTGGATGTCCCCTAGAGTCTAGGCATCACAAACCAACATTGGATATCAATATATCCAACCACATACATAAATCATCATGGTTCCTTATATCATCGGCGTATGAACTATGTGGGACATACACATCTAAAATATCACCAGGGGTAGGGTATTCCCTAATTTCAGAGAAAGATAGAGAGACAAGATGGAAGGATCCACATAAGCATTAAGTCAAAAGAGCCACAATTCAAGTCACATAGGTCACATTAGGCATATATAGGGTTACAAACACCACCATAGAGAGGGGGAAAATGATAGGCATTAAGATCACCAAGCACTACAAAATCACTATTTTCTTATATCTAAAAGAGTTTTGTTCATATGAAGACCAAGATTTCACCATTGATTAGAGTATACTCATGCATTACTACAAAGTGATCACTTCCATGCATTAGGTGTCGTATAAGGTGAACACGCAAAAAATAGTGTGACCTTGGGAATACATAAAACATAACATCAAAAGGTTATTGATTTTTGTGACCATAATGAGTTTCATACATAAAAGGATCAAGATTAGCAAATGATCAAAGTTCTAGGTTAAAGTTCACATATATGTCACATTAGAGAAATTAGGGTCATATATGAGTAAAGGGGGTGATCAAGACCCTCAAGTAGTTCAAATATGTACAAAAGTTACTGATTAGATGGGAATGAGAGTAGAAATGCACTAATAATTCAAGTTGTATCATAAGGATGCATTAAATGTGGTCAATATAGTCAAAGATATCATTTTTAGCAAACAAAGAAAATAATAGAAGATTCAAGACCTGCAAATATTCTCATGTTGTAGGTCTCGTCGAGAGGATCAATTTGATATATATTTTCTTATATTTTGGCCAAGGGAGTAGAGAGTTATGTATTTTTGAATAATTTGAATAGGAACTATTGTGATAAGGGGAGACATACATGAAATTATATCTTGGTTGATAAGATTCATTGATGCTCAATCCAGAGGTGGTATCCTTTCTAGACCCGTCCACCCAGAGCCTATTGCTGCCCACTGCCTCCAAATGCTTGGTGGCATATGTCTGCGGTCATCTATGGCTGCTAGTTGCTCCCCACCTCCCAGTACCACTCGCATATGCAGGCGTTGCATAGCCCTGCGACAGTACCATGGTGACTGCCCTCACTAGAGCAGCTGCCCTCGACTTGGTTGGGGGTAGCGGTGGCCATGGATGATGCCACCTATGATTGTCTTGGCTCCGCGGTGCCACCACTCCTCCTTGTCATGGCCAAGGTGATGTAGAGCGGCGGCGCCCAAGCTCCTAGCCATGGCGATAGCTAGGGCTAGCTGAGGAAGAAGAGGGTTGAATAAGGGGGTTTGTGTTGTGCAAAAACATAAGGGAGGATAGGAAAAATATAAGGAAACAAGCAATGGTGGGTTTTGGCAATCTAATTCACCCAAAAGCATTAAGAACATTGGGGATTGGCTACTCCGAAAGCAGCTTGTACAAACCAACGAAGAAGAAGACTCGTGATTGACAGATTTTAGGTCCAAGATCTAATAGAAAAGAATAGGGGTGCATTAGGGTTTGTCCCCATTGATGTGGCGGGTACTAGGACACACCCTCACTTTGGGTCCAACAAGGGTTAAGTGCAAGGTAAAATTGAATAAATCAAGTATTATTTGAACTAATTTCATATGATCATAACTTGGGCTAGGAACCTCCGATTGAGGTGATTTTTGTGGTGTTGAATTCCCAATTGAATCCTATACAACATGATACATATTAGAAACCCAACATATGATATTTATGATGTTCAAAATTAGATGCAAGAAGGTGACATGATATAGCATGATACTTAGTCCAATTTCTCAAATTAGAGTCATATATCATGGGATTAGCAATAGAGGTGATCACATAAGAAAATCTCAATCTTCTGAATATTAAATTGATATTTGATGATTGAGAAAAAATATAATAGAGGATAGGGAAAAGTTAGGTCCTCACATTTTCTCATATATGTTTGAGGTTTGATCAAAATAGGGACAACATAGGTATAGTTAATATGGACCTCATCATCCATGAGGTGTGAAACATGAGTTACGCCTTATTTCTCCACAACAATGGTTTACCTAAAACATATAAAACATTTATATATGGTTTTGGTAACATTATGTTTGCATGAGTACATCACTATCATGAGTACTTTCTTACATTGAATAGGGTTTTCAATTTAAGATTAGATCATGGCCTTACCATCTTAATCCACTTTCATGATTTCAAATGAGTGTTACTTTTCCCTTGAATAAACTACCCATAATCAAGGTTTCATGTGATTAATTTTCATGAGAGAATTATCACATGAGGAGATGAGAAGACTACCTAATCATCTTCTACTTGGGTGTCTTAGGTGTTCCTTAAAGAAGAGATGAGATTGTAGAGGTTCTTAAGATGTGTTCTGCCTTAAACATATATACAGACCTATGTGTATAGCTTTGATACTATTTGTCATGGTTTTGTTTATTACCCTAAGTCGACAATTCTAATGGCTACACAACCAAATGCGAGTGGACCTGGGCATCTGTCCCTAGAATGGATCGAATATTTCACACAAGAAATATATATATGTAAAGCAATAATAGAAAGATACTAACCAAGGAGGTAAAATATATGTAACCATTTCTATATCAAGAGTACCCATGATGACTCATTTCAGAGGTTAGTGTCTTGAGTGCAACATATCTTCATTTGGAAACTACAAATCCGATAAACATAATATATTAATGCTAAAGCATTAAGTAAGCTATGAAAGGGAAAGTAAATAGTTTAAGTGTATAATAAATTGTTCTTGTCTAGAAACATCATATAATAAAGAGGTATAAACAAGGTGTGAAACACTTAATGACATTCTTTTATACAAAGTGTGTTTTAAGTATATTTCCATTATACTCAACAACATAATATGGCCATTTAACAACTTCCCATTGGAAGGGTCCATAAGGGTGTTCAACATTAGCCAACCCTTTTATCGGCATGGTTCATCTTATCTGGACATCTCTAGTAAGACGCCCAACCTTGTACTCTTACCTTGAGAATACATGATGGTACACTAGGTTTGCATAATGGTCAAGTTCAATTATGTTCGAGGTTTGTTCAACATAATTCAAGCAAAATGAATGTACTAATCATAGGGAACAAGTACCTCAAACAAGTAATTATCTAGCCAACCATTCATACAAGCATATATACAAGCAAGCCAATAACATAGTAGGGGTCAAGAGATTAAATGTACCTTATGAGTTATGATTCTTGAGTAAGATTCCTAGAGATGATTGAAACCAAGGGAACCTCTCAAAGAAAAGATATAGCATGGTGTCTTAGTTCAAAGGAGTTTAGTTAATATAAACATGAATCATGTCATGTGGATGTCTTCCTAAACCTAGGTATCAAATAGTTCAAGTGGGGTCCCATCTTGTCAAACATGCATACATTGATTCAACATAGTATCAACATTAACACTAAGCCTTAAGTATAAGTGATACATCCACATTATGAGTACTGAAAGATACATATATGGTCTGATCTAGAGTATGGGAAGCATGATATTTGGATTTACATCAATGTTCAACCATGTAAGATCATAACTAGGTAAATTAGATCAATTCAATACAATAATGTACATTTTCACGCAATAGAAGCCCTAAGTAGATCAAGTTAGGGTTAATAGGTAAATAATACATTAATTCTACTTATCGGAAGTCTTCAAGTTAGCATGGATAACATTTGAGCATCATCCTTTCAAGATTAGAATGATAAAGGTCAACATGAAAATTTAGAGCAGGTTGGGTGTTATATGTAAATTATAAGTGAGTCATATTGCATTTAATGTCAGAAGTCGTGATAGCATTTTATTTGATGGTGAAATTCGAGGTATGATCATCTAGAATCCCCTTTTGCACAAGTATTAAATATTCAAGGATATATGTACTAAACATCACCTATTAAGGAATACCAAGGTACAAAAGTAGGTAATTAAGTTACATGAGTTACTAATGGCATATGATAGACTAGAGTGGAGGTTTTTAGAATTTGTATTAGATAGAATGCATTTCAAAAATAAATGGAGGAGTAAAGTGAAGGAGTGTGTCTCATCGGTAAGCTTATCTCTCGCCATCAATGGTAACCAGTCCAAAAAATCATGCCTTCCTGAAGACTTTGCTAGGGTGACCCTCTTTCTACCTACATGTTTATTCTATACGCCGAAACTTTTTCCACATCTATTTCTTTGGCATTACATGACCACCTTCTACACGGCATAAAAGCCAGTAGAAATGGTCCACACATTTCTTACTTATTCTTTGCAGATGACAATATCTTTTTTGCTATAGGTACGGGAGGTTGACATGCATGCAAAATACATGGACTTATCGGCTGCTACTGGAAGGTTCAAGAAACAGGTGTTTGGGTACATAAAAGATAGAGTCTGGAGGAAAGTGTAAAGCTGGAAAGAAATTTTTTTATCAAAGACGGGATAGGAGGTTCTCATAAATTCCATAACACAGACGATTCCTACCTATGTCACGAGCATTTTTCAGTTACAAGCGGGTCTTCTTGAGGAAATTTAAAGATGTATAGTAAGATTTTGGTGGGGTTCAAGCGATACAACAAGAAAAATCTCTTTGCTAAGTTGGTCAAATCTATGCAAACCAAAACGAGCAGGAAGATTGGGCTTTCGAGATATGCACATTTTTAATCAAGCCCTTCTTACAAGGAAATTATGGAGATTGTTGACCAATCAAAACTTGCTAGCATACAAGGTGATGAAGGCTAGATACTTTCCCAAGACATCAGTTTTAAGTGCTAGTTGCGGACACAATCAGAGCTATACTTGGAGAAGCCTTTGGGGAGAAAAGCCATTACTAATTGAAGGCTTACATTGGAGAGTAGGCGATGGGCATAATAACATTAACATGTGGAAGGACGTCTAGATCTTTGGTCAACATTACTGCCTAGCTCGAATGTAGGAAGAAAAGAAACTAGAGTTAGGACTGGTGCGCAATATTATTGATCACTAATTTGGTGCTTGGGACCAGTATATCATCAACACGTCTTTGAATCTGGCTATTAGGGAACATATACTGAGTACACCGATAAGCAGTAGTATACGGGAGGATCTCCCAGTATGGTGGTCAGACCTTTCCAAGAAATGAAAGGATTTACATTGAAGAAGAGGACAGACGGGCAACAAGTTGCGCCGCTAGTCCTTTTTGGATAGCAAATCCAATCCTCTGAAATAAAATATACATACACTTGGGAGCCATAACATTACTATTCATAACTTTTTAGAATCTTTTAATAAGCTCCACAGCTTCTGGTGCTAAGAATCCAAAAGTATCAAATCCAAAGGGAATAAAGGCATGTTGATTCTCAATACATGCTTTCTCATGCTTACCCACTTTGGCTGAAGCAGCTTTAAGGGCAACATGTCCCACTGTAAAAGCTCCACTCCTCAATCCCACCAGTGGAGAAACTCCTGTAAGGTCCACACATGCATGTTTTCCTCCTATCCACCCAAAAATCAAGACATCAGCAGGCCTAAGTGTCGATCTTCCCTCTTGTGGATCAGTTAAAAAATTCACAGGTGCCTCTTTCTTAGCAGCAATACATGGACGTCTGAGTACATCAAAAAGAACATCTCTAACAAGATCATGTCTGTATTTAAAACCTGGAAGCTCTCTGCAATGAACTGCATGTTCTCCAAAAGTGTCCAAACATGCCTTACGACAAATTGGACAAACCTCATCCGTTGGAAATAGAGGGATCATCAGACGGTATTTTAAGATACTACGGTACTCCACTGGTGACATATGCAGACCAAGTCCATCTATTGGAATAACAAGGAGAAAATCTTGAGCGTGATCAGCTTGTAGACATTTAAAAATGGTTTTCTGTCTAATGGTCATGTCAAATTTAACTTCTATGTCCTCAATTATTTTACTAAAAAGAGCACTCGCCAAAGCATTTTGGGCTTTTGGGGGGACGGTGTCTTTTTTAAAAAAACAACTAAGATCAAAAGAGGGTATCCTGACACGAAGACAATCTACATCATAATCAAAATCACGGTTCATACCGTGAATCCCACTACCTCACATGATGTGATCCTGAAGCACCCAAGATTGGGCCCTAGATGCCACAAAAGCATACGAAGAAGCATCAGCTGCTGAATATAGTCCCAAGCCGCCAAGCCGAATGGGTAATGAAGCCATCCTCCATTGGAGGTCTCCAAAAAAGGGACCTCCACAGACTACAATGTCTTCTATAGACCCACGTAAGCCTCAGTCAAAACATGATGCTGCCTTCTCCATGTACAAAGGTTGACAAGTCCTCAGGCCAAATAAAAGTTTTGAGATACCTATACACGATCGGAGCAAAAGGAGCTCACTCTGAGGATCATCCAACTGAGGAAGAAGATGCATCAACTCAACAGCCTTGCAAGCCCTCTCCATAGCCAACCTCTCAATAAAATCCCGGTCTCTACTAACAGCTCCACCAAGCAACTTCACCCCAGACAGAGGCCTCCCAATATCTGACGGAAACAAATCTTTCTGAAGCTTCTTACCATCACATGTAGGCCAGTACAGCTCAGTTTTATGAATATTTAAAATCAAACCCAGATCTGGTCCATGTCGCTGAATGATATCTAGAACTTTGGCCACCTTTGTTGTGTCCCCAATGATTGTCCCATCATCTAGATACCATGCATGAAGAAGAAGTTGGCACTTGTCCCTGATATGATGGATAAGAGAATGTAGAACAAGCGAAAAAAGAAGCGGGCCTAAAGGAATACCTTGCTGCACCCCAGTGGCTGACTGTATATATATGTCCCCAAGGTACAACCTTGCTGCCTGGCCATACAAGAACTCCACCCATGAAGAAATAGATGGGCACTTTGTCCTCACCTCACGGAGTAAGGCGGACCTATCAACCAGATTGAATGCGTTAGAAAAATCAACTGTAAGCATAGATAAAGAACCGTCGCTATGCCGCGCATTCAACACCCTGTTGACACTGTGTAAAATGGCTTCTGCTCCCCCAGATACGCCCACTCCAAATTGGAAGTCATTGAGATACTTGGCCATATCGTTACTCACTCCTGCCATAGCAACTTTAGACACCAGACGTCTCCATATAGTACCGACTGCGATGGGGCGTATACCATTGTCTGACTTAAGTAGCGGTGTAAGCGGTGCAGAAGCTACAAACTCTGCCAAACATAAGGGACACCTTCAGTAAGTGGTCAGACTGAATGGGAGATTTCACATCGAGGTCTGCATACTGGCTAGCAATGCCAAGGAGGCATATATGGAATGTAAATCGGCTATCATTGATGGAGCATGGAGGTTTGTGTGGAGAGCAGAGTGGCAACTGAAATTGGCACATTTTCGTTGGAGGTGTTGCACGGGTGCCTTAGCTACACGAGGAAGGCTATGGAATAGACACTGTGTATACCTGAAGGTGGGTGTCTCGTGTGTGGATCTAAGAAAGAAACCATTCCACAGATCATGTTTACGTGCTCGCTAGCAAAGGAAGCGTGGGGGGTGGGGGCATGGCGGACACGTGCAGGGAATAGCTGGCAGAGATAAACCCCACTGGGGCTTTTCTTAGAGTTAGGCTACACACAGTCCCCCTTATACCCGGCGACCCATCCGTTTTTTGGGAAAATAGAGCTGCAGAATTTGCAGTTGTCTTTCTATTAATACGCATGCAAAGTCAATGCAAAGTCCATGCAACAATATGTCTCTCCACTCTTCTCTCCAGAGTATTAATACTCATCTAAAGTCCATGCAAAGTCCATGCAAAGTGTATTAATTCGGTTTTTCTCTTGTAATTATTCTCTCCCATTCTAATCCACCCACCTGCATTCCCGTATTAGTACAGTACCTACGGAATCTAATAACAACATTGATCTGGAAGCATAAGTACAGTACTTATGAAATCCAGTAGTAACATTTGTCATCTGGACATAAGTACAGTACCTACGGAATCAATGCAAAATAAGTACAGTACTCACTTGTTAATTCCAACTCAGTTTTTTCAAACATAAGTACAATACTTACCAAATTATAAAACCAAGCATAAGTACAATACTTAACAAATTACAAAATCAAGCATAATTGTATAACTGATCTGGAAGCATAAGTACAGTACCTACGGAATCCATACAAAATAAGTACAATACTCACTTGTTAATTCCAACTCAGTTTTTTCAAACATAAGTACAGTACTTACCAAATTATAAAACCAAGCATAAGTACAATACTTAACAAATTATAAAATCAAGCATAATTGTATAACTGATCTGGAGGCATAAGTACAGTACCTACGGAATCCAATAACAACATTTTTCGCGTGGACATAATTTTTTTACAAAAATGTAGTGCACATCTGGTCCATAATCAACTATAAAATGCATCTATAAGTATTGTACTCAATTATTAATTTTCAACCCAGTTTGTCAAATATAAGTACAATACCTCTCGAATTCATTTGTGAATGTATATGTATTTATTGTACGTACAATACTTACGTAATCTGCAGTGGGGATAAATATGCAATAGAATTTTTTTGTAAGTTATAGTGGATTGATATCTGCCATTTGCATGACAGTTACATGGAGTAGGTGGTGAGATAATTATTTCATGCATCATTTTTGCATGTTAAAACATGTATAATCACTGCTGCATATATTCATTTAATTGTGCATGCGGCAGCAGAGGTTAATGAGTGGTAGTGGCTGGCGCAGCAGCAGGAGGAATACGACAGTTGATGATTTCCGATGGACCGGGTATGTGGCCGGGTATATGGGGTACTATGCGTAGAATTTTTCTTTTCTTACTCAAAGGGATCAGTTGGAGGATGAGGAGCTTCACAGGGTGCTGGCGATCGTGTGGGGGATGTGGAATTTTTGCAATGCATGAATTTTTGGAAATTAATGAAGGAAAGACATTGCAACTAACAATTCAGACCCAGGCAACACTCATGGAGGATTATCGACGACATAATAAGCAGAATAATGAGAAGAGACAGGGATCGGATTTTGGCAAGCTTAACACACCGCTGGATCTTCCTCTAGGGACAATAGTTCTATCATGCGATGTGACTGTAGGCAGCGGGGCCCTTCTCGGACTGTGGGGAACGATAACAGATGAAGGAAAGAACATGATAGCCATTGTTGGGAAGCATGCAAAATTGAATTGGCCCGCTAATTTGGCTGAAGCGGAGGCTATATTTGCGTGTCCATTACACATGCTTTAATGTGGGGGATACATGCTTTGCATGTAAGGTTGGACTCGCAGACTACAATTAATGCAATCCAGAGGACTCATGAGGTGGCATTGTTTCGCCCATGCCCATGACAACATTGCAGTTGACATTGTTAATATTGCTTCGTTAAACCAGTAATATAATCACTTGGGGAGCCTTCAAAAAAATGGCAACCATATCATAAGACCACAATAAAACATAGCACATAGATTAGAAAGATTACTGATTTGGAGATTAAAAAGTTATATGATGACAATTAGAGCTAAAGCTCAAGACTTGGTCTAGTAATAGCATGCAAGTACATAAATGAGTCACTATTAGGTCAAGTATGAACATATAAGGTCAAGATGCTATTTGGGGTGCATTGAGGTACTCCAAGGCAACATCATGTCAAAAGTAAAGCAAAATTACTGATCATGAGGTATTATCAAGTTTTAAAACTTATAGGATCAAGGTTGATCATTTAGTAGTATGAATCATCATTAAAAGACTCCAAGTAATATAAACAAGAAAAAAATGTAGAGCTAAGAGAAAAACTAGATATTACAACTATTTTTATTGGACAACACATTTTCTATATCAAAAATGATATATTATATGTCTTAATTGGCCCAAATATGCATTTATTATGATTTTTCAAAGTAATTTCTGAAAAGGATGATCCTGGGTCATTAGATCCTAATCCAAAGGTCACAGAGAGCAATGAAGCCCCCAAAAGTGGCACCTCAAGACCTGGGCCCGTAGCTAATGGGCCATGCACTTGGCCCACTTGCCCCAAATGTGAGAGGCACATGGACGTGGCTCGCCGCCCCATAGAGACTGCCATCATCTCCTCGACGCCCTCCATTGCCTCGCTCCATTGCCGACCTGGAAGCAGCAAGCCAGCGGTCTCGTGGTAGCCCTACAGACCTACTACCACCTCCAGATTCCCCTAAACCCTACGAAAGCAAGACACCCGAAAACTCTTGTGGTGGTGCCGACTTGAGGATGAAGGAAGGAGAAGAAGGCTAGAGGGGTGTTAGGGTTTGTGAAAGTCAAAGAAAAGGGGGGGAGGAGTTTGAGGAGTGATTTTATAAGCTGAGAGAGGGATGATTATGCGTCAAGAAGAGGGAAAAGAGGCACCAAAATGGAGTAAGTGGGGGTGGTCGGAGCAATTGGCGTTGGTCCTCGTATGAAGGTTGGAGAGATAATCTCGATCATCTAAAATGGGCTCAGATCCAAGGCTTAGGGTTCTAACTATCCAAAAAGAAAGAAAATGAAATGGAAATTTTTGATTGGATAAGCAAGACAAAGTGGATTGTCAAGGGAGAAGAGAGGGGTGAGAGGGCTGCTCGACTTTTGGACCCAAACAGGCGGCCCTGAACCAACGAAAAGAGGCAAAACATAACATTTTCAATTATACATAACTTTTTCATTTCAACTCCGATTTAGGAGAAATAATATGCGTGGGAAAGATAATTGGAGCCCCACATTATGGAATACATAAAAGAGAAATTGGTGACATTAATCAATTTAAAATTACTTGCAAGATAGTGACATGTCCTGGGATGAAGATGTTGGGTTTTAGGGGAGGCAGAGAAGGCAGGGGAAACAAAAAAATTTCTCCCTAAAACCCGGAACAAGGAAACGCGTCAACGTCTATATAATAGGAAAGGATGGTTTGTGGAATCATACCTTGTCCCGAGGCTTGCTCGGCGACAATACCTCACTCCTTGCACGGTCTTCAACTCCGGTCATGGACGGTGTCTGTGCAGCTTCTGGTCGCACCGGGACTGACGACTCATGGTCTCACCGGACTGTTGGGTTTCCAGTTGTCCTCTTGAGCGGCAGAAACCTCCCGCCTCTGAAGTAGTCCATGCAGACCACCTGGAACTCCACACCTTCTTGTCCCACAAGGAGTTGGAAGGAGTCGCACCCTCATGTTGACGTACTAGTCGCCAACACACTCTCCTTCCTCCAGTTGCAACTACAGTTGTCTTTCCCTTGCTGCGCCTCCCTTTGCGGGTAGCACTTGCTCGGGCTCTCTCGGTTACCAAAACCAGAGAACGACAACTTTACAGAGAAACTGGTTGCATTGAGTTGTACCTTGAGAAGCCCCCAATACCCCTATATATAGGAGGGTCATGGGACAGGGTTCTCCATCTCGGGCAATGCGGGACTAAAAGCAGGAGTAGAAGGGTTTGAGATTTTCCACAAAAGCAACCAACTCGCAACCTGAATTGATCGTTTCACAAGTGAAACAGTTAGTTGGGGACCTGAGCCGGTCGGTTCACAAGTGAACCGGTCGGTTGGGACACCTCAACCGGTCGGTTCACAAGTGAACCGGTCGGTTGGTGGTCCTGGTCGGTTCCCGATTGACTTTCCTTCTTTTGTTTCTAATTGGTATCGAATACCAATCCTTGTTCCAATCAAATTGGGCAAGTGAAACACAAGGAAAATTCTCACCAATCTTACTTTCCCAACTTTCTCGGTTACACCAGTTGAACCGATCGTTGCAACACTTGAACCGATCATTTCACCCTGTCCATGAGCCGATCGACTCAACACTTGAGCCAACCGGTTCACCAAGCTGAGCCGATCGATTCATCTCATGAGCCGATTGGTTGGGAGTGCTGATTGTGCAGAATCAGCCAATTGCAATTTCAATCAATCCGATACTCCAATCAATGTGTCCAACACCTTGAACACTGTGATTTTGAGCTATCAATTAATTGAGTGTTTAAATGAACTACTAAACTCCTTTAGTAATCAATCTAAACATTGTTTGTGGAAAACAATACTCTTCCAGATTAAATCCTATGTGTGTGACCCTGTAGGTCCATTTCACATTGGCAGTGAAAGTCCATTACACTTATGACTTCACAAGCAAAGACGGTGCCTAGTCACACATCAGTGCTACCCAAGTGAAAGTAGAAAGTTGGAGAACAACTTTCAATCCTACAATCCATGAATGGTGTTACAGTGAATGTATAATTCCTTTATCACTGATATCCTGAATGAACTCGAGGCATGAAACAATCATCATGTCAATGTTCATTCACTTTCTTGATCTCAGAGTAGACTAGAAGAGATATGTATGACATCTATATCACATATTGATTCACACATGCATGCACACCTTTCTCAATCCTACTCATCAAGTGGCCATGGATATCATACTCCCTCAGGAGGGACAAATCCCATATCTATCACTCACCCCTCAAAATCCCCATGTGTCAAAGCCACCCAATCATCACCTTTATAACAACCCATGTTTCAGGACTGCGTTTGATGATGTCAAAGTGTGCCCAACGACATGTGTTGAGTGTAGTGATTTCAGGTCAAAGAATCACACTCACTATCACTGTGAGTACTGACTGTGACTACCATGTCATGGTTCCATGTGTCAAACTCACGGTGGGTCTGTCCGGTACACTTGTTCTCTAACAAGTACCTATGTGTTTGGTTTGATATCTCTATATCATGACTAATGAGATTCTGCCATCAACCAACACCACAATCTAGTCTTGTGTTTCATTGATGTCTATCTACCTTCCACAATGACATCCGACTAGGGACATAACAAGAATGTACAAACTCTTAGCATCTGTATGATCTCATCGTTCAGGTCCTCAACCTGAAAGTATACGTCATTGAGTACTGTCATTCTCTAGACATTCAATCTGTTCTATCACTATCTCATATGACTGAACCAGAAAGAATTGGAAGCATGCCTTTGTTGTTTATCAAATCAATCTTAATGTATCCCACCAATCATCCCATGATTGTCTCTCAGAGCATACATACCAACAGACTCCCACTTGCACTGTGAGCCAATCACTCTTGAATCATATTGATAGTGATATTCAAACATGTCCCACATGTTACTGTGCTCTAGTACGAACATAGTGAGTTATGAAAACACCTTGCCAAAGTCAGTATAAATTGCATGTCTCACATCTCTTCGCTGTACGTCACACGTATGAGATGGAGTTGTCGTAATATGCGATCTTGTGTTCCTTTGCTAACCTTCAGCCACATTGCATGATCAAGGATTCCATACTTGTCATCAATGAGCGGAATATCTATAAGTTCATCTCATGAACTTCCAGATCCATATAGTATCCACTGCTGTTCTATAATGCATAGATACTCGACATTTCATTTTAAATGGTTTTGTTGGAACACTTCCAATTATCAACAAACTTTCACTTTTATATATCCTATATATATATTTTGCGATTAATTTTCTGTCCTTTCAGAAGTTCGTATCAATGTAACTCTTTACATCAAACTCTTCCTTATCTCCATAGAACCAACACTTCTCATGTACTTGTCAAGTTCTCATGGTATTCCACTAACCCTTACTAGAAGTAGACAAACATGCACTCGTCATATCCCACATACGAGTTATCAGGATGAGCACATCATATTGCCATGTCTTACACACAAGATGATGAATGCATTTTGTTCTTGCCATGTCCATACATGCAAGATAATGGGATGATTACATACATAATAGATCCATATCTATTCTTAGTATTCCCATTCTTCATAAGAATTGGACACTTGGCTTTGGGATACTAACTCCGTGAATAAGTATTCTCCCACTGAATCTGTACATACTGAACCCTTCAGTACAGATTGCCAATGTATGCTTTCTCTTTTCAGGTGAAGAGGTTCTTTGAGAACTATCTCTATAGATCTCTATTCCTATCACATAGGAAACATCTCTATCTCCCTTAAAGATAATTTCCACTTTCGGATTTCCATTCTAGAACATTTGCATTTCACATCAACATGTGGAATGTGAATACTCTCCCACTAAATCACAAATCCCTTCTTTATATTTAACATATCAGTCAAACCCTTTGACTATATCATCAAAGTAAAGATCCAATTCTGAGTTACTTGTACTCAATCAATCATATTGATTAGTCTATTGTAACTTATAGACTTTATTTGCATTAGTGGATTCATAAACCTTATAGTTCATGTCACATACACTTCCTTATTTTATTCCTCATAGGAATGCAGTTTTAGTATCCATATGCCAAATGTCTTAGTCATTAAGTTACAATCAACAAGCATCATCCTTCTCAAAATGTCATCCATGTGTCTTAACACTTTAAGACTCATTTGCACTTATGGATTTCATCCAATGGGTGCTACCATCAAGGTCATACCTTATGGTTCACATGGATGTCATTTAGGATGTAATGGTCATAAACCATAACTCAAAATTCAGTTCCTCATATTCATCTAGATAGTTGACTCATCGCATGAACAACTCATCACATAGATAATTGAGGTGTATCTGTTAAAGATATAAGAACTCACAACCCTTGTGATTCTGAATTTCTTTTATTAGTGAGGGGTATTCTTTTATTAAGAAGAATTCAGTTATTTGATAATCATTCTCTAACTCCTTAGAGTATGATTCCTTCTTGATTTAGACATCACCATGCCTTAATCATGAGTTCACTATGATACACTATCATAATCACTCATAAGGATCTCAAATATTTGGTCCAAGTATTTCATTCATTGAGATCATCAAGAATTAACACTTTACCAACTTTGTACTTCATCTATGATAATCTTAAACACTTCAAGATATTCATATTGGCATTTCTCTAAACACCATTAGAAGTATTAGCATTTATTCCAATAGGTATGTAAATACATCACATGTATTATACCTAATTGGATAATCATTCTCCCACTACCATTAGTGAAGGTTGATTAATCATGTCCAAGATATTCATGTCTCTTAACAGTTTTCTAACCAAAAGAGTCTAGATTTATCCATCACATGGACACTAGAAATGAATTTCTCATGATTGATGCTAATTTGATTGTTTGAGTTATCTACAACTTTTAGGTATCATTTTATCTCATGCATACCATGTATCACAAGATAAACAAGGCATTGCCACAAAGATCATATCTTTAAGATTGAAACATCAGCTTTATTAATTGCCATCATTTTCATACAATATGCAAAAATAAAGTGTTTCTATCTATTGGCAATATATGAAATAACAGTTCTCAACTCAATTTTGTGCCCTTTAGGCTGAAATATACTGAAAGATACTCCTATCTATGGCAGCAACACTTGCTCCAATGATGGGTGCTTCTTTCTTGGTCCTTTCACAAAGGCTATCACTTCTTTGGGGATATTGCATATCATTTATAACATATCCATATCTTGGTATCATATACCTCAAATAAAGAAGTGGTTCATTTCATGATACCTTAGGTGGAGATCTCCATCACCTCCTTCATCTTCTTTTATTCTTCCAAATATAGAGGGCAATTCCCTCATACACCCTTTCCCTATGTGCCTTGAGGCTGAAGACGGCTTGGATTGCTGGCTAGCATCAGAACACTTCTTTGCTTTGCCCTTGTCCTTGCCCTTAAGAATTATCTTTTATTTGATGTCATCAAAGATTAGGGTTATTATTTCTTCATATTTGCCTCTATTGTCCTCAACATGTCCAACAACTTTGTCAACGCTTGTCAAAATCGTTCATGTTGTAGTTTATCATGAACTGTATGATTCTCACAACATTTGTAGTATCATACCAATAGCCAACCCTTGGCTCAGAGGAAATCCTTCTTAGTCGGGTTTTCCACATACCAAATCACATTGAGTGTGTGAATACCTTACTGGATCTCCTTCTGTCATGACATACTAGGATAGTGTCTTGGAGACATCATATGTCTCATGTTGTCTCTGCAACTCATAGTTCAGAGAACACAACACCAAGCACTCCTCATCAATGACTTCCTCGGTATGCTTCCATAAGCATACTTTCAGCCATTGATGTGGTGGGATCGAGTTTATCTGGTCCTGGTATAACTAGGACTTGGAGCTTTCACTCTTTGAGAACACTTCTCATCATCCTAACCAGTCATGGAATTATTCCCATTTAATTTGTTGGTCTTAAAGACCGATCACAAATAAAGTGATTGTTGTTTGTTGTCATTTGTACTACAAAAGGAAATATGCAATTTTTAGTCCAAAAACTCATTTTTGACTTATTTGATTGATTTGAAAAGTGATGATAAAATTAGACCTTTAATTGATTATCGCTCCCACTATTTTACTTCAAATTGGTAGCCCTTACCATCAATTCGGAAGATTGCAGCATACAACCTTCTAGTGGGCAAGATCCTGAAATCCTCTAAGTTATGGACCAGCTTTGGTTGTCACCCACAACTTAAATCTCTCAGGTAGGCAACTTTTGCCAATTGCATCATATGCAACTCTTGTTGAATGAACATGCACAACACCTTGCCATGAACATTCCTTGCCTCTGGGCTTAGACGCTCTAAGAATCACCAGTTAAGTCTAACCCAAATGCCGACATGGTAAACATGCACCCTGCTTTGGCAGAACCTGCACGTCTACCCTTCACACTTCCACAAGATAGACAGCGCACCACGCTTTGGCGTAACCTACGCTTGGTCGATTGAGCTTTTCATGTGTGCCGCTAATGGAAGGCATATAAGACTTAATATTTTAATGAGGGATTTGGTTTTTATATACATATACATATCCAATCACCACAATACATTGTATGTATCATATACATGCTATATCCCATAGAAAACATGCAAAATGATAAAACCGATGATTATGGCCATCCTAATGTGATTCCTTGAGCCAAGAGGAATCACGGTCATCTAGGTCTACATCACATGCAACCTGTACAAGATGAACTTTGTGCTTTGTCTTTCGAGTAGATCAACTCATTACATGAATGACTTGCTCATTATGGGCCAGTCGTCTGGGTGCCACCAGCCGATCGGTTGGCTCCTCCAACCGATCGGTTCACCTGGACGTCGTGCATCTCATCATGGCCGCCACTCGCTCGTCTCGCTCCTCGAACTGGTCATCAACCGATCGGCTCACTCCTTGAACCGATCGTCTGGAACGTCAACCGATCGATTCACACCTTGAACCGATCATATCAGATGTCGTCTCGATGTCCCCCGTTATTTGACATAACAGAAAATAAAATTCTATCCTAATTTACATTGCAAAAAAAGAAACCTCGAGTTACATTCGAGGGGAGAAAAGGTAGGAAAGAAATCTCGAATTATTTCGAGTTACATCAGGATAAGGAAAAGGAAGATCGGTGCACAAACCGAGATGCAAGCAACCACATACAACCATACACAGATAGGGTTTATTGGCCATAACCACATTATACATCCACCACAAAAATCGTTTAAGGGCGACGCGTATCGAGTGCATTAATAATACATATCATATATGTAATTTGGGATTTGTGGATTTAGGATTGGACATGCATAAAGCCAAATTTATTTGCATCGTATTCAATAAATAAAGGCAACAAACCAAAATTTATCATATCGATATTCCTAAAATATAGAGCAGTTGACGTGGCTCTGATACCACTGTTGGGTTTTAGGGGAGGCAGAGAAGGCAGCGGAAATAAAAAAATTTCTCCACCAAACCCAGAACAAGGAAACGCGTCAACGTCTATATAATAGGAAAGGATGGTTTGTGGAATCATACCTTGTCCCGAGGCTTTCTCGGCGACAATACCTCACTCCTTGCACAGTATTCAACTCTGGTCTTGGACGGTGTCTGTGCAGCTTCTGGTCGCACCGGGACTGACGACTCCTGGTCTCACCGGACTGTCGGGTTGACAATTGTCCTCCTGAGCGGCAGAAACCTCCTGCCTCTGAAGTAGTCCACACAGACCACCTAGAACTCCACACTGTTGGTATGTATGCCCATAGAGCAAGTCATATGATGATTGTAATGGGATACTTTGTAAATGATTTGAATAATAATAAAGGCAATTTCCAATCTATATGTTTAAACTGTTTCTGAGATGATGGTGTAACATGATAGATGTCTAAAGATTGTTTTACTCAATGACGTATGCTTTTAGGTTAAGGACCTAAACGATGAGATCATACGTATGTTAAGAGTATACATTCTTGTATAGTCCCTAGTCGGTTGTTATTGTGGAAATAACCATAGACATCAATAACACTAAAGACTAGATTGTGTGTTGGTTGATGACAGAATCTCATTAGTCATGATATGGTGATATCAAACCAAGCACATAGGTACTTGTTAGAGAACAAGGTACCGAACAGACCCACCGTGAGAGTGACACATTGAACCATGACATGGTAGTCACAGTCAGCTCTCACAGTGATGGTGGTGAGTGTGATTCTTAGACCTGAAATCACTGCACTCAACACATGTCGTTGGGTACACTTTGACATCATCAAACGCAGTCCTGAAACATGGGTTGTTATAAAGGTGATGATTGGGTGGCTTTGACACATGGGGCTTTTGAGGGGTGAGTGATAGATATGGGATTTGTCCCTCCTAAGGGAGTTTGATATCCTTGGCCACTTGATGAGTAGGATTGAGAAAGGCATGCGCATGCACGTGTGAATCAATATGTGATATTGATGTCATACACATCTCACTCGGTCTACTATGAGATCAAGGAAATGAATGAACATTGACAGGATGACTGTTCCATGCATCGAGTTCATTCTGGATATCAGTGACAAAGGAATTATACATTCACTGTAACACCATTCACGGTTTGTAGGATGAAAGTTGTTCTCCAACTTTCTACTTTCGCTTGGGTAGCAATGATGTGTGACTAGGCACCGCTCTTTTCTTATGAAGTCATAAGGGTTATGGACTTTCACTGCCAACGTGAAATGGACCTGCAGGGTCACACACATAGGATTTAACTTGGAAGAGGAGTTTTGTCCACAAGAAATGTTTAGATTAATTACTAAAGGAGTTTAGTAGTTCAATTAAACACTCAATTAATCGATAGCTCAATATCATAATGTTCAAGGTGTTGGATGCATTGATTGGAGTATTGGATTGATTGAAATCGCATTTGACTGATTCTGCACAATCTGCATTCCCAACCGATCGGTTCATGTGATGAACCGGTCGGCTGAGGTTGCTGAACCGGTCGGCTCAATTGTTGAACCGATCGGCTCATGCACAGAGTGAAACGATCGGTTCAAGTGTTGAACCGATCGGTTCAACTGGTGCAATCGAGCAACATGGGAAAGTAGGATTGGTGAGAATTTTCCTTTTGTTTCAAATTGCTCAATTCGATTGGGAATAATATTGGTATTTGATACCAGTTGGGAAAGAAACAAGGAAAGTCAATCGGGAACCAACCTGGAACCCCAACCGACCGGTTCATGAGAGAACCGATTAGTTCAAGGGTCCCAAACGATCGGTTCAAGGGTCCCAAACGATCGGTTCAGTGGTGAACCGATCAGTTCAGGTCCCCAACCGACCGGTTCACTTGTGAACCGATCGGTTCAGGTTGCGAGATGGTTGCTTTTTGTGGAAAATCCCGAACCCTTCTACTCTTGCTTTTGTCCCATATTGCCGGGCACAGAGAACCCTGTCCCATGACCCCCCTATATATATAGGGGTATTGGGGCTTCTCAATATACAACTCAGTGCAAGTTCATTGCTCTGCAAAGTTGTCGTTCTCTCTGGGTTTGGAAACCGAGAGAGAGCCCGAGCAAGTGCTTCCTGCAAAGGGAGGTGCAGCAAGGGAAGGACAACTGCAGTTGCGATTGACAGCATGAGAGTGTGTTGGTGACTAGTACGTCAACAGGAGGGTGCGACTCCTTCCACTTCCTTGTGGGACAAGGAGAGTGGTGTTCCGCGTGGTCCGTGTGGACTACTTCAGAGGCGGGAGGTCACTGCCGCTCAGGAGGACAACTGTCATCCGACAGTCCGGTAGGTGGAGTAGTCTTCAGTCCCGGTGCGACCAGGAGCTGCACAGACACCGTCCAAGACCGGAGGTGAAGACCGCGCAAGGCGCGTGGTACTGTCGCCGAGCAAGCCTCGGGACAAGGTATGATTCACAAACCATCTTTCCTATTATATAGATGTTGACGCGATTCCTTTTGTTCTGGGTTTGGGGAGAAATTTTTTTTTTGTTTCCGCTGCTTCTATGCCTCCTCCAAAACCCAATAGTGGTATCAGAGCCACATCAACCTCTCTATATTTTAGGATTATCGATATGATCGATTTTGGTTTATCGCCTTTATTTATTGCATGCGATGCGAATAATACCGGCTTTATACATGTCCAATCCACAAATCCCTAATATACATATATGATATGTAATATTAATGCACTCGATACACGTCGCCCTTAAACGAGTTTTGTGGTGGATGTGTAGCATGATTATGGCCTATAAACCCCTATATCTGTGTGTGGTTGTTTGTGTGGTTGCTTGCATCTCGGTCTGCGCACCGATTCCCTTTCTCATATTCCTAATGTAACTCGAAATAATTCGAGAATTCTTTTCCTACCTTTGCTCCCCCCGAATGTAACTCGGGGTTTCACAATTCAATTGTAAATAGGATAGATTTTATTTCCTGTTATGTCATAGAACGGCAGACAACCTGAAGACGATCAGTTCAAGGAGTGAACCGATCGGTTGGTGATCCAGAAGGCCGGTTCGAGGAACGAGATGAGCGGGTGGCGACCTGAGGAGATGCACAATGACCGGTGTACCGATCGGCTGGAGGCGCCAGTCGTTCGGCTGGTGGCACCTGAACAACCTACCTGATGGCGAGCCGATCAGTCATGGAGATGAGCTGATCAAACCCAGAAAGGAAGGCACATATTTCATCTTGTACAGGTTGCATGTGATGTAGACCTAGATGAGCGTGATTCCTCTTGGCTCGAGGAATCACAAATAGGATGGCCATAATCATTGCTTTTTATCGTTTATGCATGTTTTCTGTGGGATATAGCATGTATATGATACGTACTATATATTGTGGTGATTGGATATGTATATGTATATAAAAACCAAATCCCTCATTAAATATTAAGTTTTAGATGCCTTCCAAATGCGACACACATGAAAAGCTTGTTCGACCAAGTGTGGGCACGCCCTAGCGTGGTGCATCGTCTATCTCGTGGAAGCGTGAAGGATGAATGTGTGGGTCTGCCCTAGCAGGGTGCACATTCATCGTGTTGGCTTTGGGTCGGACTTAACAAGGTGATCTAGATGGGATCTAGTACCTTGAGGCATGGAGATGATCATGGCAAGGAGTTGCATATGACATCTTTCAAGAGTTGCATATGATGCAATTGGCAAAAGTTGCCTACCTTCGAGATCTGAGTTGTGGATGATAGCCCTAGCTGGTCCATGACTCAGAAAATTTCAGGATCTTGACCCACTAGAAGATTGTACGCTGCAATCTTCCAAATTGATGGTGAGGGCTATCAATTTGAGTCAAAATAGTGGGAGCGGTAATTAATAAAAGTCCTAATTAACTATCGTCGAATTTTATTCAAATCAAATCAAAAAGGTTTTGACAAATGCAAATTTTCTCTTGTAGAATGGCAAAAGAATCACCTTTTAAAATGGGCAAATTAATTGAGAATAAATTCCATAACTGTTTGAGGACTGTAAGAAGTGTTATGCACAATCCAGATATACCAGGAGCCTTGGAATCCACTCTATGTACGCTAAATGCGTTGGTGAAGAGGAAAGTAGGTAAGGGAGAGAAGTGTTCTCTCACCAAACCAATTTCTTCTACATGGAGAGGATGGAAGGAACAATGGAAGAAGAAGTCGGAGATAGAGATCTCTACTTCTGGTGTATACGTGATAGAGATTAACTTTACTACTTCTTTGTCATGGGTACTTGATACCGGATGCGGATCTCACATTTGTTCAAATGTGAAGGATCTTAAGAGAAGTAGGCCTTTGGGGAAAGGCGAGGTTGAACTACGTGTTGGTAATGGGGCAAGAGTTGCCGCCAGTGCCGTAGGAACCTATGAGTTAACTCTACCTAGTGGGCTAATAATAGAGTTGAAGAACTGCTATTATGTACCTACCATAAATAGGAATATCATTTCCGTCTCTTGTTTGGACAAGGATGGATTTGAATTTCTTATTAAGAATGGAAAGTGTTCCATTTCTAAAGATGGGATCTTTTATGGCAGTGCCCCTATGTCTTATGGTCTATACTTGATAGACTTGGAGACAAGTGTATACAATATAAACACCAAAAAGCAAAAACTCAACGACTCAAACAAAGCATATCTCTGGCATTGTCGTCTAGGGCACATAAATGAGAAGCGCATTTCTAGACTCCATAAAGATGGTTATCTAGACTCTTTTGATTATGAATCAATAGAGACATGTGAATCTTGTTTGTTGGGCAAGATGACCAAGACTCCCTTTTCACGTAAAGGTGAGAGAGCTAGTGATCTATTAGGACTCATACATACTGATGTATGTGGGCCTTTTAGAACTAATGCCAGAAATGGGTATCAGTACTTCATTACCTTCACTGATGATTTCAGTAGGTATGTCTATGTGTACCTGATGAAGCATAAGTCAGAAACCCTTGAAAGGTTCAAGGATTTCATGAATGAAGTACAGAACCAGCTTGGTAAAAGTATTAAGGCACTTCGTTCCGATCGAGGTGGAGAATACTTGAGCCAGGAGTTTGAGGACCTTCTGCGAGCCCGTGGTATTGTATCACAATGGACTCCGCCTGGAACACCACATCATAATGGTGTGTCTGAAAGAAGGAATCACACATTGTTAGATATGGTGCGATCAATGATGAGTTTTGCTGATCTTCCATTTTCTTTCTGGGGTCATGCTCTTGAAACCGCCGCGTTTACACTTAACCGTGTGCCATCTAAATCGGTTCAAAAGACACCATATGAGATATGGTATGGGAAGCGTCCCGTTTTGTCTTTTATGAAGATTTGGGGCTGTGAGGCTTACGTTAGGAAAATGTTTCCTGATAAGCTTGGACCCAAATCCGATAAATGTTATTTTGTTGGATACCCCAAGGAAACGAGGGGATATTACTTATACCACCCTACTGACAACAAAGTGTTTGTTGCCAGGGATGTTGTATTTTGAGAGAGGGAATTTATTTCCAAAGGAAACAGTGGGAGGAAAGTAGAGCTTGAAGAGGTTCAAGCCCAACAAGAAAACATTGAACTGGTAGATGTACCAGAGGAAAATGTAGATTCACAAGGTGTTGTGGAATCTCAGTCTCCTCAGGTAACACAAGGACCTCGTAGATCTAGTAGGACTCGCCTTGAACCTGAGAGGTTTGGATACCTTGTAACTCAAGAAGGTGGAGAGTTGATCATAGATGATGATCCAACTACCTACGTAGAGGCTATGGAGGGACCAGATTCTGAGAAATGGCTAGAGGCCATGAGATCCGAGATGGAATCCATGTACTCCAACAAAGTATGGACTTTGGTGGAACCACCCGAAGGGGTAAAACCCATAGGGTGCAAGTGGGTCTTCAAGAAAAAGACCGACATGGATGGCAATGTGAAAACTTATAAAGGCAGATTGGTTGCAAAGGGATTTCGACAAATTCAAGGTGTTGACTATGACGAAACCTTTTCTCCAGTTGCCATGATTAAGTCCATCAGGATCATGCTTGCTATTGCAGCTTACTATGACTATGAGATTTGGCAGATGGATGTTAAATATGCATTCCTTAACAGGAATATTCATGAGGATGTGTATATGACACAGCCTGAAGGTTTTGTAGATCCAAAGAATGCCAATAAAGTCTGTAAACTGCAAAGGTCAATCTATGGATTGAAGCAAGCCTCTCAGAGTTGGAAGCTTCGATTTGATGAAGAAGTCAAAGTGTTTGGCTTTATTCAAAATGAAGATGAACCTTGTGTGTACAAGAAGGTTAGTGGGAGCTCGACCACATTCCTCATGTTGTATGTGGATGACATACTTTTGATGGGGAATGATGTCTTAGCCTTAGAGAAGGTAAAGACTTGGCTTGGGAAAACTTTCTCAATGAAGGACTTAGGAGAATCATCCTATATTCTAGGAATTAAGATCTATAGAGATAGATCTAGAAGGCTTCTCGGACTAAGTCAGAGCACGTACATTGACAAGGTGCTGAAGCAGTTCAGCATGGAGAAATCAAAGAGAGGCAACGTCCCTATGCTACATGGAGTTACCGTCTCTAGAGCTCAATGTCCCCAATCTTGTGAAGAGAGGGAGCGTATGAATGGGATCCCATATGCATCATCCATTGGATCCATCATGTACGCTATGTTGTGCACACACCCAGATGTCTCGTATGCTCTAAGCATGACGAGAAGGTACCAGTCAGATCCCGGGGATGCTCACTGGACAGCCGTGAAGAACATCCTCAAGTACTTGCGAAGGACAAAGGATCAGTTTCTTGTGTACGACGGCGAGGAAGAGCTGGTTGTAAAGGGTTACACCGATGCAAGCTTCCAAACCGATAAAGATGATTACAGATCGCAGTCAGGATTTGTGTTTTGCCTTAATAATGGAGCTGTGAGCTGGAAGAGTTCCAAGCAAGAAACAGTTGCTGATTCTACTACAAAGGCCGAGTATATTGCTGCTTCGCATGCAGCAAAGGAGGCTGTGTGGATCAGGAAGTTCATTTCTGAACTTGGTGTAGTTCCCAGTAGCTGTGATGCAATTGAGCTTTATTGTGACAATAATGGAGCTATTGCACAACCTAAGGAGCCCAGATCACATCAGCGGTCCAAGCACATACTGCGGCGCTTCCATCTCATACGAGAGATCGTACAGCGAGGAGATGTGAAGATTTGCAAAGTACCAACTGAAGACAACATTGTTGATCCACTGACTAAGGCCCTTTCTCAGCAGAAGCATGATGGTCATGCTAGGTCACAAGGACTGCGTTTCCTTGGTGACTGGCTCTAAGTGCAAGTGGGAGTCTGTTGGTATGTATGCCCATAGAGCAAGTCATATGATGATTGTAATGGGATACTTTGTAAATGATTTGAATAATAATAAAGGAAATTTCCAATCTATATGTTTAAACTGTTTCTGAGATGATGGTATAACATGATAGATGTCTAAAGATTGTTTTACTCAATGACATATGCTTTTAGGTTAAGGACCTAAATGATGAGATCATACGGATGTTAAGAGTATACATTCTTGTATAGTCCCTAGTCGGTTGTTATTGTGGAAATAACCATAGACATCAATAACACGAAAGACTAGATTGTGTGTTGGTTGATGACAGAATCTCATTAGTCATGATATGGTGATATCAAACCAAGCACATAGGTACTTGTTAGAGAACAAGGTACCAGACAGACCCACCGTGAGAGTGACACATGGAACCATGACATGGTAGTCACAGTATGCTCTCACAGTGATGGTGGTGAGTGTGATTCTTAGACCTGAAATCACTGCACTCAACACATGTCGTTGGGTACACTTTGACATCATCAAACGCAGTCCTGAAACATGGGTTGTTATAAAGGTGATGATTGGGTGGCTTTGACACATGGGGCTTTTGAGGGGTGAGTGATAGATATGGGATTTGTCCCTCCTAAGGGAGTTTGATATCCTTGGCCACTTGATGAGTAGGATTGAGAAAGGCATGCGCATGCACGTGTGAATCAATATGTGATATTGATGTCATACACATCTCACTCGGTCTACTCTGAGATCAAGGAAATGAATGAACATTGACAGGATGACTGTTCCATGCCTCGAGTTCATTCTGGATATCAGTGACAAAGGAATTATAGATTCACTGTAACACCATTCACAGTTTGTAGGATGAAAGTTGTTCTCCAACTTTCTACTTTCGCTTGGGTAGCAATGATGTGTGACTAGGCACCACTCTTTGCTTGTGAAGTCATAAGTGTTATGGACTTTCACTGCCAACGTGAAATGGACCTGCAGGGTCACACACATAGGATTTAACCTGGAAGAGGAGTTTTGTCCACAAGCAATGTTTAGATTAATTACTAAAGGAGTTTAGTAGTTCAATTAAACACTCAATTAATCGATAGCTCAATATCATAATGTTCAAGGTGTTGGACGCATTGATTGGAGTATCAGATTGATTGAAATCACATTTGACTGATTCTGCACAATCTGCATTCCCAACCGATCGGTTCATGTGATGAACCGGTCGGCTGAGGTTGCTGAACCGGTCGGCTCAATTGTTGAACCGATCGGCTCATGCACAGAGTGAAACGATCGGTGCAAGTGTTGAACCGATCGGTTCAACTGGTGCAATCGAGCAACATGGGAAAGTAGGATTGGTGAGAATTTTCCTTTCGTTTCAAATTGCCCAATTCGATTGGGAATAATATTGGTATTCGATACCAGTTGGGAAAGAAACAAGGTAAGTCAATTGGGAACCAACCTGGAACCCCAACTGACCGGTTCATGAGTGAATCGATCGGTTCAAGGGTCCCAAACGATCGGTTCAAGGGTCCCAAACGATCGGTTCAGTGGTGAACCGATCGGTTCAGGTCCCCAACTGACCGGTTCAGGTTGCGAGATGGTTGCTGTTTGTGGAAAATCTCGAACCCTTCTACTCATGCTTTTGTCCCGTATTGCCGGGCACAAAGAACCCTGTCCCATGACCCGCCTATATATATAGGGGTATTGGGGCTTCTCAATATACAACTCAGTGCAAGTTGATTGCTCTGCAAAGTTGTCGTTCTCTCTGGTTTTGGTAACCGAGAGAGAGCCCGAGCAAGTGCTTCCCGCAAAGGGAGGTGCAGCAAGGGAAGGACAACTGCAGTTGCGATTGACAGCAGGAGAGTGTGTTGGCGACTAGTACGTCAACACGAGGGTGCGACTCCTTCCACTTCCTTGTGGGACAAGGAGAGTGGAGTTCCGGGTGGTCCGTGTGGACTACTTCAGAGGCGGGAGGTCACTGCCGCTCAGGAGGACAACTGTCATCCGACAGTCCGGTAGGAGGAGTAGTCTTCAGTCCCGGTGCGACTAGGAGCTGCACAGACACCGTCCAAGACCGGAGGTGAAGACCGCGCAAGGCACGTGGTACTGTCGCCGAGCAAGCCTCAGGACAAGGTATGATTCACACACCATCTTTCCTATTATATAGATGTTGACGCGATTCCTTTTGTTCTGGGTTTGGGGAGAAATTTTTTTTTTGTTTCCACTGCTTCTCTGCCTCCTCCAAAACCCAACAGTGGTATCAGAGCCACGTCAACCTCTCTATATTTTAGGATTATCGATATGATCAATTTTGGTTTGTCGCCTTTATTTATTGAATGCGATGCGAATAATATCGGCTTTATACATGTCCAATCCACAAATCCCTAATATACATATATGATATGTAATATTAATGCACTCGATACGTGTCACCCTTAAACGAGTTTTGTGGTGGATGTGTAGCATGATTATGGCCTATACACCCCTATATCTGTGTGTGGTTGTTTGTGTGGTTGCTTGCATCTCGGTCTGCGCATTGATTCCCTTTCTCATATTCCTGATGTAACTCGAAATAATTCGAGAATTCTTTTCCTACCTTTGCTCCCTCCGAAAGTAACTCGGGGTTTCACAATTCAATTGTAAATAGGATAGATTTTATTTCCTGTTATGTCAAAGAACGGTAGACAACCTGAAGACAATCAGTTCAAGGAGTGAACCGATCGGTTGGTGATCCAGAAGGCCGGTTCGAGGAACGAGATGAGCGGGTGGCAACCTGAGGAGATGCACGATGACCGGTGTACCGATCGGCTGGAGGCGCCAGTCGATCGGCTGGTGGCACCCGAACAACCTACCTAATGGCGAGCCGATCAGTCATGGAGATGAGCTGATCAAACCCAGAAAGGAAGGCACATATTTCATCTTGTACAGGTTGCATGTGATGTAGACCTAGATGAGCATGATTCCTCTTGGCTCGAGGAATCACAAATAGGATGGCCATAATCATTGCTTTTTATCGGTTATGCATGTTTTCTGTGGGATATAGCATGTATATGATACGTACTATATATTGTGGTGATTGGATATGTATATGTATATAAAAACCAAATCCCTCATTAAATATTAAGTTTTAGATGCCTTCCAAATGCAACACACATGAAAAGCTTGATCGACCAAGTGTGGGCACGCCCTAGCGTGGTGCACCGTCTATCTCGTGGAAGCGTGAAGGATGAATGTGTGGGTCTGCCCTAGCAGGGTGCACATTCATCGTGTTGGCTTTGGGTCGGACTTAACAAGGTGATCTAGATGGGATCTAGTACCTTGAGGCATGGACATGATCATGGCAAGGAGTTGCATATGTCATCTTTCAAGAGTTGCATATGATGCAATTGGCAAAAGTTGCCTACCTGAGAGATCTGAGTTGTGGGTGACAACCCTAGCTGGTCCATGACTCAGAAGATTTCAGGATCTTGACCCACTAGAAGATTGTACGCTGCAATCTTCCAAATTGATGGTGAGGGCTATCAATTTGAGTCAAAATAGTGGGAGCGGTAATTAATTAAAGGCCTAATTAACTATTGTCAAATTTTATTCAAATCAAATCAAAAAGGTTTTGACAAATGCAAATTTTCTCTTGTAGAATGGCAAAAGAATCATCTTTTAATATGGGCAAATTAATTGAGAATAAATTCCATAACTGGTTGAGGACTGTGAGAAGTGTTATGCACAATCCAGATATAACAAGAGCCTTAGAATCCACTCTATATACACTTAATGTGTTGGTGAAGAGGAAAGTAGGTAAGGGAGAGAAGTGTTCTCTCGCCAAACCAATTTCTTCTACATGGAGAGGATGGAAGGAATAATGGAAGAAGAAGTCGGAGATAGAGATCTCTACTTCTAGTGTATACGTGATAGAGATTAACTTTACTACTTCTTCGTCATGGGTACTTGATACCGGATGCGGATCTCACATTTGTTCAAATGTGAAGGATCTTAAGAGAAGTAGGCCTTTGGGGAAAGGCGAGGTTGAACTACGTGTTGCTAATGGGGCAAGAGTTGCCGCCAGTGCCGTAGGAACCAATGAGTTAACTCTACCTAGTGGGCTAATAATAGAGTTGAAGAACTGCTATTATGTACCTGCCATAAATAGGAATATCATTTCCGTCTCTTGTTTGGACAAGGATGGATTTGAATTTCATATTAAGAATGGAAAGTTTTCCATTTCTAAAGATGGGATCTTTTATGGCAGTGCCCCTATGTCTTATGGTCTATACTTGATAGACTTGGAGACAAGTGTATACAACGTAAACACCAAAAAGCAAAAACTCAATGACTCAAACAAAACATATCTCTGGCATTGTCGTCTAGGGCACATAAATGAGAAGCGCATTTCTAGACTCCATAAAGATGGTTATCTAGACTCTTTTGATTATGAATCAATAGAGACATGTGAATCTTGTTTGTTGGGAAAGATGACCAAGACTCCCTTTTCAGGTAAAGGTGAGAGAGCTAGTGATCTATTAGGACTCATACATACTGATGTATGTGGGCCTTTTAGAACTAATGCCAGAAATGGGTATCAGTACTTCATTACCTTCACTGATGATTTCAGTAGGTATGGCTATGTGTACCTGATGAAGCATAAGTCAGAAACCCTAGAAAGGTTCAAGGATTTCATGAATGAAGTACAGAACCAACTTGGTAAAAGTATTAAGGCACTTCGTTCCGATCGAGGTGGAGAATACTTGAGCCAGGAGTTTGAGGACCTTCTGCGAGCCCGTGGTATTGTATCACAATGGACTCCGCCTGGAACACCACATCTTAATGGTGTGTCTGAAAGAAGGAATCACACATTGTTAGATATGGTGCGATCAATGATGAGTTTTGCTGATCTTCCAATTTCATTCTGGGGTCATGCTCTTGAAACCGTCGCGTTTAGACTTAACCGTGTGCCATCTAAATCGGTTCAAAAGACACCATATGAGATATGGTATGGGAAGCGTCCCGTTTTGTCTTTTATGAAGATTTGGGGCTGTGAGGCTTACGTTAGGAAAATGTTTCCTGATAAGCTTGGACCCAAATCCGATAAATGTTATTTTGTTGGATACCCCAAGGAAACGAGGGGATATTACTTATACCACCCTACTGACAACAAAGTGTTTGTTGCCAGGGATGCTGTATTCCGAGAGAGGGAATTTATTTCCAAAGGAAACAGTGGGAGGAAAGTAGAGCTTGAAGAGGTTCAAGCCCAACAAGAAAACATTGAACCGGTAGATGTACCAGAGGAAAATGTAGATTCACAAGGTGTTGTGGAATCTCAGTCTCCTCAGGTAACACAAGGACCTCGTAGATCTTGTAGGACTCGCCTTGAACCTGAGAGGTTTGGATACCTTGTAACTCAGGAAGGTGGAGAGTTGATCATAGATGATGATCCAACTACCTACGTAGAGGCTATGGAGGGACCAGATTTTGAGAAATGGCTTGAAGCCATGAGATCCGAGATGGAATGCATGTACTCCAACAAAGTATGGACTTTGGTGGAACCACCTGAAGGGGTAAAACCCATAGGGTGCAAGTGGGTCCTCAAGAAAAAGACTGACATGGATGGAAATGTGCAAACTTATAAAGGCAGATTGGTTGCAAAGGGATTTCGACAAATTCAAGGTGTTGACTATGACGAAACCTTTTCTCTAGTTGCCATGATTAAGTCCATCAGGATCATGCTTGCTATTGCAGCTTACTATGACTATGAGATTTGGCAGATGGATGTTAAAACCACATTCCTTAACGGGAATATTCATGAGGATGTGTATATGACACAGCCTAAAGGTTTTGTAGATCCAAAGAATGGCAATAAAGTCTGTAAACTGCAAAGGTCAATCTATGGATTGAAGCAAGCCTCTCAGAGTTGGAATCTTCGATTTGATGAAGAAGTCAAAGTGTTTGGCTTTATTCAAAATGAAGATGAACCTTGTGTGTACAAGAAGGTTAGTGGGAGCTCGACCACATTCCTCATGTTGTATGTGGATGACATACTTTTGATGGGAAATGATGTCTTAGCCTTAGAGAAGGTAATGACTTGGCTTGGGAAAACTTTCTCAATGAAGGACTTAGGAGAAGCATCCTATATTCTAGGAATTAAGATCTATAAAGATAGATCTAGAAGGCTTCTCGGACTAAGTCAGAGCACGTACATTGACAAGGTGCTGAAGCGGTTCAGCATGGAGAACTCAAAGAGAGGCAACGTCCCTATGCTACGTGGAGTTACCGTCTCTAGAGCTCCATGTCCCCAATCTTGTGAAGAGAGGGAGCGTATGAATGGGATCCCATATGCATCATCCATTGGATCCATCATGTACGCTATGTTGTGCACACGCCCAGATGTCTCGTATGCTCTAAGCATGACGAGAAGGTACCAGTCAGATCCCGGGGATGCTCACTGGACAGCCGTGAAGAACATCCTCAAGTACTTGCGAAGGACTAAGAATCAGTTTCTTGTGTACGGCGGCGAGGAAGAGCTGGTTGTAAAGGGTTACACCGATGCAAGCTTCCAAACCGATAAAGATGATTACAGATCGCAGTCAGGATTTGTGTTTTGCCTTAATAATGGAGCTGTGAGCTGGAAGAGTTCCAAGCAAGAAACAGTTGCCAATTCTACTACAGAGGCCGAGTATATTGATGCTTCGCATGCAGCAAAGGAGGCTGTGTGGATCAGAAGTTCATTTCTGAACTTGGTGTAGTTCCCAGTAGCTGTGATGCAATTGAGCTTTATTGTGACAATAATGGAGCTATTGCACAAGCTAAGGAGCCCAGATCACATCAGCGGTCCAAGCACATACTGCGGCGCTTCCATCTCATACGAGAGATCGTACAACGAGGAGATGTGAAGATTTGCAAATTACCAACTGAAGACAACATTGCTGATCCACTGACTAAGGCCCTTTCTCAGCAGAAGCATGATGGTCATGCTAGGTCACAAGGACTGCGTTTCCTTGGTGACTGGCTCTAAGTGCAAGTGGGAGTCTGTTGGTATGTATTCCCATAGAGAAAGTCATATGATGATTGTAATGGGATACTTTGTAAATGATTTGAATAATAATAAAGGCAATTTCCAATCTATATGTTTAAGCTGTTTCTGAGATGATGGTGTAACATGATAGATGTCTAAAGATTGTTTTACTCAATGACGTATGCTTTTAGGTTAAGGACCTAAACGATGAGATCATACAGATGTTAAGAGTATACATTCTTTTATAGTCCCTAGTCGGTTGTTATTGTGGAAATAACCATAGACATCAATAACACGAAAGACTAGATTGACAAGGTGCTGAAGCGGTTCAGCATGGAGAACCTAAAGAGAGGCAACGTCCCTATGCTACATGGAGTTACCGTCTCTAGAGCTCAATGTCCCCAATCTTGTGAAGAGAGGGAGCGTATGAATGGGATCCCATATGCATCAACCATTGGATCTATAGAGATAGATCTAGAAGGCTTCTCGGACTAAGTCAGAGCACGTACATTGACAAGGTGCTGAAGCGGTTCAGCATGGAGAACCTAAAGAGAGGCAACGTCCCTATGCTACATGGAGTTACCATCTCTAGAGCTCAATGTCCCCAATCTTGTGAAGAGAGGGAGCGTATGAATGGGATCCCATATGCATCAACCATTGGATCCATCATGTACGCTATGTTGTGCACACGCCCAGATGTCTCGTATGCTCTAAGCATGACGAGCAGGTACCAGTCAGATCCCGGGGATGCTCACTGGACAGCCGTGAAGAACATCCTCAAGTACTTGCGAAGGACTAAGGATCAGTTTTTTGTGTACTCCGGCGAGGAAGAGCTGGTTGTAAAGGGTTACACCGATGCAAGCTTCCAAACCGATAAAGATGATTACAGATCGCAGTCAGGATTTGTGTTTTGCCTTAATAATGGAGCTGTGAGCTGGAAGAGTTCCAAGCAAGAAACAGTTGCCGATTCTACTACAGAGGCCGAGTATATTGCTGTTTCGCATGCAGCAAAGGAGGCTGTGTGGATCAGGAAGTTCATTTCTGAACTTGGTGTAGTTCCCAGTAGTTGTGATGCAATTGAGCTTTATTGTGACAATAATGGAGCTATTGCACAAGCTAAGGAGCCCAGATCACATCAGCGGACCAAGCACATACTGTGGCGCTTCCATCTCAAACTAGAGATCGTACAGCGAGGAGATGTGAAGATTTGCAAAGTACCAACTGAAGACAACATTGCTGATCCACTGACTAAGGCCCTTTCTCAGCAGAAGCATGATGGTCATGCTAGGTCACAAGGACTGCGTTTCCTTGGTGACTGGCTCTAAGTGCAAGTGGGAGTCTGTTGGTATGTATGCCCATAGAGAAAGTCATATGATGATTGTAATGGGATACTTTGTAAATGATTTGAATAATAATAAAGGCAATTTCCAATCTATATGTTTAAACTGTTTATGAGATGATGGTGTAACATGATAGATGTCTAAAGATTGTTTTACTCAATGACGTATGCTTTTAGGTTAAGGACCTAAACGATGAGATCATACGGATGTTAAGAGTATACATTCTTGTATAGTCCCTAGTCGGTTGTTATTGTGGAAATAACCATAGACATCAATAACACTAAAGACTAGATTGTGTGTTGGTTGATGACAGAATCTCATTAGTCATGATATGGTGATATCAAACCAAGCACATAGGTACTTGTTAGAGAACAAGGTACCGGACAGACCCACTGTGAGAGTGACACATGGAACCATGACATGGTAGTCACAGTTAGCTCTCACAGTGATGGTGGTGAGTGTGATTCTTAGACCTGAAATCACTGCACTCAACACATGTCGTTGGGTACACTTTGACATCATCAAACGTAGTCCTGAAACATGGGTTGTTATAAAGGTGATGATTGGGTGGCTTTGACACATGGGGCTTTTGAGGGGTGAGTGATAGATATGGGATTTGTCCCTCCTAAGGGAGTTTGATATCCTTGGCCACTTGATGAGTAGGATTGAGAAAGGCATGCGCATGCACGTATGAATCAATATGTGATATTGATGTCATACACATCTCACTCGGTCTACTCTGAGATCAAGGAAATGAATGAACATTGACAGGATGACTGTTCCATGACTCGAGTTCATTCTGGATATCAGTGACAAAGGAATTATACATTCACTATAACACCATTCACGGTTTTTAGGATGAAAGTTGTTCTCCAACTTTCTACTTTCGCTTGGGTAGCAATGATGTGTGACTAGGCACCACTCTTTGCTTGTGAAGTCATAAGTGCTATGGACTTTCACTGCTAACGTGAAATGGACCTGCAGGGTCACACACATAGGATTTAACCTGGAAGAGGAGTTTTGTTCACAAGCAATGTTTAGATTAATTACTAAAGGAGTTTAGTAGTTCAATTAAACACTCAATTAATCGATAGCTCAATATCATAATGTTCAAGGTGTTGGACGCATTGATTGGAGTATAGGATTGATTGAAATCTCATTTGACTGATTCTGCACAATCTGCATTCCCAACCGATCGGTTCATGTGATGAACCGGTCGGCTGAGGTTGCTGAACCGGTCGGCTCAATTGTTGAACTGATCGGCTCATGCACAGAGTGAAAGGATCGGTTCAAGTGTTGAACCGATCGGTTCAACTGGTGCAATCGAGCAACATGGGAAAGTAGGATTGGTGAGAATTTTCCTTTCTTTTCAAATTGCCCAATTCGATTGGGAATAATATTGGTATTCGATACCAGTTGGGAAAGAAACAAGGAAAGTCAATTGGGAACCAACCTGGAACCCCAACCGACCGGTTCATGAGTGAACCGATCGGTTCAAGGGTCCCAAACGATCGGTTCAAGGGTCCCAAACGATCGGTTCAGTGGTGAACCGATCGGTTCAGGTCCCCAACCGACCGGTTCACTTGTGAACCGATCGGTTCAGGTTGTGAGATGGTTGCTTTTTGTGGAAAATCCCAAACCCTTCTACTCCTGCTTTTGTCCCGTATTGCCGGGCACAGAGAACCCTGTCCCATGACCAACCTATATATATAGGGGTATTGGGGCTTCTCAATATACAACTCAATGCAAGTTGATTGCTCTGCAAAGTTGTCGTTCTCTCTGGTTTTGGTAACCGAGAGAGAGCCCGAGCAAGGGCTTCCCGCAAAGGGAGGTACAGCAAGGGAAGGACAACTGTAGTTGTAATTGACAGCAGGAGAGTTTGTTGGCGACTAGTACGTCAACAGGAGGGTGTGACTCCTTCCACTTCCTTGTGGGACAAGGAGAGTGGAGTTTCGGGTGGTCCGTGTGGACTACTTCAGAGGCTGGATGTCACTGCCGCTCAGGAGGACAACTGTCATTCGACAGTCCGGTAGGAGGAGTAGTCTTCAGTCCCGGTGCGACCAGGAGCTGCAGGGACACCGTCCAAGACCAGAGGTGAAGACCGCGCAAGGCACGTGGTACTATCACCGAGCAAGCCTCAGGACAAGGTATGATTCACAAACCATCTTTCCTATTATATAGATGTTGACGCGATTCCTTTTGTTCTGGGTTTGGGGAGAAAATTTTTTTTTTGTTTCCGCTGCTTCTCTGCCTCCTCCAAAACCCAACAGTGGTATCAGAGCCACGTCAACCTCTCTATATTTTAGGATTATCGATATGATCGATTTTGGTTTGTCGCCTTTATTTATTGCATGCGATGCAAATAATATTGGCTTTATACATGTCCAATCCACAAATCCCTAATATACATATATGATATGTAATATTAATGCAATCGATACGCGTCGCCCTTAAACGAGTTTTGTGGTGGATGTGTAGCATGATTATGGCCTATAAACCCCTATATCTGTGTGTGGTTGTTTGTGTGGTTGCTTGCATCTCGGTCTGTGCACCGATTCCCTTTCTCATATTCCTGATGTAACTCGAAATAATTCGAGAATTCTTTTCCTACCTTTGCTCCCCCCCAATGTAACTCGGGGTTTCACAATTCAATTGTAAATAGGATAGATTTTATTTCCTGTTATGTCAAAGAACGGCAGACAACCTGAAGACGATCAGTTCAAGGAGTGAACCGATCGGTTGGTGATCCAGAAGGCCGGTTCAAGGAACGAGATGAGCGGGTGGTGACCTGAGGAGATGCACGATGACCGGTGTACCGATCAGCTGGAGGCGCCAGTCGATCGGCTGGTGGCACCCGAACAACCTACCTGATGGCGAGCCGATCAGTCATGGAGATGAGCTGATCAAACCCAGAAAGGAAGGCACATATTTCATCTTGTACAGGTTGCATGTGATGTAGACCTAGATGAGCGTGATTCCTCTTGGCTCGAGGAATCACAAATAGGATGGCCATAATCATTGCTTTTTATCGTTTATGCATGTTTTCTGTGGGATATAGCATGTATATGATACGTACTATATATTGTGGTGATTAGATATGTATATGTATATAAAAACCAAATCCCTCATTAAATATTAAGTTTTAGATGCCTTCCAAATGCGACACACGTGAAAAGCTTGATCGACCAAGTGTGGGCACGCCCTAGCGTGGTGCACCGTCTATCTCGTGGAAGCGTGAAGGATGAATGTGTGGTCTGCCCTAGCAGGGTGCACATTCATCGTGTTGGATTTGGGTCGGACTTAACAAGGTGATCTAGATGGGATCTAGTACCTTGAGGCATGGACATGATCATGGCAAGGAGTTGCATATGACATCTTTCAAGAGTTGCATATGATGCAATTGGCAAAAGTTGCCTACCTGAGAGATCTGAGTTGTGGGTGACAGCCCTAGCTGGTCCATGACTCAGAAGATTTCAGGATCTTGACCCACTAGAAGATTGTACGCTGCAATCTTCCGAATTGATGGTGAGGGCTATCAATTTGAGTCAAAATAGTGGGAGAGGTAATTAATTAAAGGCCTAATTAACTATTGTCAAATTTTATTCAAATCAAATAAAAAAGGTTTTGACAAATGCAAATTTTCTCTTGTAGAATGGCAAAAGAATCATCTTTTAAAATGGGCAAATTAATTGAGAATAAATTCCATTACTGGTTGAGGACTGTGAGAAGTGTTCTGCACAATCCAGATATACCAAGAGACTTAGAATCCACTCTATGTACGCTTAATGCGTTGGTGAAGAGAAAGTAGGTAAGGGAGAGAAGTGTTCTCTCGCCAAACCAATTTCTTCTACATGGAGAGGATGGAAGGAACAATGGAAGAAGAAGTCGGAGATAGAGATCTCTACTTCTGGTGTATACAAGATAGAGATTAACTTTACTACTTCTTCATCATGGGTACTTGATACCGGATGCAGATCTCACATTTGTTCAAATGTGAAGGATCTTAAGAGAAGTAGGCCTTTGGGGAAAGGCGAGGTTGAACTATGTGTTGCTAATGGGGCAGGAGTTGCCTCCAGTGCCGTAGGAACCTATGAGTTAACTCTACCTAGTGGGCTAATAATAGAGTTGAAGAACTGCTATTATGTACCTGCCATAAATAGGAATATCATTTCCGTCTCTTGTTTGGACAAGGATGGATTTGAATTTCTTATTAAGAATGGAAAGTGTTCCATTTCTAAAGATGGGATCTTTTATGGCAGTGCCCCTATGTCTTATGGTCTATACTTGATAGACTTGGAGACAAGTGTATACAACGTAAACACCAAAAAGCAAAAACTCAATGACTCAAACAAAACATATCTCTGGCATTGTCGTCTAGGGCACATAAATGAGAAGCACATTTCTAGACTCCATAAAGATGGTTATCTAGACTCTTTTGATTATGAATCAATAGAGACATGTGAATCTTGTTTGTTGGGCAAGATGACCAAGACTCCCTTTTCAGGTAAAGGTGAGAGAGCTAGTGATCTATTAGGACTCATACATACTGATGTATGTGGGCCTTTTAGAACTAATGCCAGAAATGGGTATCAGTACTTCATTACCTTCACTGATGATTTCAGTAGGTATGGCTATGTGTACCTGATGAAGCATAAGTCAGAAACCCTTGAAAGGTTCAAGGATTTCATGAATGAAGTACATAACCAGCTTGGTAAAAGTATTAAGGCACTTCGTTCCGATCGAGGTGGAGAATACTTGAGCCAGGAGTTTGAGGACCTTCTGCGAGCCCGTGGTATTGTATCACAATGGACTCCGCCTGGAACACCACAGCATAATGGTGTGTATGAAAGAAGGAATCACACATTGTTAGATATGGTGCGATCAATGATGAGTTTTGCTGATCTTCCAATTTCATTCTGGGGTCATGCTCTTGAAACCGTCGCGTTTACACTTAACCGTGTGCCATCTAAATCGGTTCAAAAGACACCATATGAGATATGGTATGGGAAGCGTCCCGTTTTGTCTTTTATGAAGATTTGGGGTTGTGAGGCTTACGTCAGGAAAATGTTTCCTGATAAGCTTGGACCCAAATCCGATAAATGTTATTTTGTTGGATACCCCAAGGAAACGAGGGGATATTACTTATACCACCCTACTGACAACAAAGTGTTTGTTGCCAGGGATGCTGTATTCCGAGAGAGGGAATTTATTTCCAAAGGAAACAGTGGGAGGAAAGTAGAGCTTGAAGAGGTTCAAGACCAACAAGAAAACATTGAACCGGTAGATGTACCAGAGGAAAATGTAGATTCACAAGGTGTTGTGGAATCTCAGTCTCCTCAGGTAACACAAGGACCTCATAGATCTAGTAGGACTCGCCTTGAACCTGAGAGGTTTGGATACCTTGTAACTCAGGAAGGTGGAGAGTTGATCATAGATGATGATCCAACTACCTACGTAGAGGCTATGGAGGGACCAGATTCTGAGAAATGGCTAGAAGCCATGAGATCCGAGATGGAATCCATGTACTCCAACAAAGTATGGACTTTGGTGGAACCACTCGAAGGGGTAAAACCCATAGGGTGCAAGTGGGTCCTCAAGAAAAAGACTGACATTGATGGAAATGTGCAAACTTATAAAGACAGATTGGTTGCAAAGGGATTTCGACAAATTCAAGGTGTTGACTATGACGAAACCTTTTCTCCAGTTGCCATGATTAAGTCCATCAGGATCATGCTTGCTATTGCAGCTTACTATGACTATGAGATTTGGCAGATGGATGTTAAAACCGCATTCCTTAATAGGAATATTCATGAGGATGTGTATATGACACATCCTGAAGGTTTTGTAGATCCAAAGAATGCCAATAAAGTCTGTAAACTGCAAAGGTCAATCTATGGATTGAAGCAAGCCTCTCGGAGTTGGAATCTTCGATTTGATGAAGAAGTCAAAGTGTTTGGCTTTATTCAAAATGAAGATGAACCTTGTGTGTACAAGAAGGTTAGTGGGAGCTCGACCACATTCCTCATGTTGTATGTGGATGACATACTTTTGATAGGGAATGATGTCTTAGCCTTAGAGAAGGTAAAGACTTGGATTGGGAAAACTTTCTCAATGAAGGACTTAGGAGAAGCATCCTATATTCTAGGAATTAAGATCTATAGAGATAGATCTAGAAGGCTTCTCGGACTAAGTCAGAGCACGTACATTGACAAGGTGCTGAAGCGGTTCAGCATGGAGAACTCAAAGAGAGGCAACGTCCCTATGCTACATGGAGTTACAGTCTCTAGAGCTCAATGTCCCCAATCTTGTGAAGAGAGGGAGCGTATGAATGGGATCCCATATGCATCAGTCATTGGATCCATCATGTACGCTATGTTGTGCACACACCCAGATGTCTCGTATGCTCTAAGCATGACGAGCAGGTACCAGTCAGATCCCGGGGATGCTCACTGGACAGCCGTGAAGAACATCCTCAAGTACTTGCGAAGGACTAAGGATTAGTTTCTTGTGTACGGCGGCGAGGAAGAGCTGGTTGTAAAGGGTTACACCGATGTAAGCTTCCAAACCGATAAAGATGATTACAGATCGCAGTCAGGATTTGTGTTTTTCCTTAATAATGGAGTTGTGAGCTGGAAGAGTTCCAAGCAAGAAACAGTTGCCGATTCTACTATAGAGGCCGAGTATATTGCTGCTTCGCATGCAGCAAAGGAGGCTGTGTGGATCAGGAAGTTCATTTCTGAACTTGGTGTAGTTCCCAGTAGTTGTGATGCAATTGAGCTTTATTGTGACAATAATGGAGCTATTGCACAAGCTAAGGAGCCCAGATCACATCAGCGGTCCAAGCACATACTGCGGCGCTTCCATCTCATACGAGAGATCGTACAGCAAGGAGATGTGAAGATTTGCAAAGTACCAACTGAAGACAACATTGCTGATCCACTGACTAAGGCCCTTTCTCAGCAGAAGCATGATGGTCATGCTAGGTCACAAGGACTGCGTTTCCTTGGTGACTGGCTCTAAGTGCAAGTGGGAGTCTGTTGGTATGTATGCCCATAGAGCAAGTCATATGATGATTGTAATGGGATACTTTGTAAATGATTTGAATAATAATAAAGGCAATTTCCAATCTATATGTTTAAAATTGTTTCTGAGATGATGGTGTAACATGATAGATGTCTAAAGATTGTTTTACTCAATGACGTATGCTTTTAGGTTAAGGACCTAAACGATGAGATCATACGGATGTTAAGAGTATACATTCTTGTATAGTCCCTAGTCGGTTGTTATTGTGGAAATAACCATAGACATCAATAACACTAAAGACTAGATTGTGTGTTGGTTGATGACAGAATCTCATTAGTCATGATATGGTGATATCAAACCAAGCACATAGGTACTTGTTAGAGAACAAGGTACCGGACAGACCCACCGTGAGAGTGACACATGGAACCATGACATGGTAGTCACAGTCAGCTCTCACAGTGATGGTGGTGAGTGTGATTCTTAGACCTGAAATCACTGCACTCAACACATGTCGTTGGGTACACTTTGACATCATCAAACGCAGTCCTGAAACATGGGTTGTTATAAAGGTGATGATTGGGTGGCTTTGACACATGGGGCTTTTGAGGGGTGAGTGATAGATATGGGATTGGTCCCTCCTAAGGGAGTTTGATATCCTTAGCCACTTGATGAGTAGGATTGAGAAAGGCATGCGCATGCACGTGTGAATCAATATGTGATATTGATGTCATACACATCTCACTCGGTCTACTCTGAGATCAAGGAAATGAATGAACATTGACAGGATGAATGTTCCATGCCTCGAGTTCATTCTGGATATCAGTGACAAAGGAATTATACATTCACTGTAACACCATTCACGGTTTGTAGGATGAAAGTTGTTCTCCAACTTTCTACTTTCGCTTGGGTAGCAATGATGTGTGACTAGGCACCGCTCTTTTGTTGTGAAGTCATAAGTGTTATGGACTTTCACTGCCAACGTGAAATGGACCTGCAGGGTCACACACATAGGATTTAACCTGGAAGAGGAGTTTTGTCCACAAGCAATGTTTAGATTAATTACTAAAGGAGTTTAGTAGTTCAATTAAACACTCAATTAATCGATAGCTCAATATCATAATGTTCAAGGTGTTAGACGCATTGATTGGAGTATCGGATTGATTGAAATCGCATTTGACTGATTCTGCACAATCTGCATTCCCAACCGATCGGTTCATGTGATGAACCGGTCGGCTGAGGTTGCTGAACCGGTTGACTCAATTGTTGAACCGATCGGCTCATGCACAGAGTGAAACGATCGGTTCAAGTGTTGAAACGATCTGTTCAACTGGTGCAATCGAGCAACATGGGAAAGTAGGATTGGTGAGAATTTTCCTTTCGTTTCAAATTGCCCAATTCGATTAGGAATAATATTGGTATTCGATACTAGTTGGGAAAGAAACAAGGAAAGTCAATCGGGAACCAACCTGGAACCCCAACCGACCGGTTCATGAGTGAACCGATCGGTTCAAGGGTCCCAAACGATCGGTTCAGTGGTGAACCGATCGGTTCAGGTCCCCAACCGACTGGTTCACTTGTGAACCGATCGGTTCAGGTTGCGAGATGGTTGCTTTTTGTGGAAAATCCCGAACCCTTCTACTCCTGCTTTTGTACCGTATTGCCGGGCACAGAGAACCCTGTCCCATGACCCGCCTATATATATAGGGGTATTGGGGCTTCTCAATATACAACTCAGTGCAAGTTGATTGTTATGCAAAGTTGTCGTTCTCTCTGGTTTTGTAACCGAGAGAGAGCCCGAGCAAGTGCTTCCCGCAAAGGGAGGTGCAGCAAGGGAAGGACAACTGCAGTTGCGATTGACAGCAGGAGAGTGTGTTGGTGACTAGTACGTCAACAGGAGGGTGCGACTCCTTGCACTTCCTTGTGGGACAAGGAGAGTGGAGTTCTGGGTGGTCCGTGTGGACTACTTCATAGGCGGGAGGTCACTGCCGCTCAGGAGGACAACTGTCATCCGACAGTCCGGTAGGAGGAGTAGTCTTCAGTCCCGGTGCGACCATGAGCTGCACAGACACCATCCAAGACCGGAGGTGAAGACCGTGCAAGGCACGTGGTACTGTCGCCGAGCAAGCCTCGGGACAAGGTATGATTCACAAACCATCTTTCCTATTATATAGATGTTGATGCGATTCCTTTTGTTCTGGGTTTGGGGAGAAATTTTTTTTTTGTTTCCGCTGCTTCTCTGCCTCCTCCAAAACCCAACACACACTCCTTGTCCCACAAGGAGTTGGAAGGAGTCACACCCTCCTGTTGACGTACTAGTCGCCAACACACTCTCCTGCCTCCAGTTGCAACTGTAGTTGTCTTTCCCTTGTTGTGCCTCCCTTTGCGGGTAGCACTTGCTCGGGCTCTCTCGGTTACCAAAACTAGAGAACGACAACTTTACAGAGCAACTGGTTGCACTAAGTTGTACCTTGAGAATCCCCCAATACCCATATATATATAGGAGGGTCATGGGACAGGGTTCTACATCCCGGGCAATGCGGGACTAAAAGCAGGAGTAGAAGGGTTCGAGATTTTCCACAAAAGGAACCAACTCGCAACCTGAACCGATTGTTTCACAAGTGAAACGGTCAGTTGGGGACCTGAACCGGTCGGTTGGTGGTAATGGTCGGTTCCTGATTAATTTACTTCTTTTATTTCTAATTGGTATCGAATACCAATCCTTGTTCCAATCAAATTGGGAAAGTGAAACGCAAGGAAAATTCTCACCAATCTTACTTTCCCAACTTGCTCGGTTGCACCAGTGAACCGATCGTTTCAACACTTGAACCGATCATTTCACCCTGTCCATGAGCCAATCGACTCAACACTTGAGCCGACCGGTTCACCAAGCTGAGCCGATAAGTTCATCTCATGAGCCGATCGGTTGGGAGTGTTGATTGTGCAGAATCAGTAAATTGTGATTTCAATCAATCCGATACTCCAATCAATGTGTCCAACACCTTGAACGTTGTGATTTTTAGCTATCAATTAATTGAGTGTTTAATTGAACTACTAAACTCCTTTAGTAATCAATCTAAACATTGTTTGTGGACAAAACTCCTCTTCCAGGTTAAATCCTATGTGCGTGACCCTACAGGTCCATTTCACGTTGGCAGTGAAAGTCCATAACACTTATGACTTCACAAGCAAAGAGCAGTGCCTAGTCACACATCAGTGCTACCCAAGTGAAAGTAGAAAGTTGGAGAACAACTTTCAATCCTATAATCCGTGAATGGTTTTAAAATGAATGTATAATTCCTTTGTCACTGATATCCCGAATGAACTCGAGGCATGGGACAATCATCCTGTCAACGTTCATTCACTTTCTTGATCTCAGAGTAGACTCGAAGATATATGTATGACATCAATATCACATACTGATCCACACATGCGTGCATGCCTTTCTCAATCCTACTCATAAGTGGCCATGGATATCATACTCCCTCAGGAGGGAAAAATCCCATATCTATCACTCACCCCTCAAAAGCCCCATGTGTCAAAGCCACCCAATCATCACCTTTATAACAACCCATATTTCAGGACTACGTTTGATGATGTCAAAGTGTGCCCAATGACATGTGTTGAGTGTAGTGATTTCAGGTCAAAGAATCACACTCACCACCATCACTGTGAGTACTGACTGTGACTACCATGTCATGGTTCCATGTGTCAAACTCACGGTGGGTCTGTCTGGTACACTTGTTCTCTAACAAATACCTATTTGTTTGGTTTGATACCTCTATATCATGACTAATGAGATTATGTCATCAAACAATACCACAATCTAGTCTTGTGTGTCATTGATGTCTATCTACCTTCCACAATGACATCCGACTAGGAACATAACAATATTGTACAAACTCTTAGCATCCGTATGATCTCATCGTTCAGGTCCTCAACCTGAAAGCATACGTCATTGAGTACTGTCATTCTCTAGACATTCAATCTGTTCTATCACTATCTCATATGACTGAACCAGAAAGAATTGGAAGCTTGCCTTTGTTGTTTATCAAATCAATCTTAATGTATCCCACCAATCATCCCATGATTGGCTCTCAGGGCATACATACCAACAGAAGATCTACCATGAAGAAGTATGGTGTGACAATCTATATTTGGAGCTTCAATCAAACAAAAAAAGTAGAGGGAATATTTTTGACCACATTTATAATTGTTTCTTCTACAGTAATACACAAGGGGATGAGGTATATTATGTCAAATATCTCTATATACTATGAGAATTAGTCATTAGTAGGTAGTTTCAAGGACCATATCAATCTCCATGGTCATGATCATTTTCTACATGTGAGACCCCTAACCTTGCTTAAATTGTTTAACATGCTTAAGTACCATAATTAAATTCTTTTAACCCTAATATAAAGTTGTGATATGTTCTCGTATCATGTGACAAGCTTAAGTTTCAAATTTGGTCTAATTTCGACATTGTTTGAGCAACTTATAAAATTTTTTGTACATTCTACACTTTTCCACAATTTGCCCAATTGGGAGGTGTTCTTTGTATATTTTCATAGCGTTATGATCCATATAGATTTCCTTATCATTCTCAACTTTGTTGGGCTATGAGGATCCTAGTTTTTCTTTGTTTGGAGGTGTTCCTCTTCAAGGACATTTTAGGATTTTCCCCTTTATGGATAAGGATAAGAGTAATGGTAAAGATAAGGATAAGGATAAGGGTCAAGATAAGGATAAGGATAAAGATAAGGATAAGGGTATGGATAAAGGAGAGAAAGTGCAGGTGGAAAGTGGGAGATGTGTTGCATGGACATAGAAGCTCTTGGCTATGGACACATGGAAAGCTCATGGGAACCTCATGCTTGACCCCTTCCTTATCCATGAAGCTATATATACCCCTTCCTATCTCCAAATCAAAATCATTACTCACTCCCTCTTTCCTCTAGCTTAGATAACAAACCTTGCTCTATTTGACTGTGGAATAATGTGGTCTAATGTAGAAGACAACCTCTTTTTGGAGAAGAAGGTCTCCTAGAGCTCCATCTAGTCCTACCTCGGGTTTCTAACGACATCTTCTAGGGTTTTCAACCAAGGCAAGTTGTTTACTTCCTTTGTTCTCCATTTTTCTTGCTCTTCTCCTTCCTTAGAATTTCCTCTAGGTCAGAACTCTTCTGTTCAATGGGAAAAGTTGTGTTATAGCTCAAGATCCTAACTTTCTTGCTTTTTCTTCTTGGGTGTTGATTCCTTGTGAAGAAGAGTGCCTGCTTGGCCGAGTTCAGAGTTTGCTCTTGTGTTTTATACCTTCTTGGCTCGAGTTTCATGTTGCTACAAGTCTTTTCTTCTTAGTAGAGGCATGTTTTATAACCCTTTTTTACTTATATTCGTTACTATAAGCTTGTCAGCTCATGTTCTCGCTTAAAAATGGTGATTTAAGCATTAAGAAGCTATGCTTGTTTTAGATTTCGATTTTTATGGTGATTCCTTTATTTTCCATTCTAGATGAACATGTAATCATGTAGACGTTCTTCCTAAGGAATTATATGACTTATTTCAGGTTGGTATCACCACCTATGGTGCTAAGCACCTATCAACCGATGGTCCATATTAGGGTTTCTAGGTTATTTTATCCTCTAAACACATGACTCGATGGTGTGGTCTTCATGCAACCAAAGGTGGTGACCAAGGGTTATGAATGATGATGTGAACTAATAGTCACACCTTAGGTCAGTGTTAGGCTCTCTTGCAATCTCAATAAGCAATGGTTTGATTTTGTAATGATGTTATCAATCAATGATGACATTAGCTTCATATCCGATGGTGTTAAATCAATATAGTGTTGATTTAATAATCGATGGTGACTTAATGATCACAACTAATGGTGGATCAGGTCATCACCACATATGGTGAGTTAAGGATGTAATTGAACATTCGATTAAACCTTAAACCAATGGCTCCTTGGATCAATGGTTAGACCTATATTTGAATTGATAACTTTGAACAATGAAACCAATCCAATGAATGAGAATTGGATGCTTCAACATCTAATGGATTAGAACTAGTCCAATGATATTATATGTGTGTCCTAGTGAAGAGAATTGTATGGTTCAATATCATTAATTGATTGTTATACCTTTTCTCTCCTATAGTTAAATTTGATAAGTGACCATTATAAGTGGGTGTGAAACTTCAATGTGATATAATTTGCAATACTTAACCTTAATTTAATTAAATGATGGTGATTGGTTATAATCATCCCTCTTACATGATTAATGTGACAATGTATTGCACTCTTCTTGTGTCTAAACCACAAGGTAGTGCTATTTGAATATCATAGTGCCTTGCCATAACAATAATACCTACTGACACATATTTGTTGATGATCATTTGAGCCTTGTTTAAGACATGGAATTGTGACGATACACTTGCTATGAATAATGTGATGGCCTTAATGACCTTTGGGCATGTTTGAGCCCTGATTGAGGTGAAATCCTTTTCATGTTACAATAAGGGTTGAACCCTGAAACTTGTGATAAGAAATGGATATCTTGAAATGATATGATGATAATGTTGCTCATTACAATGCAGTGGATGATAGCATATGGTAATATGATTAAGATCTATACTTCAAATGTTTTATATCTTATAAAGTTGCAATGCTTATACACTTGATAGAAATGAATTAGGGTATGTATGTCCATTTGTATGATGAAGCCTTAATTCACCCAATTAGTAATAATACTTCAAGTGAAATTCTAATCATGTAGTGCCATGTGCCATAGATCCATCTGAGTGTCAAAACTTGCCAAATGGTGAAATGAGTATTCCTAAGGGAATCTCAGAGTGCATACTACTAAGTATGCAGGGTGTTTGTCATACTGACAACAAGATTTTTGGGTGGATGGCTACGATCATACCTAGCCTGCTTTTTGAGAATGACTATAGTTAGGTCTTAGTGATTATAACATGATGTGATTAGAGGACAAATACAGTTGTACCTCAGTGATTGGGTTTGAATACCATGGATGCTAGCACCGTTACATGTACCACGGTGGACTAGTTGCATAACTGTATGTTGCTATTTTTTAGTTTGACTATATGTCACTCTGGTGCCAACTCATACTGACTGAGTATGGAGAAGATCTTGGAGTCCGACTCTTCCTAGATCTAATATGGAACTGATTGCGACCAAGCGGTGGGCAGTTGGATTTTGAGTGGTACGACTCAAACTCTCTATGGTGTAATAAAAGATGTAAGACAACCATGTAGCATATATGTTTAGGGATATACACAACACCTCACATTAGATCATAACCCTTATTTGATCTTCTAATATAGAGATGATATATAGTACTATGAGAGATGATATATATGCTTGTATTGTAGATGTGCTCGTGTTTCCTATTTATATTGTCATATGTACTAAAACCAATATTTAATAATATGATTCTAGAAATGTCAAATACTGCTAGCCATGCCTATGTAATTAGAAATGCTCAAAATGCTAATTTTTCTTATGTAGTTAATTATTCTATGATGTTAGCTCTACTTATTATGTAGACTAGTTCATTTTATTAAATATGCCAATATTGATAGACATATCATACTTCTAGATTGCTTGTGTTGTTAGTTAGGCATATGTTGATAGTCATATCAATGATAATGATTGTTATTAGATGAAATCTTATGAAACCTGAGTAGATATTTGATAAAAGAAATGGATTTATCTATTACCTATATATACATTGATAATCATACTTGTTGCTAAGCTTATTTGCTTAATTTTTTAGCATGCTTGAACTGTTCAATATGATAAATTGATTATTAAATACTCCAACTACTCAGTTATTTACTATTTAGTATGATGTAATCAATATATGTTGGAGAGAGTTATATCTCTCACTGGGACTGGGTCTCACCTCGTGGGTCACCACATTTTTTTAGGTGATCGACAACAGAAACAACAATATCATGACAGTGAGAAGAATCTGAGGTAACAAATCCTAGAGATGGTTGCTTAGTGGTCTAGTGTGTCCTAGAGTCATCCCTATACTCTCAGGTCTGGGTGAAAAGTTTGTATATGATGTTTTGGTCGAATCAAGTTTTCTACAGCATGTTGATGATTGTATATATTGAATATGTGGATAGTGTACCTTTGCAAAGTTTGTAGCTGAGGCTATAGGGCATCTGTAAAGAATATTGAGCATTATGTGAATTAAAGCAAGTTGTTGGGCTTTTATATAAATGTTTCTGAGCAAATGGAAATTGTTGAAATCAGTTTGAATTTACCCTATTTTCTGGGATTGTGTTTAATTAAGGAGTAATCATGTTTTGTGTTTTGAGTAATCTCATTTAGTGTAACAGATTCTCACAAGTTGGTATCAGAGCTTTAGGTTTTTTGAGTCTACAGGGACACTAGGACTTAGGACTAGGATGATGATGACTAAGTTAGGAATATGACATAAAACATGATGCATACTACCTAATTTCAGTACTTGGATGCCCTGGCCAGGTATTTAGGTATTGTAGAAAAGGTAAGTATGGAACTCTTAGATTGTTATCTTTTTTATTACTCTGATCAAGTAGTCATTTTGAGACAATCTAAAGATTATAACAAATTAGAAATCATGGTGCAAATATCTCAATTTTCTATAAAGAAGATGAAAAATCCATCATACCCTATCAAAACCTGAATATTTGGTAACTATAAGAGACAGTTACAACACCATGAAACCTAAATCTGAATACAAATAAGTTAAAAGAGGAGTTCTTGAAGTTGTGATTCAAGAAGATAATAAAGTAAAAGATAGATAAGTCAGTGCTAATAAAGTGATTCAAGGTATGAACTTCACATAAGAAAGAAAGAGCTCATATTATAAGTATAATATGAGAAGATGAATGAGAACATGACATAGGAATCAAGTGGATCCTGAGTAGATATCAGACCAACCTATGTGTGTAAGAATGTGTTAATGTAATATATACATGGTATGTGAAAGAAATCAAGGGATAAGTTGCTTGTTTAACAAAGAAAATATGAAATATGATGACTTATTTCTTGACTAGTGGTTGAAGAGACATGATAACATGAAAGGACACACATATGAATGATGAAGAGAAAAGATCAATGAGATGTGACAATCTTAATAATTCCTATGCTAATGGCAATGAACCCAAGTGGTAAAAGGGTAACATGATGCATAAAAAGTGTAACTTTGATGGGGAAGATAGAATCGGTTACCTTTTGCAAGTGACCTCTGGAGAATGCTTCCCTCTGTGCTCCTTTCTTTTTGAGGTGTATCTTACAAGAGGATCTCATGCCACATGGTACATGTAGAATTGTTGTAATCTAGGGATGGATATCTTGATGTGATGTGTGATTTCCTTGGACTATAGTTCCAAAATCTTTATATTTTGTAATGAGCATGCTTTTTTATCCTTCCAAAGATTTAGGGAGACTCCTCCTATATTTTATTAGCCGGTTATGATATTTTGGAAGTGGATGAAACCATGTTATCAGTTCTTTATGGCACATGTAGTGGATACCAAGGTAATGAATCCTAGTATCCAAAGTGTATCGATTATATATGAGTTAAAGTTATCTATTAGATGAGCTGTCCAATGTTCTTCTCCAATAGAGAGAGAGAGAGAGATTTGATGTGGATCTTCCAAGTGTTGTTTGAAAAAGAATGATTCTATAATGTTTTGGGTGGTCTATTGATATTTGGGCAAGACCAATATCCAGGATAGATGTGTGTTGATCAACAAACATGTGTTATCGTGTTCCTTTAAAATAAACCTAGGATCGTAATATCAATCTATAAGAGTTAGGTGGATGACATAAGTTACATGACCATGATGTGTTTAGGGTTATGTTGTTTGGACTAACCAATGTATCCATAGCATTCATAAATAGGAGGAACAAAGTAATCAGGCTATGTCTCATAAGTTGTGACAAGCTTTGACTGAAGACATCTCAAAGTATTTTAGAGATGGTCAGTAACATGATTAACATCTTACTAAAACTTTAGAATGTTGAAGCAACTATACTCATGTGTGACAAATTTAGCAAGAGTGAGTCGGGGGTTAACTATAGTATCCTCTTCGATGTTATGATACATCTACTAAGTGTGTTGTGTAAATCTTAGGAAGTGGAAGACAATGTCATTACCCTACCCCTAACAAGGTCAACCACGAAGTTATATTTGTTAACTTTTGTCGACAAGTGTGTGATTCTTCAACTAGACTGATGGCCATTCCATCATTAAGATGATTGAAGAATCTTCTAAGAACATATGCCTTATAGTTCTTGATAATTAGGGGATGCTCACCTGATTGATTGAGTTGCTAATTACAATAATAATTAAAGGATCATTGAGATGAAACCTTATAGAATTACACTTGATAAGAGATACATGATGTTCCATGTTGGTAAGAGACATCAAATATAACCTCTAAGTGATGTGTGGGTCAATAAATAGAATAGTTCAGGATGACATTTGTAATCCCAAGTTGAATTGTATTACCAGACCTATATAGGTGGCACAATAGTTCTTATGTTGAACCAAGGTGACACATGCAATAGTTGAGGGAGAAGAATATGTCTTCAATGAGAATCATGTGACAACACTAGGTAATGAAAGTAACGATGTGTAAGATTGATAATGACATGCATGAGAAGTATCCATTTATGTGTGTTTTGGATTTCAGGGGCAAAATCCCTATTAGGGGTTTATGGTTGTGAGACTCCTAACCTTGCTTAAATGGTTGAACATACTTAATTACCATAATTAAATTCTTATAACTCAAATCTAACCTTGTGATATGTTCTATGACAAGATTAATTTCCAAATTTAGTCCAATTTGGACATTGTTTGAGCAAGTTATGAAATTTTATGTACATTCTAGACTTTCCTGTAATTTACCCAATTGGGAGGTTTTCTTTGTATATTTTCACAAGAATTATGATCCTTATAGGTTTCCTTATCATTATAGACTTTGTTGGGCTATGGGGCTCCTATTTGTTCTTGGTTTGGAGGTGTTCCTCTTCAAGGACATTTTAGGGGTTTCCCCTTTATGGATAAGGATAAGAGCAATGGTAAAGATAAGGATAAGGATAAGGGTAATGATAAGTATAAGGATAAAGATAAGGATTGGGGTACATATAAAGGAGAGAAAGTGCATGTGGCAAGTGGGGGAGGTGTTGCATGGACATAGAAGCTCTAGTTTATAGACACATGGAAAGCTCATGGGAACCTCATACTTGACCCCTTCCTTATCCCTGAAGCTATATATACCCCTTCTTATCTCCAAATCAAAATCATTCCTCACTCCCTCTTTCCTCTAGATTAGATAACGGACCTTGCTCTATTAGGCTTTGGAACGAAGTGGTCTAAGGTAGAAGACAACCTCTTTTTGGAGAGGAAGGTCTCGTAGAGGTCCATCTAGCCCTACCTAGGGTTTCTAAGGTCATCTTCTAGGGTTTTCAACCAAGGCAAGTTGTTTTCTTCCTTCCTTGTCCATTTTCTTTGTTTTCTCCTTCCATAGACCTTCCTCCAGGTCAAAACTCTACTATTCCATGATAAACATTGCGTTAGAGCTAAAGATTCTACCTTTCTTTCTTCTTCTTCTAAGGTTTTGATTCCTTGTGAAGAAGAGTGCCTACTTGGCCGGGTTCAGAGCTTCCTCTTGGGTTTTATACCATCTTGGCTTGAGTTTCTTGCTGTTAGAAGTATGTTGTTCTCTATAGAGGTGAGTTTTTTAACCCTCTTTACTTATATTGGTTACTATAAGCTTGTTAGCTCATGTTCTTGCTTAAAAATGGTGATTTAAGCATTAAGAAGCTATACTTGTTTGGGATTTCTATTTTTATGGTGTTTCCTATTTTGTTTCCCATTCTAGATGCACCAGTACAAAACTGACCTTTAGTGTCGGTTAAATAAGCCTTTTGGCATCCGTTTCAAAGCGACACCCAAGTGGGCGCCACTAATAGTAGAAACCTTCAACGTCGATTTCAACATGGACACCATAACCCTTCCCGCCACCAATAAAACATGCCAAGAAGGGCACAATAGGTGTCAGTTTTTACCTCTAACCAACACCGTATCCCTACTAAAAGACATCGACTTTATACTAATAACTGACACCATAACTCTTTCCGCCACCAATAAAATGCGCCAACAAGGGCACAATAGGCGTCAATTTTTACATATAACTGACACTATATCCCTCTAAATGACGTCGGCTTTGTATTAATAACCGACTTCAGAAAGGAAAAAATCATCCCCCAAAAAAGGGATAAAGACGTCGATGATATACTAATAACTGACGCAGTAAGGTTTTTTTGTCGGTTTTATACTAATAACCAACACCTATGTTATATTTTTTTTTCTTATCAATTTGTAGGCATGCTGTCTAGCTAGTCAGCAAGATGCATAACATGCAGTTCAGTTTTGAACTGCAAGTTTACAACACCCTATGATTTCATCCAACATCAGGCCACCAACCTGCAAAATTAACAAGGATAGACAACAACTTATGATCATGTGATTCACACGCATGTATAAGCACATTTAATTCATATTGTTTTTTATCACACACATGTAGAAACTAGTAGTTCCATTTCAAAATTTCTCCATTTTCACACACATTTAGCAACCTGTAGTTCCATTCATTTCATCTCTTTTCACATTCAGTCACATGTAGAAGCATTCATGTATTGATCATCTTCACATTCATACATATGAAAATTCAAAAAAATTCATTCACTTGTCATCAAATAAAAAAATAATTATGAGAACAAAGTTTAGAAATATCATTATTTATTATTATCGTCATCGGTATCCCAATCATAATAAAAAATTCCCACTACTTGTAAGGCTTTTACCCATTGTTCTCTTACATCATCTAATTCTTCCATCATATAGGGAGTATGTACACCTAATAATTTTTGACCTGTAATGAAGTCACTGGTTTTAAACACCTACAACGAGGATGACATTTATATATAATTAATAATATATAATAAGATTGATATATTTCATATTATCTAATGAGACTATATAAAATACCTATTGCATGGTATGGATTTCCATTGAAGCATGTTTGATAATTAAGTCCATATATCACATCACATAGTATCCACATGCCCAACCATTGTCTTGTTTAGCACACTATAAGTTGAAACATAAAAAATGTTCAAAAATACAAATAAGCACAATTCATATAAATAATATATACATTGGAGTCGGGAAATTACTTTCACATACTCCCAAATTATTAATTGTTTCTTTTTCTTGGAGATGTTTCCTCCAACTTTTTTGAACTCTCTTAAATCCCTACATGTTAATGTAACACACTAAATTGCATAATGAAATAGTAATGTAATAACAGATGTTAACAGATATAAAAATATAAAATATTTCTCACATGGATAATGGCCTTTTCATTGGGTGTCCATATAATGTGTCCAATTCCTTCTCCGTAGGATCTAGATAATAAATAGTGAACTTCTTGGGGAGAATAACCAGTAACTCCCAATGCCTACCAGTAGAGGTAAGAAAGTTAAAAATTAATAACTCAAAATTCACAATAAAAATATAATTTTCTTAAGTCCAAATTATAAGCAAAGTAAACTTACTCAACATTGAATGGAGCTATTATCACTGTCTTCTTTTTTTTATCAAAATATTTAAAAGTAGCCACAATATCACTCTGCCTTCTACTTCACCAAGTGTTTCAGAATCTGGGTGGGCATATGGTAATGGAAGATCCCTCCAGTTGGGGAGTATATGTATCAGGCTCACACAAACCATACCATATGGTACTGGAGTCCCATGAAACTTGTCCCCTAGAAGGGGTGGGTAAGCCTCGGCCTCTGCAAAAATAAATTCTTGACTTTTTAGACGACATGGCTTCAACCCCTACAAATTTACGTAAAAAATGTTATATACATATATACATAAACATATCATCTTGAAAAGACTAGCTACTATGTCATAAAAATACTTACAGTGGATGTGCTAGGTGGGTCTATAGGATTACTCCCAACCTCTATAGTAGGAGAAGAGAGACACGCCACATGTACTGTATGAGTGGCAGCCTGAGATGCCTTCCACTTCACCATTGCTTCTTGGATTCTCTTATTAATTAACTCATCTATCTATACATCGACCAACGAAAAACTAGCTTTTGATTATTGAATTCCCTTTCACAATAACATTCTAAAAAAGAATAGGTTACCTCAACATTTGATAATCCCGCTTTTGGGACAAGTTTGTGCTGTGATGGACCAAAGAACAATTTTATGTCCACACCAGCGCCTGCACCCCTAACACGTCCAAGATGCTCTAGGTTACCAAGAACAACTATCAATTCATCCCTTATGCCCTCAGGGATGAACTTGCCTTCCTTCCCCTACTCATAAAGCTCCCGCTAAACGCCGTCAATAGAAATTGGTAAGTAAACATAACAATAATCAATATCGATTGCTCTAAGAGTTGAATTTTACCATTTCTGCAGCTGCCTCATTAGTTGAGGGCTTGATTATATCTCCTTTCTTATTTTTCCTCCGAACTATCCACATAGCATGGTGAGGCAGAGGTGCAGGACCAATAGTAGAGGACTCTACAGTCTCTTGAGTAGTAGTAGACTCAGCCTGTAGTCTTTGGTGAATGCCTGCATAACCTTTTGGACCCATCAAGTGGTCATGCACATTTAGTGCATGCCTTGCTCTTTGAGCATCGTTGATAGCCTTGTTAGTAAGTACATTTATTTGGGAGTGGCACTTAATACCTTGAATTCATCAGTTTTTCTTTTGGTAACAAACTCCTCCCAGTCGTTGGGGTCCAGGTAGTTCCATAGCTCAGTGGTTGGCTTCTTCCTCTTCTCAGCATCTCGTATGTAATCTGGGGTGAGATTTGTCCTATAGTTCCTTAGGACCCTCCCACAGTGTTTCATCACGCATTTATGATGTAGATTTTCATCCAGTTCAAATATACTCTGCAAAATAGAATTTCTATTAACTAGTATCCTAAAAATTGTAATATACAAAATAGAATTGCAAATAATAATAACTCATGCATAGTTCCTTCCATACTAAGTCTTTCTTCCCCTAAGGAACTTTATGCCAAGATTTTAAATTAGGACTACAATGGCTACAAGTAAGAACTGCAAGACATGAAATAAACGAGTTGCAGTTCACTCCAACTGGATTTCCTACATGATCAACATCCACAACCAGTTTGAGTCCATTGCCCCTTTGTTGTAGTAACTTGTTCATCATAGTGATGCCCCTCACTTTTTCAATTTTTTTTTGCTGCTCATATAGTGCCCCATGTTCTTCAGGGGGTACATCATCAACCTAAAATTTCACAAAATAAACACACTTACATGATATAACTAGAAATGGACATATAGATAGAAATATAGGATATATTTTTAAAACTTACATTGTGAGGAGGCACATTGATATCCTCACCCTCACGGTAATCATCATCATGATCATCATGCTCATGCTCATCCATATGAAAGTGTCATTAAAAAACTCAAACATTTAGCATTTGACATAACTAGAAGATAATAAAACATTGTAAAGTTCACATTCAGAAAATAAAACATATAAAAAATATAAACATGCATGCCTCTAATATTGTGATCTTTTATCAATTAACAATCCTTCATTGTGATCTCCACGCACATACAAGTCATCATTAGCTTCAATATTTGCTGATGTTGGAAACCCAACTGAGAATGGACTGGAGTCATCATACTTATCATGGTACTCTTCTTCATCTATAGGATTATTTACAATAGCATAATTGATTTCAACATCTCAAATATACATGCATATGTTGTCAACAAGATAATCATTAAACATAAAATGTAGGTATCCTATCATTTATAATTGATTTCAAAATTTCAAACTAGCTGATGCATTATCATCATCATTCTACATCATACAATATGGATTCATAATTAAACATAAATGTAGGTATCCTATCATTCATAATTGATTTCAAAATTTAAAGCTAGCTCATGCATTATCATCATCATTCTACATCATACAATATGGACTCATGTTCCTAACATTTATTTGCACAAACATTTATTTCATTTCATATAGTATCAATAGAAGTGCAAAAATCATAAAAGAATCCATTCATTTCATATAATATATATTAATCATGCAAAATTATTTACTTCCTACCTTCTAAGGCAATGGAGGCAGAGTAGATGGATGAGCAGTTGTCATAGAGAAGATGGAGGAGTAGGAGTCGATAGAGAAGATGGAGGAGTAGCAGACGGGCTCAGGTGGGTTCAGCCAGGAAGAGGAGTAGCGGTGGCGGCGGCTCCGGAGAGGAAGAGGGAAGCAGTGGTGGCAGCTCCGGTGTGGAAGAGGGGAAGTGGTGGTGCTCTAGCTAGAGGAGAACAGAACTGCATAGAGGAGGACCAGTGACAGAGAAGAGCAGTAGAGGAGAAGAGCAACAATGGTGGAGAAGAGAAGCGACAGAGAAGAGGACCGACGACAGAGAAGAGCAGCAGCAGAGAAGAGCAGCAACGGTGGAGAAGAGTAGTGGCAGAGAGGAATCGCCAGACCTAAATGAAATCAGGAATGAAACAACGAAAGGGAAAGAGTCTGGTTTTCGCGGGTGCTATCAAGTTAACTATAGACGTCCGTTATTATAAAAATTCGACGCTTAACACTATTAGGTGTCAGTTTTTGGCGTCGGTCACCACAAAAAAATCGACACCTATGTTCAATCACAGCCGTCGATTTCAACTAGACAACCACCACGTATCTATTTATGCCAACAAAAAAATGTTCGTGAATTACGACCATAGTCGTCGGTTTCCATATAAAATCGACGCCAATTGGGAAATTTTGGGGCTAAAAATTTTTGCGGGGACAGCGCACGAACACACATCTACATCGGTTATTGCAAGAAAACTGACGACAAAAATGGGGCCGATTTCTATCTCTCAAAAAATCTTTAGTCGTCGGTTACTTGGTCAACAACTGACGCCGTATGTGAAATTTTGGTGGTAAATTTTTTACACTGGAAAAATTATATTTGGAGGGTGATTTTAGATGTCAGTTTCTTATTGCGCAACTGATGCTAAAAAGAAAGTGATACCCGTGTCTTTTGAAAATTGACCGGTATTCACATTTAGACGTCGGTTTGTGTTTTCAGGAGACGTTGTAGGATTTAGGTGTCAGTTTTTGGAAAACAACCAATGCTTCTAAATGTGACGTTACACGTCATTTCTGTAGTAGTGATGAACCTATAATCATGTAAACATTCTTCCTAAGGAACTATATGACTTATTTTACCTTGGTATCACCAATTATGGTGCTAAGCACCTATCAACCGATGGTCTGTATTAAGGTTTCTAGGTTATTTTCTCCTCTGAACACATGACTCGATGGTGTGGTCTTCTTGAAAACCGAAGGTGGTGACCAAGGGTTATGAACAATGATGTGAAGTGATAGTCACACCTTAGGCCAGTGTTAGGCTTTCTTGGCATCTCAATGAGCAATCATTTGATTCTCTAATGATGTTATCAATCAATGATGATATTAGCTTAATATTTTATGGTGTTAAATCAATATAGTGTTGATCTAACAATTTATGGTGACTTAATGATCACAACTAATGGTGGATCAAGTCATCACCACATATGGTGAGTTAAGGATGTAATTATACATTTGACTAAACCTTAAACCAATGGCTCCTTGGATCAATGGTTAGACCTATACTTCAATTGATAACTTTGAACAATGAACCCAATCCAATGAATCAGGTTGGATGCTTCAACATCCAATGGATTAGATTGAGTCCCATCATATTATATGTGGGTCCTAGTGATGAGAATTTTATGGTTCAATATCATTTATTTGTTGTTATACCTTTTCTCTCCTATAATTACTTTTGATAAATGACCATAATAAGTGGGTGTGTAACTTCAATGTGATATAGTTTGCAATACCTAACCTTAATGTAACACTCTTCTTGTATCTAAACCACAAGGTAGTGTTATTTGGATATCATAGTGCCTTGCCATAACAATAATACCTACTGACACATATTTGTTGATGATCTTTTGAGCCTTGTTTAAGAGATGGAATTATGAGGATAATTTTGCTATGAATAATGTGATGGTCTTAGTGACCTTTGGGTATGTTTTATCCTTGATTGAGGTGAAATACTTTTCATGTTCCAATAAGGGTTGAAACCATGGAACTTGTGATAAGAAATGGATATCTTGAAATGATATGATGATAATTTGGTTCATTACAATGCAATGGATATGAACATATGGTAATATGATTAAGATCTATACTTATAATGTTTTATATCATCTAAAGTTGCAATGCTTATACACTTGATAGAAATGAATTAGGGTTTGTATGTCCATTTGTATGATGAAGCCTTAATTCACTTAATTGGCAACAATTAATCAAGTAAAATTCTAATCATGTAGTGCCATGTCACATAGATCCATCTGAGTGTCAGAACTTCTCAGTTGGTGAAATGAGTATTACTAGGGGAAACTCAGAGCACAAACTATTGAGTATGTGGGGTGCTGTCATCCTGACACTAAGTGTTTCAGGAGGATGGTTGCAGTGATACCTAGCCCACTTTTTGAGAATGACTATGGTCGAGTCTCAATGATTATAACATTATGTGATTAGAGGACAATTGTGGATGTACCTCAAGTATTGGGTTTGAATACCCTAGATGCTAGCACGATGACCTGTACCAAAGTCGGCTAGTTATAGAACTATATGTTGCTATTTTGTAGTTTGACTATATGTCACTGTTGTGCAGACTCGTGCTGATCGAGTATGGAGAAGATCTTGAAGTCTGAACTTACTAGATCTTATATGGAACTGATTGCGACCAAGCGATGGTCAGTTGGACTTTGAGTGGTATGAATCGAACTCTATAGGTCGTAATAGAAGATGTAAGACAGCCGTGTAGCATATCTATTTATTGATATACACAATGCCTCACATTGGATGATAACCCTTGTTTGATCTTCTAATATAGATATGATATATAGTACAATGTGAGATGATAGATATGCTTGTGTTGTATATGTGATCATGTTGTAAACCTATTTATGTTGTCAAATATACTGACACAAATATTTAAAAATATGCTTCTAGCAATGTCTAATACTACTAGCCATGCTTATGTTATTAGAAATGCTCAAAATGCTAATTTTTCTTATGTAGTAAATTGTGTTATGATGTTATCTGTACTTATTATGTAGACTGGTTCACTTTATTGAATATGCCAATATTGATAGACGTGTCATACTTCTAGATTTCTTATGTTGTTAGTTAGGCATATGATGATATTCATATCAATGATAATGATTGTTATTACATGCAATCTTATGAAACCTGAGTAGATATCTGATAAAAAAATGGATTTATCATACTTGTTGCTAAGATTATTTTCTTAATTTGTTTAGCATGCTTGAACTTTTCATTCTGCTCAATTGACTATTAAATACTCCCACTACTCAATTATTTACTATTTAATATGATGTAATCAATATATGTTGGAGAGATTTATATCTCTTGTTGGGACTGGGTCTCACCTAGTGGGTCACCAAATTTTTTTAGGTGATTGACAACAACGACAATAGTATCATGATAGTGAGAAGAATCTAGGTAAAAAATCCTAGAGATGGTTGTTTAGTGGTCTATTGTGTCATAGAGTCGTCCCTATACTCTTAGGTCCGGATGAAAAGTATGCATATGATGTTTCAATTGAATCAATCTTTCTACAACATGTTGATGCTTGTATATATTGAATATGTGGATAGTGTACCTTTGAAAAGTTTATGTTGTAGCTGAGGCTACAGGACAGTTGTAAAGAATATTGAACATTATGTGAATTAAAGCTAGTTGTTTGGCTTTTATATAAATGTTTCTGAGCAATTGGGAATTGTTGAAATCAGTTTTAATTTACCTATTTTCTGGGTTTGTGTTTAATTAAGGAGTAATCATGTTTTCTGTTTTGAGTAATCTCATTTATTGTAATGAGTTCTCACACTACCCTCCCCTCCTCTCAGAATTGAATAAGCTAGAGACGATGTAAGCTTTCTTGTGCCAGTTAACTTCATTTCCAAAAATTTCCGATGTCATCGCCAGTAGGTACACATAGACAAATGATTTTGTCAACCACCTCTTAAGGTAGATATAATTATAATAAGCCAATATCCCATCTTCCATCAAGATTTATACAAGAAGAGACCATTTAATCTTGTATTTGGAAGGCAACCTACTATGATAAAATCCTAGAGTGTCTGTTTCAAGGGAACCCATCTTTCATGTGAAGCCATGGTGTCCTTTCCACTTAGGACAATTCTGATACTATTTTCATTAATCAGTGGCAGTAGGGATGACAAAATTCTCCTAATGGAGTAGCTCTTGTATCAGGATGATAACTACGATATGTATTTGCAACTACCTGTACCATAGAAGACGTTATTGTTAAGTAAATTTCGAAACCTCTCTCATTCTTATTGGAGGTTACTTGATCCCAATCGCCTGAAGAAACAACATTATCGTCAAGTCATTGGTTCCACATGAAATGTCTTATCACTCAGTCAGTTCTATGATAGAGACCTTGAGGTATAATTGTTTTCTGCATGGTATTAGTGGGTAAACTACTCAAAAGAATTTGAATGAGACAAACATGCCATGCCAAGGACAAAGTACTCACACCCCAACTTGAAATTTGGTCCTGAATGTTGTCTATAACATGAGTATAAGTTTGTTGACAATTCTACCATCTAATACATGTACCCAGTGATAATGACCTAGATCTCCAACCTCTTTCATTCTAGGCACATGGAAAATAGAAGATCTCACATTTGAATTGAAAAAATCAATAAATACACCATAGTTTTGTTTGGAGAAATAGTTTGACGTGAAGCCTTCTCAAATAGAGTAAATCACTCAATGATTCTCTTCATGGAAGGAGCATTATCCTTGGAAAAAATATCAAGTAATATGCAAATTCCACATGTGAGATTGTTCACTATTGTGTAGACAATTTCAAAGGTTTCAATTGTCATGTGTCAACATATGACTAAATTAGATGGCTGAGTATTTCAAGACAAAACACAAAGTTATATGGAAAAAATGGATCCCCTTGATGAAGGCCTTTTGATGTTTTGAATGATGGAATCTTTATTTCATTGTGTAATATACTTGTGTATACCCTAGATAAAGAGTTCATTGTGTAGTTAATAGTAGGTAAGAGGAATCCCAATTTAACAACAATATCTAGAACAAAATGCCAAGACATTTTGTCAAATGACTTTGCAAGTCCACCTTTAGATCCATCTAAGGTGCGAAGTAAGGATGACACAAAGAATGTGTCAATTCTTGAACAAGGAATACATTGTATGTTATTATTTCACCTCATATAAAACTAATCTAAGAGTTGGAAACCCAAGAATGAAATTTCGTCTGAATCTATCAACCACTTATTGAGAGACTAACTTTAAGCAAATATTGTTGAGTGAATATGGCTCAATTGATTATAGGAGGTCGGATTTTGTTGTTTAAAAATTAACATGATCAAGGTATCACACAAACTTCTCTCAAGAGGAAAGCCTGAAATATATGTAATAATAATAGATAGTATTTGAAACTTAAGAGTATCCCAATGTGCTTTGAGAAATTATGCATTTACCCAATCAGGCCCTGCCAAATTTTCTTTTTTAAAGACATGATTTACTATGGTTCCAGGATATCAATAAATCCTGGAGTAACCCACTAACATGATAATCATATCTTTGATAGCATCTAATTAATTAATACACAAAACATATCCTTAATTATGAAAATATGACTAGATAGGGTTTAAATAGTGAATGTCCCCACATTCATGTATAGTAGGAACCCTTATTTCCTATATGATTAATTAATAAATTGTCAGAGAATCCCATAAAATTTTATAATCTAACTCATGTCTAATAAATATTAATGCAATATTTGTCCAATGTACCTAATATTTTAAGTCACATGTTTCCCAAGTTCAAACCTAAAAATATAACTATATTTTTAGATTCCTCATGATAAAATTAGATAACCTATGTATTTTCATATAGTTTGGATAAGAGTAGGTATACAAACTAATATTAGAATGAAAGGATTGAAATTGGAATGTCTCAGTCTAATCATGTAATAATGCATAAGATTAATTGGCATGTACCTAAGACACAATGTATGTAAGTATCCATATGTTACACATGTTCACACTTGGTTTAGTTATCATCCATTATTTCATAAATTTTAGATGATGATCTGAAGAGAGGGGTAGTCCCATACCTCCCAAAAACTACCCTAAAGGTGAAACAAAGCCAACCATTTTCCTTGGCCTCCATCTCCCCCTCTCCTCTGCGTCTCCCTGAGATCTCACTAATATCGAATTTTAGAGGTCCGTATGAGTCCATAGAACCCTAATTGGTTCCTAACTCTTCTTCTTTCAAAATGTCAAAATCTCTCCCTTCTTTAATTAACACATGTGGCACCTCACACAAATAGACTGCATTACACTATATCCTAATTATCCTCGGATCACTGAGAAACCCCCACAGAGGTTTTTCCACTGCCAATTTCTCATGAAACTATCCAAGGTACCTTCATGAAGTTGAATTCCCTTAATAACATCAGAAAGTTTGAGCTTACAAATCCAGATACATAAATTGCATTTATCTTTAAGTAACCTTACTCATACACCTTTAGTAATTTATAATATTCCTTTTCTCTATGTGCTTTCCCAACATAGTCTATACATGAACCAACTTCTTACTAGAAATACTCGATCACCATCCGACCATTGTAGTCACTTTCAAACCATTAAAAAGTTTCTTCTCCTTCCACATATCAATAGTATGTGAAGCAACAAACATTTTTTTGACTTTGGTGCTAGAAATTGAACATCTATTTGGAGCTCCTCCACCCCTTTTCCATGAAACCCATGACTATATCATAGTAGTTTGTACATACTTTCCACCACATATGCATTTGTTGGATTTGTTCAATCACCACACAATCACCCTATATTCTTTATCCCAATGTATTGGACATTGGTTGCTTCAAGTTTGTTTAAAGAAAACATCACATAGAAGGGGTTTCTATCCCTTGTAATCTATAGGTGGATCCAAGGGTGTATTATTCCTTTTTTAAAGGGGATTTACCCATGACTTTGTTGGACTACCATGAAGGTGTTTTGCTTGCTGCTTTCCATGGATATGAAGAGTTTTCTTTTTGGTTTTCCCCTCGTCATGGTTCTAGTTCCTTCTTTGACCTACCATCCAAGGTGGAAATGTGATTCTTCCTCTCCTGACCACTTTTAGGCTCCCAATCAAGGTCAATATTACCACGAAACTCTAGGGAGTCACTCCAAATCATTGGTGATGTAAATTTCATTCCTAACTGAGTCTAATTTAGGGAGATTCAATCATGTCCCTATTGTAATTTTGTTTGTTGTAGGAGAGATGAAGGAAATAGATATAAATATTTACCCTCACCACCATATCTATTTGTCACGTTGTTGTGGGACCTTTGGTTATTTAATAAATCTCTTGTTATGGTGCACACTTTGGTTTTTAGTACAATTTCTGGACATAGATGTACCTATTTTACCCTCATCACCTTATCTATTTGTCATGTTGTCATGGGACATTTGGTTATTTAATAAATCTTTGATTATGGTGTATGCTTTGGTTTTGAGTACAATTTCCTATCATACTCTTAATCATGGTGGCTCATTTAAACTACAATTTACTATCATGCTTCTATAAGCATGATGGTTGTTTTAAGTATATACATATGGATAATCATGCACATGTTAAAGATCAATGCTTTCTACTTTTCTATGATTATTTATCAAATTGGACATTATATATCACTTCCACACTAATAAATGTATAAATTATGAAAACCATCTTTAAGATTGTAAGATCATGGTATATTGATATAATCCTCTCAATCATGTTAGTGAGCCTTTACCAGCCTTATGTGAGTGAGCCTTAACAAGCCTTAGGTGACCTCTAACATGCCTTTTGTGATATTTGGGAGAAATCAGGAGTGACACAATATCAACACATGCTAAAATTCATGTTATTACAATAATCATATAAATTAATTATTTTTTGCAAGATCAATACTAAGGATAAAAAATGTTAAGTGATTATACAAAGTTAATGAGAACATTTGGGAAATCAACATGTTGGTGCAATGATCTCTTAGGTGAAATAAGAACTTTTATGCAAGTCAAGTGGAGAAATCATCTTGGTTGACCCAATAATTCAAGTTATGACACTCCAAGTTTTATGCAACTTATATATGTTGTTTACATTATAACTAATGAGTGCCACTAACATAATTTGTACTTGTCATTGTGTGGATATGGAAAATATGTCCATAGGTGATGAGAAGAGGAGGACTAAGACATGAGACTAAGGACAAGGAGGACACAATGAAGTAATACAGAGTGGTGGTATTCCATTATCCACATCATCTTAAATTCATTTGTTTAGTCTAGTTGTTTAATGTTTATGTTTTTGGATAATGTCACTATACGTATCAAGTTTTCCCTTATTTATGTAAATTATTAGGAATGAGAACTGTAATAAGTTCCCATGATGATTAATATTTGAATTTTTCTGCATGCATGATATTGAATCTATGTGATACCTAATCAATATTAGGAGATAGTAATTGACTTTTCCACTCATGTAAATATGTATAACTTGGGGGTGTTACATATATCCTACTGTGTCTTAGAGGAGAATATAGACAAAATATAGAATTGGTAGGTGGTCAAACATACCTTCGTATAATTAGTTGTGCACTTAATGGACTGTCTTAGTCAAACCATAAATGAAACAATAATGCATTTAAAACTTTTGTTTGGCAATTGGTGTTGAACTACAAAGTGCATAACACGATGTCTATGTTTTGTATTAAAATATGAATCCAACAACCAACCAATTCAATTAGACATTGACTAATATGGTTCTTGATAGAAATAGGAATTTAACTCAAAGTGGTCCTTGAGTCTCAACTACTCTTTGAGTCATTCTCAGCTGAAATAAGAGTTTAACTTACCAATATCTTGGTCAAGCATAGGATCTCATAGAATTTTTTTTATTTTTGTAATAAATGAAAATCCCAACTCTACTCCAAATATGTCTATAGTAAATTGACCTCAATGACTTCCTATGGTAACAACATCAAATTTTGTAGGATGACCACATTATCCTTCTACATTAGTAAAAAAGTGGACAAATTATAGTTTTCACATTCTATTGCAAAATAAAAGGTATGTTACTTTGTAATATATGTCAAACTCAAATTTATTTTGATAGAAATATACCTATTATACTTTACAACATACTCAAGAAGCACATTGTGACATGTTACACTCATCAAAATATGTTTTAAAAAATGACGTTCTCCTACAAAAAACTTGCATTAAAACCAATTCATAGACCCATTTCATCCCACCAATGTTCCACCACCATCTGTACCCTTCTAAATGTACTTGATTCATGTTTGGATTACCTCCTGAATCTCCATTAATAGATGATCACATAACAATTATCATAAAATCTTATGATAGATAGACCTGAAATGAAATAAGGAGTAAAAAAACAAAAACAAAAGTCTTATAACATCAAAATATGTTGTTTTGTAAAAATCAATTTACCATACCAATCTCATTAATAAATTGAACAATAAACAATTGTTTAAAGAGAAAATAGTGCAACAACTCACTCAACATTCTTATGAAATTATGTAGATTAATGAAGAACATACTAAATACATAGACACTCAACGTACATATATATGTGCAACAACATACATTGCATCATAGAGACATAAACATACCAATGACATACTGCAATAGAAAATCACATATCAAAAAATCCATTTATTACCTAATTAAGTAACATATGTTTACCTGATTATGTTTCCACAAGAGTATTTCTCGATGGTCAGATTTATTAAAGATAATAAAACATCTTTACTAATGTAGATCATTAGTTACAATGACATATAACAAGGATCATTTGTCATTTAACAAGATTACCATCACATTTAAATGATTTTTACCCAAAATAGTAGCATGCTCCATATGGTTTTATATCATCAAAATATAAATTTTATTAGAGGTTTCTTATATGTTTTGATTTTGTTGATGATACCACACATTCTTCCTTATTAGAGACGTATCGTTTTTTTATTATCTAAATCCTCACCACCATGTCTCTATGTATCCATAGTATGACCAAGAAGATCTTACACCACCTGTACAACTATCACAACACAAATGTACACATTCTAATTTTGTGCTAATGCAATGATATTGCATTGGTAGTTGTTTTGATATTTACATTCGTTTTTGATAGTACTTCCTTCCATCAGAATTGATGTTGATCTTCAGCCATCCTTCATTTGGTTTCTACCAATAGAGTGGGGGATGTAGTTGATTCATTGTGGTAGATTACCAAAGCTCTAAAATGCATACATCTATAAAACACATTACATTTGTGGATAATAGACTCCACATCATATGTATAGATAGTACAGAATTGATCTTCACTAATATCATAATGGTATATACTATTTTTTTTGCTACTACTCATTTGTGCACTTTCAAAAGAAAGTGGACATCACTTCGTGGTTATATTTTTTGCCAAATCATAATCCACACCCCCTATCCTATTTCTCATTGATTCCTCTCTATGGTAACAAACGTCCTGACTTTGCAAACTAGTATGTTTTTCAGATAGTGAATCTACTATCCATTTATGAAGTCAAATATCAAAAGACCTTCTATTCTTTGTGTCTAGGAGACACATTTGGTGCATTGTGAAATGCTAGATGGGAGCACAAAACCCAATTTCCTAAAATATCTCAACATTCATTACTGGATTCTAAGACATTCATACATCTACTTCATACTTTGTAACAACACATTTGTGATGACCATGTTTATTTTTTTATTTTAGATCTATCCCATTACATCTCAACAAGTGAGCTAGATATTTGTGGAATGATGTAGTATATAAATGGTACTATATAGAATATTTTGTAACTAGTTGTTGTGTAATGATAGAATTTTTGAAGTTGCTAGAGATAGATATATTATATTGTGTTCTTGATGTATTAAACTTGTAAAAATGCACTTTGAATTAATAGAATAGAGTAAAAATTTGAGTTGTTTGTTTTGTATACCACCTTTAAAGTTTTGTTATATTAATATAGTTAGGTTCTAAATAATTCCTATTATTTCAACTGATCTAAGTATGGACCAATAAATGAAGTATGTACCAATAAATGATATATTATAATCCACCAATTGGGAAATTTGGAAATGTTCACATCCATTATACTAAGAGAGCCCATTTACTTTTAGGTGGTGCTAAAGTTATAAATTTAGGATGTACATGAATCAAAAATGTTTTGCCTCATGCAAAAAAGGATATGATTTTCCTCTCATCACATATTTGGTTTAATGTGATCATATATGAATACTACTAGGATCATAGAATCAAGATTGATGTTTGGTTTTCCTCTATTGCAATTATTGTTGATTATATTTGTAGGGTTCACTTCCTATAGGTGTTGGTCTTCACATGCCTCTATAGATAAAATTTGTCCCTATATATGTTAGCAATTATTTGCAATCATCTTTGATTTTTCCTTCTTATAATCATCATGATTCTTAATTCCCCTCATCATCATAGTCAACCCCACTACCAATTCCATCATTTTGAGGTCTCCAATGGCAGCTATTCTGTGATGTGCATTTTCCCCATTCACATCATTAACTGTTTCTTTCCCTACATTTAAACTCCAATCAAATCAAATAGGAGTAACAAGCACACTACAAATCATTTGTCATCATCTCATTAGATATGCAACTCGAATCCATGAAATTTTCAACAAAATTCTTTTAATTTTCATAAACCAAATGGTTTATTTTAAAAAACTAATTGCAGCTCATTAGTAATTATGTATATTATGTATGTCACATAACATGATTTTTGTTCTTACATAATAAGCATGAATTGATGATCTTAAAACCAATGTGATATCATGTTTATAGTTCTAGATTCCTCTATCTATATTAACCATGTCACATTTGGAAATTTTCAACTTTTATTCATCCTCGTAATATAACAACAAAAAGTTATTTTGAAATATCATCGTATTTAGCAAGTCCCATTGTAATTTTCTACATATTTGGAGAATGAAAAATGTTTTTTAGCAATTACCATTATGAAATTGTTCGATGTTTTAATACCAAGTTCTATTATTAATACATAGTTGATGATAAATCATTAGCATGGAAGTACGATATGATAGGGATATCCCCTTACGTAGATTTTTCTTTTTGATATAAGGGTAGCCCCCTCTCCTATAAATAGGATAAGAGGAAAGTGTTATTACTCAAGACAAACCCTTACGTGCCAAATCCAACTGATCCCATATAACGAAAAGAGACGAAAGAACTTAATTAATTAAACTTTCTAACACTCCCCCTCAAGCCTAAGCTTGGGAATATCCCAAATCAGCTTGGAAATAGACAGATAAACTAAAGAAAAATAATAAAAGATAAAAAAGCCCATATCAGAATGTTTCTCCCCCTCAATGTTATGATATATAACTCAAGTACTCCCCCTCAAATAGATAGTCTTAACGTGTGTACCCAAGTAGGTAGTGGGAGCTTCTTGATCAGTGTAAAGTGGCATATGGAACAAAAGCATAAATCAATATGAAGGCATCATGTTCTTCATCTCAATCTCTACCATCATGAAGTAGACCAAAAAGTGTTGGAACACAAGAAGCATTAGTCAATGTGCAAGCAATGTACGGAAAAAAAAAGTCAATATGTGCAAGTCATGGACAAGTTAATTGTCAATAAGAGTGTTGTCACACATCAGTAGAATTTAGATGATGAAGATGGATAAAACACATGTGCATGAATGCATCAAGTAGAAAAAGACTGCAATATGGATAACATTAGAAAAAAGAAGAAGCTCCATCATATGCATATAAGTCACTAGAGGTATCGTCACTACTACGGAAACAACCTTTGGCATCGGTTGTTTAACCCCCTTTGGCAATGGTTTTCAAGCGATGCCTATGTGGGCGCCGCTAAAGGTCGAACTCTTCGGCGTCAGTTTTCTAACCGACGCATATATGATCTATAGGCATCACTTATATTTAGTTGACCGACGTCTATAGGGTTCGTGCCACAAAGAAGGGCGCCACATAGGACACTTTCTGCGTTGGTTAACAACTGACCAACCGACGCCATACTCTCAGACGACACGGTCGTGCTTCGCTGCACGGCCATGTTTAATACTATAGGCGTTAGTTTTATACGAATAAGCGACGCCTTTTCCACCACGGTCGTGCTCTCCTGCACGGTCGGGTTGTTTGTCATATTAGGTGTCAGTTTTTATCTAATAACCGATGTTGTAGGCCTTTGATGACGGTGTTTTATAAATAACCGAAACCTATACTTTTATTTTTTTTCTTATCAGTTTGTAGGCCTACTGTGGCTGGTTAGCAGGATGAGAACCTACAGTTCAGTTTTCTGAACTGCAGGTTTATGACATCCATTGATATCAGCCTACAAACAGGCCACAAACCTACAAAATCAACCAATATTTTTTCACACAAGTAGATACATTCAGACATCAATTCAATTCTCACATTCACACATGTAGAAACATTCAAATACACGTAGAAACATTCAGACATGTATAAACATTCAGAAATATTCATCTACAAAATATCATTCAACATCGCTATCAACATCCCAATTATATCTTACAATCTCCACTGCTTGTATGGCTTTTTCCCATTCTTCTCTTATTTCATTTAATGCTTCCATCATATATGGAGCATGTACATTTTTTAAGCATTTACCTATAGTTTGGTCAGTTTTAAAGACCTACAAAGAGAATGATGTATATATATAAGTAATAATATAAAAATAAGATTGATATATTTCATACTAACTAATGAGACTATATATAATACCTCATGTATGGTATTAATATCCAATGCGGCATGTCGGATAATCATCTGCATAAATCGCATCACATAGTATGTGCATGCCCAACCGTTGTCTTTTGTAGCACACTATAAATTGAAACATACAAAATATTAAAAAATACAACTAAGCACAGTTCACATAAATAATATATACATTGGAGTCGGGAACTTACTTTTACGTTCTCCCAAATTATTGGCTGGTTCTTTCTCCTTGGGACATTTCCTCCAGCATTTTTGAATGTATCTAAACCCCTACATGTTACTGTAAAATAGTAAATTGCATAATTAAATAGTAATGTAATAATAGATGTTAACAGATATAAAAATGAAATATTTCTCACCAGAATAATGACATTCTCAATATGTGTCCAATTTTAGTGTTCAATATACTTCCCGCAGGATCTAGATAATAAACAGTGAACGTCCCGGGGACAATAACTAGTAACTCCCAATGTCTACCGCTAGAGGTACAAAAGTTAAAAATTAATAACTCAAAATGCACAATAAAAATGAAATTTTCTTAAGTCCAAATTATAAATAAAGTAAACTTACTTGACATTGAATGGAGCTATTATTATCGTCTTCTTTTACTGACCGAAAACTATAAAAGAATCTATACATTATTGTTGAACACTATCAGGGTCTTTAACTACCATACTAATCAATGATGGAATAAAAAATCCCACATGATCAAATGCAAATTGTTTGCATTGATCTTCGACTAAGTAGCTGCAAAACATGTATTACGTATGCATTAATAAATAAGAAACCAGATCACCGGATCTTACACAAGGTATATGGATGTATAAACAAGATCTCACCTTATCCATGTCTCTATCATTGATGTATTCAGCCAATCATACATAAACAACTCAATAATATCTTGTATAAATAAAGAGCTATCGTATGATTGACCTGCATAATCTTCTTCTAAAGAAACAATTATAGGGCAATGTATATTATGTGCCCATAGCCAACATGCCATTCCCCTACAAGCAGGACCTAACGGGTATTTTAGGTCAGTTGGAACCCAACTTGGTAATGCAGGAAGTGGAGGTGGAGGCCTAGGTGTCTTCTTTTTAACCTGTATATATAATTTTAGATCAGTTGACCTCATATATACACATTAACAATCTAAAGTAATGTAAATTTATCTTACAATTTCAATAGTGTAGACGACATCTGCTTTGGGTCACAATATCACCCCGCCTTCTGCCTCACCAAGTGTATCAATATCTGGGTGGGCATATGGCAATGCAGCTTCCCTCCAATCGGGTAATACACATATCAGGCTCACACGAACGTAGCCCTGCGGCATTGGAGTCCCATGAAACGTTGCCCCAGGAAGGGACTGGTAAGCATTCGCCTCTGCAACAACATAGTCTTGCATTCTTAAGTGGCATGGCTTCAATGCCTACAAATTTACGTAAAGAATGTTATACATATATACATATCACCTTTCGAACATATCATCTTGAAAAGACTAGCTACAATGTCATAAACAATACTTACAGCAGACGTGCTAGGCGATGGGTCTCCAAGATTACTCGCAGTCTGTGCATCAGGAGAAGAGTGGGTCGCCATAGGCTGATTGGAAGCCTGAGATGCCTGCCACCGCACTATTTCTTCCTTGACCTTCTCAACAACTATATCATTGACTTTCTTATTAACTATATCCTCGACTCTCTTATTCTCCTATACATGGATAAAAGAATCATTAGCTTCTTATTATTGAATTCCCTTTTGCAGTAACATTCTAAAAAAAGAATAGGTTACCTCTTCTTGTGAAAGTCCGGCTCTGGGTTTGCGTTGGGATGGCCCAAAGAATGCTTTGATGCCCACACTAGCACCTGCACCCCTAACACGTCCATGATGCTTTGGGTTACCCAGAGCAACTTTCAATTCATCCCTTGTGCCCTGAGGGATGAACGTGCCTTGTTTCCTCTGCTCGTGCAGCTCCCGCTAATCACCATCAACAGAAATTGGTAAGTTAACACCACAAATAATCAATAGTCAAACGATTGCTCTAAGAGTTGTATTTTACCATTTTCACAGCCGCCTTAGCAGTTACGGGCTTCTTTATTTCACCCTTCTTGTTTTGCCTCCCAGCTATCCAGATATCATGGCGAGGCATGGGTGTGGCAGAATCCTGAGTAGGAGGAGACTCCTGAGTAGTCGTAGACTCCGCCTGTAGTCTTTGGCGAACGCTTGCATAGCCCTTTGGACCCATAGTGTGGTCATACACATTCAGTGCACAACTTACTTTTTGCGCATCACTGAGGGCCTAGTTAGTATGCACATTAATGATTTGGTTAGTAGCACTAAATGTTAATCTTGAATAGGTGAATACAAAATATATTAATTAAATTGGGAGTGACGCCTAATACCTTGAATTCATCAGATTTTCTTGAAGCAACAAAATTGTCCCAATATCTTGGTCAAGCATAGGATCTCATAGAAATTTTTTTATTTTTGTAATAAATGAAAATCCCAACTCTACTCTAAATATGTCTATAGTAAATTGACCTCAATGACTTCCTATGGTAACAACAACAAATTTTGTAGGATGACCACATTATCCTTCTATATTAGTAAAAAAGTGGACAAATTATAGTTTTCACATTCTATTGCAAAATAAAAGGTATGTTACTTTGTAATATATGTCAAACTCAAATTTATTTTGATAGAAATATACCTATTATACTTTACAACATACTCAAGAAGCACATTGTGACATGTTACACTCATCAAAATATGTTTTAAAAAATGACGTTCTCATACAAAAAACTTGCATTAAAACCAATTCATAGACCCATTTCATCCCACCAATGTTCCACCACCATCTGTACCCTTCTAAATGTACTTGATTCATGTTTGGATTACCTCCTGAATCTCCATTAATAGATGATCACATAACAATTATCATAAAATCTTATGATAGATAGACCTGAAATGAAATAAGGAGTAAAAAACCAAAAACAAAAGTCTTATAACATCAAAATATGTTGTTTTGTAAAAATCAATTTACCATACCAATCTCATTAATAAATTGAACAATAAACAATTGTTTAAAGAGAAAATAGTGCAACAACTCACTCAACATTCTTATGAAATTATGTAGATTAATGAAGAACATACTAAATACATAGACACTCAACGTACATATATATGTGCAACAACATACATTGCATCATAGAGACATAAACATACCAATGACATACTGCAATAGAAAATCACATATCAAAAAATCCATTTATTACCTAATTAAGTAACATATGTTTACCTAATTATGTTTCCACAAGAGTGTTTCTCGATGGTCAGATTTATTAAAGATAATAAAACATCTTTACTAATGTAGATCATTAGTTACAATGACATATAACAAGGATCATTTGTCATTTAACAAGATTACCATCACATTTAAATGATTTTTACCCAAAATAGTAGCATGCTCCATATGGTTTTATATCATCAAAATATAAATTTTATTAGAGGTTTCTTATATGTTTTGATTTTATTGATGATACCACACATTCTTCCTTATTAGAGAGGTATCATTTTTTTATTATCTAAATCCTCACCACCATGTCTCTATGTATCCATAGTATGACCAAGAAGATCTTACACCACCTGTACAACTATCACAACACAAATGTACACATTCTAATTTTGTGCTAATGCAATGATATTGCATTGGTAGTTGTTTTGATATTTACATTCGTTTTTGATAGTACTTCCTTCCATCAGAATTGATGTTGATCTTCAGACATCCTTCATTTGGTTTCTACCAATAGAGTGGGGGATGTAGTTGATTCATTGTGGTAGATTACCAATGCTCTAAAATGCATACATCTATAAAACACATTACATTTGTGGATAAAAGACTCCACATCATATGTATAGATAGTACAGAATTGATCTTCACTAATATCATAATGGTATATACTATTTTTTTTTCTACTACTCATTTGTGCACTTTCAAAAGAAAGTGGACATCACTTCCTGGTTATATTTTTTGCCAAATCATAATCCACACCCCCTATCCTATTTCTCATTGATTCCTCTCTATGGTAACATACGTCCTAACTTTACAAACTAGTATGTTTACCAGATAGTGAATCTACTATCCATTTATGAAGTCAAATATCAAAAGACCTTCTATTCTTTGTGTCTAGGAGACACATTTGGTGCATTGTGAAATGCTAGATGGGAGCACAAAACCCAATTTCCTAAAATATCTCAACATTCATTACTGGATTCTAGGACATTCATACATCTACTTCATACTTTGTAACAACACATTTGTGATGACCATGCTTATTTTTTTATTTTAGATCTATCCCATTACATCTCAACAAGTGAGCTAGATATTAGTGGAATGATGTAGTATATAAATGGTACTATATAGAATATTTTGTAACTAGTTGTTGTGTAATGATATAATTTTTGAAGTTGCTAGAGATAGATATATTATATTGTGTTCTTGATGTATTAAACTTGTAAAAATGCACTTTGAATTAATAGAATAGAGTAAAAATTTGAGTTGTTTGTTTTGTATACCACCTTTAAAGTTTTGTTATATTAATATAGTTAGGTTCTAAATAATTCCTATTATTTCAACTGATCTAAGTATGGACCAATAAATGAAGTATGCACCAATAAATGATATATTATAATCCACCAATTGGGAAATTTGGAAATGTTCACATCCATTATACTAAGAGAGCCCATTTACTTTTAGGTGGTGCTAAAGTTATAAATTTAGGATGTACATGAATCAAAAATGTTTTGCCTCATGCAAAAAAGGATATGATTTTCCTCTCATCACATATTTGGTTTAATGTGATCATATATGCATACTACTTGGATCATAGAATCAAGATTGATGTTTGGTTTTCCTCTATTGCAATCACTGTTGATTATATTTGTAGGGTTCACTTCCTATAGGTGTTGGTCTTCACATGCCTCTATAGATAAAATGTGTCCCTATATATGTTAGCAATTATTTGCAATCATCTTTGATTTTTCCTTCTTATAATCATCATGATTCTTAATTCCCCTCATCATCATAGTCAACCCCACTACCAATTCCATCATTTTGAGGTCTCCAATGGCAGCTATTCTGTGATGTGCATTTTCCCCATTCACATCATTAACTGTTTCTTTCCCTACATTTAAACTCCAATCAAATCAAATAGGAGTAACAAGCACACTACAAATCATTTGTCGTCATCTCATTAGATATGCAACTCGAATCCATGAAATTTTCAACAAAATTCTTTTAATTTTCATAAACCAAATGGTTTATTTAAAAAAACTAATTGCAGCTCATTAGTAATTATGTATATTATGTATGTCACATAACATGATTTTTGTTCTTACATAATAAGCATGAATTGATGATCTTAAAACCAATGTGATATCATGTTTATAGTTCTAGATTCCTCTATCTATATTAACCATGTCACATTTGGAAATTTTCAACTTTTATTCATCCTCGTAATATAACAACAAAAAGTTATTTTGAAATAGCATCGTATTTAGCAAGTCCCATTGTAATTTTCTACATATTTGGAGAATGAAAAATGTTTTTTAGCAATTACCATTATGAAATTGTTCGATGTTTTAATACCAAGTTCTATTATTAATACATAATTGATGATAAATCATTAGCATGGAAGTACGATATGATAGGGATATCCCCTTACATAGATTTTTCTTTTTGATATAAGGGTATCCCCCTCTCCTATAAATAGGATAAGAGGAAAGTGTTATTACTCAAGACAAACCCTTACGTGCCAAATCCAACTGATCCCATATAATGAAAATAGATGAAAGAACTTAATTAATTAAACTTTCTAACACTCCCCCTCAAGCCTAAGCTTGGGAAAATCCCAAATCAGCTTGGAAATAGACAGATAAACTAGTGCAAAATAATAAAAGATAAAAAAAGCCCATATCAGAATGTTTCTCCCCCTCAATGTTATGATATATAACTCAAGTACTCCCCCTCAAATAGATAGTCTTAAAGTGTGTACCCAAGTAGGTAGTGGGAGCTTCTTGATCAGTGTAAAGTGGCATATGGAACAAAAGCATAAATCAATATGAAGGCATCATGTTCTTCATCTCAATCTCTACCATCATGAAGTAGACCAAAAAGTGTTGGAACACAAGAAGCATTAGTCAATGTGCAAGCAATGTACGGAAAAAAAAGTCAATATGTGCAAGTCATGGACAAGTTAATTGTCAATAAGAGTGTTGTCACACATCAGTAGAATTTAGATGATGAAGATGGATAAAACACATGTGCATGAATGCATCAAGTAGAAAAAGACTGCAATATGAATAACATTAGAAAAAAGAAGAAGCTCCATCATATGCATATAAGTCACTAGAGGTATCGTCACTACTACGGAAACAACCTTTGGCATCGGTTTTTTAACCCCCTTTGGCAATGGTTTTCAAGCGATGCCTATGTGGGCGCCGCTAAAGGTCGAACTCTTCGGCGTCAGTTTTCTAACCGACGCATATATGATCTATAGGCATCACTTATATTTAGTTGACCGACGTCTATAGGGTTCGTGCCACAAAGAAGGGCGCCACCTAGGACACTTTCTGCGTTGGTTAACAACTGACCAACCGAAGCCATACTCTCAGACGACACGGTCGTGCTTCGCTGCACGGCCATGTTTAATACTATAGGCGTTAGTTTTATACGAATAAGCGACACCTTTTCCACCACGGTCGTGCTCTCCTGCACGGTCGGGTTGTTTGTCATATTAGGCGTCAGTTTTTATCTAATAACAGATGTTGTAGGCCTTTGATGACGGTGTTTTATAAATAACCGACACCTATACTTTTATTTTTTTTCTTATCAGTTTGCAGGCCTGCTATGGCCGGTTAGTAGGATGAGAACCTACAGTTCAGTTTTCTGAACTGCAGGTTTATGACATCCATTGATATCAGCCTACAAACAGGCCACAAACCTACAAAATCAACCAATATTTTTTCACACAAGTAGATACATTCAGACATCAATTCAATTCTCACATTCACACATGTAGAAACATTCAAATACATGTAGAAACATTCAGACATGTATAAACATTCAAAAATATTCATCTACAAAATATCATTCAACATCGCTATCAGCATCCCAATTATATCTTACAATCGCCACTGCTTGTATGGCTTTTGCCCATTCTTCTCTTATTTCATTTAATGTTTCCATCATATATGGAGCATGTACATTTTTTAAGCATTCACCTATAGTTTGGTCAGTTTTAAACACCTACAAAGAGAATGATGTATATATATAAGTAATAATATAAAAATAAGATTGATATATTTCATACTAACTAATGAGACTATATATAATACCTCATGTATGGTATTAATATCCAATGTGGCATGTCGGATAATCATCTGCATAAATCGCATCACATAGTATGTGCATGCCCAACCGTTGTCTTGTGTAGCACACTATAAATTGAAACATACAAAATATTAAAAAATACAACTAAGCACAGTTCACATAAATAATATATACATTGGAGTCGGGAACTTACTTTTACATTCTCCCAAATTATTGGTTGGTTCTTTCTCCTTAGGACATTTCCTCCAGCATTTTTGAATGCATATAAACCCCTACATGTTAATGTAAAACAGTAAATTGCATAATTAAATAGTAATGTAATAATAGATGTTAACAGATATAAAAATGAAATATTTCTCACCAGAATAATGACATTCTCAATATGTGTCCAATTTTAGTGTTCAATATACTTCCCGCAGGATCTAGATAATAAACAGTGAACGTCCCGGGGACAATAACTAGTAACTCCCAATGTCTACCGCTAGAGGTAAAAAAGTTAAAAATTAATAACTCAAAATGCACAATAAAAATGAAATTTTCTTAAGTCCAAATTATAAATAAAGTAAACTTACTTGACATTGAATGGATCTATTATTATCGTCTTCTTTTACTGACTGAAAACTATAAAAGAATCTATACAGTATTGTTGAACACTATCAGGGTCTTTAGCTACCATACTAATCAATGATGGAACCAAAAATCCCACATGATCAAATGCAAATTGTTTGCATTGATCTTCGACTAAGTAGCTGCAAAACATGTATTACGTATGCATTAATATATAAGAAACCAGATCACCGGATCTTACACAAGGTATATGGATGTATAAACAAGATCTCACCTTATCCATGTCTCTATCATTGATGTATTCAGCCAATCATACATAAAAAACTCAATAATATCTTGTATAAATAAAGAGCTATCGTATGATTGACCTGCATAATCTTCTTCTAAAGAAACAATTATAGGGCAATGTATATTATGTGCCCGTAGCCAACATGCCATTCCCCTACAAGCAGGACCTAACGTGTATTTTAGGTCAGTTGGAACCCAACTTGGTAATGCAGGAAGTGGAGGTGGAGGCCTAGGTGCTCTGGGTGTCTTCTTTTTAACCTATATATATAATTTCAGATCAGTTGACCTCATATATACACATTAACAATCTAAAGTAATGTAAATTTATCTTACAATTTCAGTAGTGTAGACAACATCTGCTTTGGGTCACAATATCACCCCGCCTTCTGCCTCACCAAGTGTATCAATATCTGGGTGGGCATATGGCAATGCAGCTTCCTTCCAATCGGGTAATACACATATCATGCTCACACGAACGTAGCTCTGCGGCATTGGAGTCCCATGAAACGTTGCCCCAGGAAGGGACTGGTAAGCATTTGCCTCTGCAACAACATAGTCTTGCATTCTTAAGCGGCATGGCTTCAATGCCTACAAATTTACGTAAAGAATGTTATACATATATACATATCACCTTTCGAACATATCATCTTGAAAAGACTAGCTACAATGTCATAAACAATACTTACAGCAGACGTGCTAGGCGATGGGTCTCCAAGATTACTCGCAGTCTGTGCATCAGGAGAAGAGTGGGTCGCCATAGGCTGATTGGAAGCCTGAGATGCCTGCCACCGCACTATTTCTTCCTTGACCTTCTCAACAACTATATCATTGACTTTCTTATTAACTATATCCTCGACTCTCTTATTCTCCTATACATGGATAAAAGAAACATTAGCTTCTTATTATTGAATTCCCTTTTGCAGTAACATTCTAAAAAAAGAATAGGTTACCTCTTCTTGTGAAAGTCCGGCTCTGGGTTTGCGTTGGGATGGCCCAAAGAATGCTTTGATGCCCACACCAGCGCCTGCACCCCTAACACGTCCAGGATGCTCTCCAGGATGCTCTGGGTTACCCAGAGCAACTGTCAATTCATCCCTTGTGCCCTGAGGGATGAACATGCCTTGTTTCCTCTGCTCGTGCAGCTCCCGCTAATCACCATCAACAGAAATTGGTAAGTTAACACCACAAATAATCAATATTCAAACGATTGCTCTAAGAGTTGTATTTTACCATTTTCACAGCCGCCTTAGCAGTTACGGGCTTCTTTATTTCACCCTTCTTGTTTTGCCTCCCAGCTATCCAGATATCATGGCGAGGCATGGGTGTGGCAGACTCCTGAGTAGGAGGAGACTCCTGAGTAGTCGTAGACTCCTCCTGTAGTCTTTGGCGAACGCTTGCATAGCCCTTTGGACCCATAGTGTGGTCATACACATTCAGTGCACACCTTACTTTTTGCGCATCACTGAGGGCCTAGTTAGTATGCACATTAATGATTTGGTTAGTAGCACTAAATGTTAATCTTGAATAGGTGAATACAAAATATATTAATTAAATTGGGAGTGACGCCTAATACCTTGAATTCTTCAGATTTTCTTGAAGCAACAAAGTTGTCCCAATCTTCTTTGTCCAAGAAGTTCCACTGCTCAAGGGCTGACTTTTTCTTCTTATCACCATCTTTTATGTATTCTCTGTTCAGATTTGTCCTATAGTTCCTAAGCATCTTTCCAGCATGTTGCATCACACTTTTACGATGCAGCTTCTCATCCAATGCAAACAGATTCTGTAAAATAGAATTCTTATTAACTAGTATCCAAAAATAGAATTGCAAATAATATAATTTGTAATCTACAAAATAGAATTGCAAATAATAATAGCTCACGCATGAATCCTTCCATATCAAGTCTTTCTTCCCCTGAGGAACTTTATGCCAATTATCATACTTAACACCACAATGGCTTCGAGTGACACACCCAAGATAGTTTACAAAATTATTGTGTTTCACTCCAATTGCATTTCCTCCATTATCAAACTCCACAACCAATTTGAATCCACTACCACTCAACGCTATTAACTTCTTCAACAGAGTGATGCCCCTTTTCTTGTTAAGTGTTTGGTGCTGCGCATCAAGTTTCTCCAGTGCTTCAGTGGGTATATGTGCATCATCAACCTAAAATTTGACAAAAATAAACCCACTGAGTTAGCGCAATATAGAAATATGGAATATATGACATAACTAGAAGATAATGAATTTTATAGAAATACAATATATGTTTTTAGAACTTACATTGGTATCCTCACCATGCTCATCATCGATAGCATGCTCATCATGGACTTCATGCTTATCATGGACATCATGCTCATCATGGTCAGCCATCTGAAAATGTCATTAAAAAGGCAAACATTTAGCATTTGTATGAACTAGAAAAAGGCAAACATTTAGCATTTGTATTAACCTGAAAAAGGCAAACATTTAGCATTTGTATTAACCAGAAAAAGGCAAACATTTAGCATTTGTATTAACTAGCATTTGTAAAATAATATAAACATACATGTATCTAAAATTGTGATCTTTTATCAATTAACAATCCTTCATTGTGATCTCCGCGCACATATAAGTCATCATTAGCTTCAATATTTTGTGGAGTTGGCAACCCAACTGAGAATGGACTGGAGTCATCATACTTATCATAGTACTCTTCTTCATCTATAGGATCTTCAATGAACTGTCTTTTACCATGAAGAACAACCAACCATTTATCATTTGCAGGATCATTGATAAAGAATATTTGTTTCGCCTGTGATGCCAATATGAATGGTTCACCCTTCTCGCCAATCTTTTCAAAGTTCACCAAAGTGAAACCCAATTCATCCACTATAACTCCTTTGGTGTTATCAACCCAATTACATTTAAAGAGCGGAATTCTGAAATCTATGTAGTCAAACTCCCATATGTCTTCAATGAAACCGTAATATGACATTTTAGCTTCACGTGGACTCTTATCCTTTGCACTTGCAAAATACATAGTCGACGCTTGAAGAGTGACCCCACTATTTTGGATGACACTCTTATCATCTTGGCGCTTTGTGTAATATGTGAACCCATTAATGTCAAACCCTTCATAAGACATAACATTCAGTTTTGGTTTAAAGGTGAGGCATTTGATAGTTTCTGTAATATCATTTGTTGTTTGAGATAGTTGATGTAAGACTTTATCTTCAAAGAACGAAGGAGGGAAATACATCTCAAGCTGGCATAGGGTAACAACCACTTCTCTTTGCAAAGTATCGAGAGTATCAGGGTCAATAACTTTGCTGCATAGACTGTTGAAAAAGAAATAAAGTCTGGTGATTGCAAACCTTACATGCTTTGGCAATATAGATTGAATTGCCACAGGAAATATTTGTTGCATTAGGGTGTGACAATCATGAGATTTAAGACCTATCAACTTCAGATCTTTCATTGATACCAATCTACGAATGTTGGATGAGTAACCATGTGGCACCTTAACATTTACCAAGCATTCACAAAAAGCTTTCTTCTCCTTTCTAGACAACATGTAACAAGAGGGAGGTAAGTATGTTCTTTTATTACCCATTTCACGTAATTCTGTTAATTCTGACCTTATTCCCATTTCACGTAGGTCCAGTCTAGATTTTATCCCATCTTTAGTCTTACCTGGTATATTTAACAAGGTACCAATGATGCTATCACAGACATTTTTCTCAACGTGAATTACATCGATACAATGCCTGACTGTCAAAGAACTCCAATAAGGAAGATCCCAAAATATTGAATTCTTCTTGAATGAAGAATTTTCACTCCGTGTGGCCATACTACATTGTGATTTCTTACCAAATTCATTAACAATGTCTTTTACTCTTTCATAAAAAACATCCCCTGGTATAGGTTTAGGTGCACTCCGTTCATCATTCCATCCATTGAATGCTTTGCGCTTCCTACAATACGGATGGAATTTTGAAAGAAACCTTCGATGACCAAGATATACAGTCTTTCTGCCATGTTTTAGTCTTATTGAATATGTGTTTTCTTCACATATAGGACACGCTTTAGCTCCTTTGACATTATATCCAGACAAATTCCCATATGCTGGAAAGTCATTAATAGTGCAAAACAACATAGCGTGAAAACGAAATGTCTCTCTTCCTGAAGCATCATAGGTCATCACACCTTCAGCCCAAAGTTTCTTTAAGTCATCAATCGAGGTTCAAGATATACATCGATATCATTTTCGGGTTGTTTAGGGCCCGATATCGACAACGACAGCATAACGTATTTATTTTTCATACACAACCAGGGAGGAAGATTGTATATAACAAGCATGATTGGCCAAGTGCTATGTTGGATGCTCAATGTCCTGTCTGCATTCATCCCATCTATACAAAGCCCAAGTTTTAGATTCCTATCTTCTTCACCAAATTTGGGGTACAATAGATCAATCTTCTTCCACTGTGGGGAACCAGACGCATGTCATAGGATCCCATCATTATTTTTCTTAACATCTGCATGCCACCTCAAATTCTTCGCATCTTTCGGATTTGCAAACAAGCGATGAAACCGCGATATTATAGGTAGATACCACCACACCTTGGCAGGAGAACCAGTTTTGGACTCCCCCGAAGTCATCAATTTATACCGTGACGCACTACATTTTTGACAATTTTTCAAATCTAGATAGTCCTTTTGAAATAATACACAATCATTCGGGCATGCATGTATCTTCTTGGCCTCCATTCCCATTGGGCACAACATTTTCTTTACCCGGTATGTTGAGATTGGCAGCTCGTTTCCTTCAGGAAGCATTTCTTTCAACAAAGTTAACAATGAAGTGAAGCTTTTGTCGCTCCATTTATTGTTAGCTTTCAACTTACACAATCCCAACACAACGCTAAGCTTCGTAAACTTAGCACAACATGTGTATAATGGTATCTCAACATCATACACAATGTTTCTAAAGATAGGAGGTGGATCAGTGTCCTCTACCCTACAACTATCCAACATCGCATCAATGATGTCTACTGGAACTGGTTCGTTCACACCTACGTCATCAGAGGCAATTTCTTCTTCCACCCAAGCACTGCTATCGACATCTACTGGTTTCGAGTTTGAAATCTCTCCATGCCCGTTCCATTCTGTATAGCCTTGTACAATCCCATTGCACATGACATGAGTTTTGATTTCCTCACCAGTGTTGACGTTCAAATTCTTAGCGCAATGCCTACATGGACAGTAGAACCTATATGTAGGTTTTTTCCTATGTTCCTCAACAAATCTAATAAACTGATCAAGACCAGATATAAACTCTGGGGTGAAGCTATTGCGAATTGACATCCATGATCTATCCATTCTATGATCAAAGAGAAAACAAGTATATATTAGGAAAAGATTAGGGTATACACTTACATCCTATCCAAGATTTACTCCTATTATCTACAATGAAGCCGGACTCCATACAAACAGTATATAATTTAGTGATTGTTCATTCTAATTTATACCAATGTACAAGTAATATAAAGAACAATGATTGTTCACTTTCTAGGCCAACAAACACATGTGATGTCATTCTTATATATAATAAATGTGTACCACCTATCCCATCCTTGAACACCTAATCTCACTAGTAAGTGTATAATGTGTATTGGGTTTTCAAGAAAATTTTGGTAGCATTTCCCCGCTATTCTCTAAGTACATATGTACTTAGAGAACAAATGGGGAAATGCTACTGAAATTTTCTCGAAAACCCAATACACATTATACACTTACATCCTAAGTGAGATTAGGTTTTTAAGAACAGTCCCAAATCGGGGACTATCCAAGATTTACTCCTAATGAGTAAATCTTGGACATGTTTCTAGGCCAACAAACACATGTGATGTCATTCTTATATATAATAAATGTGTACCACCTATCCCATCCTTGAACACCTAATCTTACTAGTAAGTGCATAATGTGTATTGGGTTTTCAAGAAAATTTTGGCAACATTTCCCTATTGTTCTCTAAGTGCATATTTACTTAGAGAACAAACGGGGAAATGCTACAGAAATTTTCTCAAAAACCCAATACACATTATAAACTTACATCCTAAGTGAGATTAGGTGTTCAATAACAGTCCCAAACTGGGGACTATCCAAGATTTACTCCTAATGAGTAAATCTTGGACGGGTTTCTCGGCCAACAAACACAATAATAGATATGTACATGTTAGGGTTTCATCACAATTAATGTTAGGGTTTCATCACAATTGATGTTAGTGTTTCATCAATGTTAGGTTTAATCAAATCAAATTAGGATGCTAGAATTGACAATTTTAAATCTTATTTCAACATGCATCCAAATTTACTGAATTAAGTCAAACATTAGGATTAGAAGCACAAATATATGCAAGCAAAATTTTGTTCATATCCTTAACAACAACAAGCACGACCGTGGATGTGTTGGCCTACCACGGCCGTGTTGGACAGCACGGCCGTGGTAACAGTCGTGGCTGTGTTGCCCTACCACGGCCGTGCTGTCCAGCAAGGCCGTGGTAGGGCAACACAGCCACAGTCGTTATCACGGCCGTGCTGTCCAGCACGGCCGTGGTAGGCCAACACAGCCAGGGTCGTGCTTGCATGTTGGTAAATAGCTAGGGAGAAGGAAGCAAAGAGGTAGCGCTACCTGGAGCTAGCATGGAAAGTGCGGCGGCGAGCGGCGGCAACAGTGGCGGCGAGCAGGCGAAGAAGCAGAGGGGCGGGCAGTGGGCAGAAGCAACTGACGGCCGGAGAAGCAGCAGGCGCCAGCCAGAGAAGCAGCAGGAGAAGAACCTGCAGCGGCGGGCAGCGGGCAGCGACGCCGGCGAGCAGAAGAGCACCAGAGCAACGGCGGCGAGCAGCAGCAACCGACGACGGGCGATTTTGGGAGAACGGTGGCGAGCAGCAGCACAGAAGAGAAGTCGCAATGAAACAGGAAGAAAGGGGGAGGATCCGGGTGTGATTTGGTCTATTAAGTTGGTCATCGGCGTCGGTTATCTACAAAACCGACGCCTATTATGCTTTAGCGTCGGTTATTAGTAAAACACTGATGCGCAACTAGACAACATTTGCCCTAAATTATTTGGCGGGAACCATTATCAGTGTTGGTTATCGAAGGATAACCGACACTGAAAGTGGGACTTTTCACGCAAATTTTCATTTTCAATAGGCGTCGGTGAATAGTTAAAAAACTGACACTGTTGGTGACCTAAAATGTTTTCGCTCGAAAATTGGATTTCACAGGCGATTTTAGGCGTCGGTCTTTTATAACCAGCCGATGCTGAATACAAGCGGTACCCGTGTCTGGCTGGTCTTCAAATATAGACGTCAGTTTGCATAAATAACTGACGTAATATTATAGGCGTCGATTTTCCTTAATAACCGACGCCCAAAAAAGCGACACAAAATGCTATTTTTGTAGTAGTGCGTCATCATCTCCTCTTGTCATATATTTTCCCTCATAGTAGCATATGTCACAATTGAGAGAGTGATGAGTAACATTAGTAGAAATGGTCTATGTACACATGACATAGATAAAGAGTCAATGTGCAAATAAAGCACAATCAAGTTTAGAGTCTACATGAAAATAAAGTATGGATGGTAGATACACACACACAGAGACAAACACACACACACACACACAGATATATATATATATATATATATATATATATATATATATATATATATATATATATATATATATATATATATATATATATATATATATATATATATATATATAAAGCAACAAATAAAATGTGTTAATCATAGAACAAGTATCAAGAGTAAAGTCTTCAGAGAGAAAAATCAATCAAAAGATAGAACAAGTGAAGTAGATAACTTCATATTAGCAGTCAAGATGTTGATGAATATGTTTCTCAAGATCTTGATAAGGTAAACAAATATGTAATAGTAGCAAAAGTATCCATATAGCAGAAAAAGCAACAACAAATAGTAGAGGATATCATAAGAAATCCACATAATAGTACAAGGATCCACATAGCAGCAAAAGAAATACCACATAGTAGAAGCTAAAGTAACACGAAGATCCATAGAGTAGTAGAATTAACATCATCTTCTTCTCTCCTCCATCTCATTTTTCCCTCTAGTCATCATCCTCTATTATCCACCTCACGCCAACCACAAAAAGATCCAAGAGAGTGGTTGGAGTGGAGATTAAAAAATAATGGTAGGGTAGTGTTTATGTAGGCATATATGTGGAGGTGGAAACTAAAAACTCGAGTCAATGTGAAACATGATCCTATTACATATATTAAAGAAGAAAAATATGTGGATCCTAGAATGACTCAAAAAAGTCTATGGGGTGGGGGTGAAGCCCCTCCCCCCGATAGTATGGATTAGAGAAAAATAAAATGTGATTGAGGATCCATAGTCTGTAGGCACAAGATGTATATGGAGGGGTAAAACAAGCATTGATGAGGTAAGAAATATGGATGTAGGGATGGAATGGGTGGGGGTTAAAGAAAAAAAGTTGCTGGAAAAGGAGGATAAATGTTACGGGTAAGGATAAAGATAGGGACTTACCATGTACAAAATCCACCTTGTAATAGAGTAAATGTAGGTGATGTTGCACATCAAGATGTAGAAACAGTAGCAAGAGACATGTCTATTCATTGGGGAGACACACCATGTTATGTATCAAGTCATTGCCAACATGAATTAGGTGACACACTATGTCATAGGGTGACATGTGTGTTAATTGATAGATCTCGTGATAGAAGTAGAACAGATTGTAGGTGACACATCATGTCGTTAAAGAGACACATTGTGTCCTACGAAAGATTTCACGAACAAAATTATGAACAAAGAAGAAATCCAACTACACATAATGCCAAATAATGACACATTGTGTTAGTGGAAAAACAACAACAACAAACCCCCAAACAACAACAAAGAGGTGAAAAAACCCTTTTGTATCTCCACCATGTAAAATAAGGATGATATGTCCCCGATACAAGTAGAAAAGAAGATATTCATCCTTGACTTAAATTAGATTTCAATAGAGGTGGCATGGATGATAAAGACTGTGTCAATCAACAGCGGTGTATAAATTAATGGTGTAGATAAATATCCGTATTGATGTGACGATATAGATGATGATAACAAATAGGTTAGTAGTGGAAACTACATAAGCAAAGAATATCTACGGATAAATGGTGGCCTTTTTATATCTAGTAGTAGTAACTTCAAGTTGGATTGATTTAATTTTGATCAAGATGTTCCATGGCGATGACACCTAGAAGAAGTAGGGGTAGGAAATCCCTATGGGTAGCCAAGTAACGTCAGGTAGAGGCGGTCACCTACACGAAGATTCTTCTCTCCTCTCTTTCTCTCTCTCTAGGTTAGGGGTGCCACACGAAGCCTGCTTTGATACCATGTGGAAAGATGACATGAAGGGGAAATCACATTTGTGTGTAATTTTTCCTATTTATAGAAGGACAACCCCCTCTCCTATAAATAAGATAAGGGCGAAGTGTACATACTCGAGACAAACCCTAATGGGACAAATACTACTGGGCCCATATAACAAAGAGACTAAATAGCTTAATTTAATGAACTCTCTCATAGTAAGATATAGGATAAGACGTTGTTATTTGTTGTGGTCCTTAGAATAAAACTGTGACATCTATGGACACTTTTTCATCTTAACACATGGCATTGTATTCATTGATAAAGATACGATATGACAATGCTTAGTCTAATATTTCAAATCAATCTTTGCAGTTATTTTGACAATTTGATCATGGAACCATTTTGCATTGCCTTGTGGGAATTTCATCATGAAATATAAACATTGAAATATTACTATCCTTACTTTAACAAATTTAGTCTACCAAATATTCCTTCCTAGTTTTGATATTACCTTGAACCATACTGTGTACCTATTTTTTAAATATCTCATTATTGGATTTAGTACCAACCTACCTGGCCTATATTTTCCGTTCACAGGGTCCGTGTTTGGTTTTGTTCCTTTGGGAACTCATGGAAAGGTGATACAAAGATGGACTAGAAGAGACAAGCAAGAGTTTCCCTATATTGAAGAGTAGATGGGAACATTATTAAATCTTGTAATCTCATATTTGTGAGATTCCGTGACTTTGATGTAAAGCATGGTTGTAATTAAGATTGTTTATACTTTGGATACATATTATAAATATTTGATCGTAATGATCTAGTTTTTATAACATGGCATCAGAGCCTATAAATAGTCGACTCTCATGCATGTCTCGTGGAATTAAGGTTTAGTTAGGAACACAAATACAATAGTTCAAACTTAGAAAAGTAGTTACAACAAAATCCTAGTGTCATTGGCTCAATGAATAAGATATACATAGACTAGAAAAGGTAACATTAAGAGCCTAGGATGTGGGGAATGTATCTTAGTTTAGAAATGCATGGTACATACTCATCTGCTAGGTATTAGACTCCCCTAAATGTAGATTTACTTGACAAATATTATTAAACAAGAAGTAATCAAGATACATGTGTGAAGATTTATGGTAAGGCCCTTAGAACAATAAAAATCATGATTATAAGTGGGAAGAGTACCCTACGGTTCCTCTTTGTTTTAATACAACCACAAAAAAAAAAGAGAACAAATAAATATCATAAAATCTAGAATGGTAAGTTCATGTAGTTATTTCCATTTGGAAACTTAAAATATATGTAAGATTCATGTAATATTAATAATTTACTCCAAAATTTGCAAATTAATTCAGAATAATCCATCACCATGTAAGTGGAATAATCTAAGGTTTCTACAAAAGGATTTTTAGTGAAGGTTCCTGCGTAATCACTAACAATATACTTGGTGGTTGTGGGTTTTCCTCACTTCACATACCAATCTGGCCAAAGTGATGTCTACTACCTGGGAAAATCCATAATCTTGAATTTTCTCTCTAACTGGATATAAAGGAAAAAATGTGTGAGTATTTAATTACCTTCAAGAGAGAGGGAGTAAATGATAATATGCTAGCACTTACATGAAAAACCTTACTAATAAAAACTTGCCCAAAAGAATTTCATGATGACTTTGACATAAATACCCCTATAAAATATGATGATTTGACAGTTAGTTAAAAGGTTCTCCTTTAAGACATGAAATTTTAATATTTGAAAAAAAAGGGTTTCAATTCCAATGTTGTAATTGAAAAAAAGAAGAGTGAGATTAAAAAATTACTTCCAAATTCCTAATAAGATAATTAAATAATAAAATGTACTTTTTTTGAAACTCATGATTATTATTTGGAGATGTATGAGACACTAAATAAATTTCCATTGGAATAAGCATATTTTAATAATTTAGGATCCTACCCACTGTAAATGGAAAAATAACACTGAATAGTATCCAATCTTTGACCCAATAAAACATCACATAAGGATTTGTGAAAATAGTATTGAAAAAAATGTTAAGATCCACTATTATAACTACTGTGGTGTAGCACATAATTTTTATTTAGATTCTTAAAGTGCGAACATGACCCTAGAGGAATTAGATGGACTAGGTATCACTAAGGGTTCAAGTGACTATTTACATTTTTCTAAAATATAAATTCTTAAAATATGTTAAGTAGTTAGGGTGATGGAGTACGAGTGTTTATAATGTAGACATGAGGTGATTGTGACTTGGCTCTCACATTGAATTTGGCCATTTTCAATTTTGTAATGAAAAGTTTTTTCTATCAAAAAATTATTTTCATTATTATACTATATGTAGAGGAAAAGATATTTTTAGAATTTCATTGATGATTTATTGAGATATGTCACAATCAAGAAAGTATGAGAAAAAACATATAGGATAAAAAACCTAGAGTTGGTGAATGATACTAAATTGTAGTTGGCATGCCTGTTTAGATTGTTACTTGAGTCCTTTTAAGGGGTGGAGGATGGTACTTCACTAGACGGGAGTCAATTGATTTCAAGGATGAAATCATGTTTAAGGGTTGGAGAGTTGTAACATATGGGACTTCAGGTGCTAAACTATTATCGATTATTTTCCCTAAACTTGAGCTAAATTGCAATTGGGTCCTTCTTTCCAACCTGTATGTGATTATTTTAAATTGTTATCATGATGAAAATTAGTCATCTTTTGAGTTTGTTGTGCCTAAATAAATCATTCCTCTTCATTTGAGAGAATAATTTCAAACTAGTCATTCATTGGTGAAGAATTTTCCATATTTAAAATCATTTAGTCCAATTTGATATTTTGTGTCGAACTACCCACTTTGACCTTGAACCCACCTAGCCTTCTCAATTAAACTGCTATTAAATTTGGAATCTATGGAAAATATTAATCACAAAAATATATACATATATATACATATACATATACATACATATATATACATATATATAGACATATATATACATATATATACATATATATATACATATATATATATATATGAATATATATACATATATATACATAATTAGTTATATTGTGAAGGTCATCTATGAAACCAGAGCTAAAGATAAAATGATAGATGGTCATACTTTTATAGTGTAGTTTACTTAAAGTTAGACTCATGGTTGAATATTTTAGGATAAAAGTTGTAACTTTATATATATATATATATATAAATATATATATGTATGTATATATATATATATGTATATATATATATAAGTGAATGTTAATAGATAATAGTGAAGGGTTTACTTTGACACATTGATTAAATGAAGGGGGTAACCCCATCTCCATCCATATACCACAGCCTCTGTGGTTACACAGAGAATTCGCACGACCATTCTCTACTACTTGAAAACCTTAGGCTATGAGATCAGAAATGCTCTCATCACAATCTTTCATCTTATGACCTCTATACTCCATTAGATGTCTCCTTAATTTTGCAATCTATGTTGATAAAGGATTGACTTCTATTGTAGACTTCCAGTTCAAAAACCTTTTTTCTTTCATGGTGTGATAGGATACAGTTATGTAATTCATCAACCTTCAATTGTTCACCACAATACCCACCTCATGTGAGGATCCTATGCATTGAACACCTTTCCACCTATGTTATCACTTTCTGTACTAACTAGAAAAGGCAACACCGTTACAATCAATCATCACACCTCCTAGAGATTGGTTCTTCAACTGCAATTACTTCACCCTGCTCTTCCCCTCAAAACCCTAGTATGTGTGCCCATAGATGCCACAATATAGAATCTAGTGATCACAACAATGACTTGCAACATCATAAACACCGCATCAATGACAACCTACAATAGCAACGACCACTAGTACTACTTCACCTCCACCTCTCCTTATTAACTATGTAATCTAGAAACCTACAATAGATCCTCCATCAAGCAATAAACCACCACAACCTCTAAGATCTTCAACTGATCCACCATCCCCCATCACCGCATCCTCCCATCTCTTCTTGACCATCCTAGTGGCAGGAAACCAACAACCTTCAGACTGAGCATCCCTTTTTGTTATGACCCACTCCAAAGCTAACTAGTAAGTTCAATGATCACAACATCATTAAGATGATTAAGTTAAGTAAGAACAACGCTTAGTGCATCACTTAGTTGATTAAATTTATGTTAAGTACTCATAGATGAAATTAGTGCTTTGATCTAGTGTTACAACCTAATTAACATGATTTCTTACCTTGAGGTTATAGAGAATCTTGTGATTGAAAAGTTGCAAAATAAATCACTTCAATTGGACTTACCATGCAAATATTATGATGATTTCTATTTCTTGGGTTGAATCTGCAATTTACCCATAACTAATAGCCCCTTTCTCCCTTATCTTCTTCCCTTTCATGATCGATTTACAGAGAACCGACCCAAGTGGCGTGCAGTGCCCCAAACAACAGTGGGGGGGGGGATCGTGTGGGTGATTTCTTGAGCCCTATAGCTCCGATCCAGCAGCACCCTGCTTCCCTTCTTCTTCAACCATCTTTCCCTCCTCCAACATCGCCCAAGCACAGCGCCCAACCACCAGCTAGGGCAGCGGCCAGCTTGTAGCAGTAGTTGCATGGAGAAGCGGCCAGGGAGCCACCTTGGGCGCGCAAAGCACCAGGGAAGGTGCCATCGACTTCGGCCGACGATTCTGAGTACAAATCCGCAGCCCTAACCCAAGCTTTAGCTACTAACAGAGCTTGTTTTCAAATTGTGCACAGAGAAGTTGTTTCTTTCTTGTAGCAGGTCTAGCCAGGAGCTCTTGGGCGCATCCATCACCACAAATCGACCGCCTCGACTTCGTCCTTGAGGTCCAAATCAAAATCTGCAGCCGCAAGCAGCACCTAGCTACGTTTGTAGCATGTTTCATCCACCTGTGTGTGAGAAAGTTACTGTTTGATTACAACAGGTTGAAATCCAGAGCAACCGCGGTTGAAGATGACCCCGTGAATGCCCGGAATCGGACTCTAGATGCGTTTCTATATGATTTCGGTCATCTTAGACCACTGTGAGTAGAATTTCACTCACTAAGCACGATTTAACTCCAATAATTGAATGATTTTGATTTGATCTATGTTATTTGTGGGTAACAGTGTTTACCAAGGTGCCAGGCAGTGCCGACGCGGCTCGATTTCCAAATTGCACATTTTATTTACTAACGTTGCACGATGCTAATTATTTAATTGATATGTGTGAATTTGGATTATTGGAACTGCATGATTTATTAAAGCATAATTTGCTCAGTTTAAAAGTTGGGATCAGTAACACACGACCAATAACGGTACAGTTTGGGTATAAACCCAAGTTGTACATTTTTAGTAAGTTAGTTGATGCTCGATTTCAAAGAAATGACAATGAGATGAAAGGGTTCAACAGAAACCTAGTTGCACACTCCCAGTCATATTTAATGTGAGTTTATTAATAATTATACAAATCGACACGGTTCTCAAAGATATCATAAGAAATTCTCAATTATTATAAATAATTCATATCATGATAGGTAATTAACTCTTAATTGGGTTAAGTGATGCACAATTCAGGATTAGGGTTGATGTGCACATTTTTCTAGGAATTTTAGATAATTTGCAAGTGCTACCGATGATTTCTCATATGTTGAGTAATCAACCCTTATCAATATATTAATATTTTTAATTGCATGATTTCAGTATGTATGTTCCAAGTTGACAAGTATTCTATTTATTTAAATCTACCTACAAGTATAGTATGTTGATTTCTCATTAATTATAGTGTTCGAGCATATTGCACTACCAAGTTAGAAATGATTTACATGTTGTATTTATAAGTTTTAGATAAATAAACTCGGTACCATAGAGATACAAAGGCTAAGAATAAGTAAGAGAGAGATGCATTGTAGTAAGAGCTTTTTCTAGAATAATAAAATAATAGATTTAAGGGCCCTGACACCATAGAATCCATGTGAGGTATGTGCCTTAGGGATAAAATGACCTACCCTGGTGGTGTGTCCAGTATACGGGGGTCAGAACACACCCACAGAGCGTGCGGGGAGATGAATCCCTTGAGGAAGTCTCCTAAGAGAAGATATGTTACCCAACATGAACCGGAAGTCCTAGTGGTAACCCAGAGGTACCCATAGAGAGTACCAAGATGAGGCCCATAGAGCATCTCAGAGTCTTCACTCGTGTTCTCAGGTTAGAGGAGTAGTCCAATTTACGACACCATAGGAGTGTCGAGGCCATAGAACTAGTTTTCCTATTACAGACCAGGAGAGTAGTCACACTTAGCTAACCCGGGGTGTTGGCTAAGTCTTGTACGGTGGGATCATAGTTTTCTATGAGTGTTCATAGGTAGAGTACACTGCATATGATCAGGGCATAAGATAAAATATGTTCATATAAGTTCACAAAGTTTCTTATAAGTTAAAGAGTTAAGAAAGATTTGAGTTAGTTTCACATCAGTTGTCCTTTAAATGAAATTTTAGTATTCTCTATTATTTAATCGTATCTACAGCTTTGCAACAGTTGTTATCTTTATGAAATATTGAGATCTCATGTCGTGTAAATTATATTTCTTTGATCTGCTTAGTATAGTATTATCTTGAATTTTATTCCAATTAATAAACATAAATGAGTTATCTGTGATGGTTGGGTGAAATTTTATTCACTGAGCCAGTAGCTCACCAATCTATTGAAACATTTTTCACGTCAGTGGCAACACGAGGAAGCTGAAGGAACGTATCACCCAAGTACTTAGAAGGTAGTTTGTAGTTAGTTAGAGGTCTCTTAGTCCTTTCCCCTTGGCCCTTGGGCATGTGGTATGGTACACACACAGAGAGAGAGAGAAAATGAAATGTAATATGTAGTTTAGTTTTTAATTAACTATTGTACTTTATATTGTGCAAGTAAGATGTAATATGTTGTTTAAACTCTGAGGTGTCTTTTAAGATTTAAAAATTGAAAGTGTGCTTCCACAAGTTTAAGTAAGATTTCAGTATTGTCCAAATTATAAGATTCTCCTTTGGGTAAATTTTAAGTGATTAAGAAAAGAAAAAGTTAAGGGTGTATTTGTATTAAGTGTAATCCTCATTGTCATGCCCTAATCTCATGATTGGTGGTAAATCGTGGGATGCGGGCGTGACACTTTTTCCATTTGATGACTTCATTAGATTGTTTACAACAAGGAACACCACTAGACCTTGACCCCATATGTCGTACTTCTCCCATGCTTCCATTTGCATCTGGACCCCAGACATTACCTATCGTGGTAGGGGATAGTTGTCATAGCAACATCACCAGATTCCTGATTCAAAGTATCAACTACATCTGCATCTACAACCTCATCACTACCCTTAGAGTCAACCACACCATGGGCTACAATCAAGCTTGCTCCTCCCCAAGCTAGTACATCAATTTGACCATCTGCATCATGGAATATATAGGTTGTTCCTCAAAGATGACAACACCTGATAGGATCAAAGTTCTTGTCCAAGATGCTTGATCACTAGAAAAGAAACCCATAGTACGATGGATACTCAATAAAGAATGGTTTAGTAGGACCCCAAATTCGACAGGTAGTTTTTCGCTTGTATTATCATTCTTCTAAGGATACTTTTTCTAGGGTAAAAGAAAACAATAAAAGTAGACTTAACCTTGATTAATGTATGTTCGATTTGTTATGTAATAAATTAACAAATATTATATTTAAATGCATCAATGAATCAATGCATAGACTTGTGCGTTAAACATATGTATACTATATTTTTTGGACTCCTAATTTAATAGTTGTATCTATTAGGTATATAGATAAAGATAATCTAGATGACACACCATATGATATGAATAATACATATGAGTATAGTTATATAGAATAATCTATGTGATAATATAATTTTAGAATAAGGAACTAGATACATAAACATATTAGAAAAATTTTGAACTGACCTATCCATGTTGATGTATGATATTAATCTATGTCACCTAGTAATTACAATTATATATTCCTAGGTACATATATTACTATAGATCCAATAATTTATGATTATCTTAATCATCCTAAAGAAATTGATATATGAGCAATTAAATGGAAATATACATAAAAGAAGGATTATATGTATACACACGGATGAGTTTAGATGATCTTTTGGTGGAACAATGTATTAAATTACCCAATTTAATTTTATTTGTATTCTATATATATTTGGAAACAAATGTAAATATTAATTATGTTGAAACTAAATGTAAATATATCTAGTAAGGATTTTGACAAATAGCATCTTATAAAGTACGTCTTGAAAATCCTAATTACTAAATCAAATTGTATCATATTCAATATAGGATAATATTTGAGGAATTAAGCGATGGTTAATATGATACACTTGAATATGGAACATAGATTGCATATAACCTAGTTAATACCTATAGTGGTGATGATGGGAAATATGGAATAGTGAATAAGACAAATTGAATTCCATTGATTCTAAGTCAAAAGATGACAAGATTATTATTCTTTGTGGTTATCTCTTCATAATTTCTTGGAACCACTTTGTGATTATACAATCCACGAAGTCTTAGATAAATTGAGGTACAAGATTCTCTATTTTTTATTGAGTTATTTTCCCTTTTGAACTCCACGTACTTGTTAAGTGGTGAACCCTATACTTTTTATAAACCATTTCTACCTCTTTGAAAGTTCACCACTCCAAATTTGTTATTGTTAGACATTGTTAAATACTATTTTAGTTAATGAAATAGATCTTGGAGTTTTGACTCCGTAGATTTCGGTCCCTTTCAGCTTTGGCCCTTTAGAGCTTTAGCTCCAAGAGGTTGGGCACATCACGACACCCTACGCACAAGTTGTAATGCATTAGTGGTCCCCTAGTATATTGGTTAAAATAGCAAACTACCGTGTCGTTCTTTCGTAGATGATCTAACACATGTCATTGTAGTCATTGATAAATAAATGATATGACAATGCTCAATCTAACATTTAAAATTAATCATTTCAAGTATTTTTATAATTTGATATTGTGAACCATTTTGCATAGCCTTGTAAGAATTTCTTCTTGAAATACAAACATTGAATTATTGGTATCCTTACATTAACAAATTCAGTCTACCATATGCCTAGTTTTGATATTACCTTGAACCCTACTTTGTACCTATTCTTTTTATATAGCTCAATAATTGGATTTTGTACCAACCTAGCTGACCTATATTTTACCTTCATGGGGTCCATGCGTGGTTTTGTTCCATCAGGAACTCTTGGACTAGTGATACAAAGATGGACTAGAAGATATGTCCAAGAGTTTTCCTCTATTGAAGAGTAGATATGATCATTCTTAAATCTTTAACGCCCATATTTTTTAGCTTTACCGATTCTAATGTAAAATATGGTTATAATATAGCTTATTTGTACTTTTGATAAATTTTGTAAATATTTGATCATAAAGATTGGGTCTTTACATGCATCTTCCAGGCCTTAGATGGTATTCCATAACCAACATACTTCTTCATGATGGATAAAGAGGCTTTATGATACATTATCTAACAAGTGGTCCTTCTCTATGGGATTCTATCCATAACAAATTTCCATCCATCATATTACCTACTAGGAGAGAGAAACCACTGACTTTTTTGAGACCATACCCTCGTCACAAGGAAACAAAGATCCTTGATTGTCCCCTGCCCTAGCAAGGTACACATAGGCAAGGAAATGTCGCCAGTCAAAGGCAGACCCTACATAGACAAATTATAGATGACTCGAGCAGGAAAACTAGACATAAGATAATAGTGAAAAGGGAGGGGGAACTCGACCACAAGGAAGCTACTGGCTGGGAATCTAGCCACCAACAAAACCACTACCCTCCTACACCCAGAGGAGAGCACCGACCCGAACGCACCACCAGCGATTTGGCTCGAGGGTAGGAAACCAAGCACTATCGGGATGGGAAAGGTGATGACCAGTGGGGAGGAGTGACCTCAGGAGGACAAGCTTCATGGAATGTCGAGTATAAGAAGAACCCAGGGGGAGTAGGGAGATACCAGACCACATCTGACCTCCCCCCACACCCCAAGCAGAGATTGTGCCCACAGCTAAACCCTAGAACACTTGGAGTGGCATGAGTGAGATAGGAGTTACTGGCAATGAATTTTGGAGGATTCTGTTAGTTTCTACTTCATGTTGCAAACTCTAGAAAATAATCTCATGTAATTCCTTAGTGGAAAGTGTATATTGTTCGAACTCTTTTTTTCCCAACTAAGGCTATTTTTATTGATTTCGTTCCCTAGAACAGGAAGAAAGCAAAGTAATTGTCTCTTGGACATTACAACTGAGCCAGGAAGGCTGCAGAGAAGTAGAAAAGGAAAGCCTAGTTCTTAATTCATTCTTTTCTATGCCATCTTCAATGACATTTTGGTTTGTAGGAATATAATGAAGCATGCCCCTATTATTTCTTCTGAGGTCCTGATACCTTATGAGTAGGGGTTTAAATCTGCCAGCACCATCATCTCTTCCTATCAAGCATTCCATGACAAGCTGGGAATCTAATAGAATAATGTAGTTGCATATATCCTTCAAGGAACACATAAGTATGGATTGAATGATCACATGCATCTTGGCTTCCAAGCTAGAGCATGATGGAGAAGGAGGACCTGTAAAAAAAGTGTTGTGTCCCATATTGTTGCAGATGAAGATACCCATGCCTACATGACCAGAATGCGTCTAGAAGGAAGCATCTACCATAACAAGGTGTTTGTGTGGTGGAATAATAGGACTCTCTTGTGAATGTCTTGGTGGGAGTGTGTTGGTCCAAGCTTTTTGAATTGATCGGGATCGTTCCTGGATGAACTTAACTCGTCAGGAAAGGGGAACAACAAGGTTCTCATGGATGAATCTGTTTCTCAAATTCTAGTTGTACCAATAGGTGACCACAATAAGGTTTGCATCCAGTGTATCTCTCGATGAGGAAGATAGACAGAAGGCAATCCAATCATCCTCAGATAGATCAAAATGTGAATTATCCACGGCGGGCTCCTTCCAGGTCTTCTTGCACTCCGAGCAGTCTCAAAGGGCATGTAGAAGAGTTGCATTGTCATTATTACACATGGGGTAGAGGAGATCAACATCCATGTGTCGATGGGCTCATTCAACATTTTTAAGTGGGGATTTGTGTTGTAAAAGCCAAAGGAAGACACAGATACATTCCAGAATCCTAGCTTTCTAGATGAGATTCCAATTGTCGGGTATATTGCATTCAGTATCATATCATAACCATTGGTAAGAAAAATGACTACTCCACATGCCCGGGGTTTCCAGGGGCCATGACCATTGATCCTCACCACCAGTAGGGTATGGTGGTTGGATAGTCTCTATCATCTGCCAAGTTGGGCTTGGGAGGAAAGCTTTGATGAATCCCCAATCCCATTCACCATTGTCTAGGACCATAGAGCATGCTTGTAGTGTGTCCAGGGAAGAGGGAAAGGTCCAGGTGGGAACAATGTCCATGATCACACGATTGTTTAACCACTTGTCATGCCACACATTAGTGGATTGGCCATTTTTGATAATTTTACCGCATAGAGGTTGAATATCACATAACTTGTTCATGATGAAACTCCAGGTAGGTGAGCAAGGTTTCTTCAGGAGTCTGTCATTGACAGTGTACCTTTCCTTGAGAATTTTAACCCAAAGTTTTTTGGGTTCATTTAGGAAAGACCATACATTATTCATCATTAATGAAATGTTCTGATCCCAGGCATCCTTGATACACAGGCCTCACTTATCTTTGGCTGTCGTGAACTTTCTCCATGTGACCAAAGAAGTCTTCCTACTGCCTGAACCTAACCAGATAAAGGTACAGACATGTTTATTGATGTCATCACATAGTGCTGACGATATCTTAACAATTTGCATAGTGTATGTAGGCAGTGCCTGAAGGATGCTTTTGGCTAGCGTGATACACCCAACAATAGAAAGGTGACACATCGCCCATCCATTGAGCCAATTTTTTACCAGTGTCGTGATGTGTCTATGTGTATGCTTGTTTAATCTATGGTGAAGGATAGGAATCCCAAGGTATTTCCCATGGTCATACATCCAAGGGAATCCCAATTTATCACTCACCAACCTGCGTTCAGAGCTAGTAACATTGCTAGAGAAGTAGAATTTAGATTTCCCCTTAGGGATAATTTGGCCTGAAACATCAGAGAAAGCTTTAAGGATTATGTTAATACTTTGAGCATGGCTGACAGAGGCTTCTGGGAATAGCAGTATATCATCAGCAAAGCAGACGTGCGACACTGGTGTTCCTCCTCATGTGAGCATTATCGGTTTCTAGGAACCATTCCCTACTGCATTGGTGATGGCTTGGGTTAGGCACTCCATGCAAAAAATGAATAAGTTAGGACTTATAGGGTCCCCTTGGTGGAATACATGGGATGCTTTGAAAGGTTGCAGCGGCTTACCACCCCAAAGGATGGATGTTTCCTCAACAATAATAATCTGCATAATGATATTGATAAGTTTGTGTGGGAGCCCCGTTTACATTAGAGTATCCTATAGAAAACTCCAATTCATTCTATCAAATCCTTTAGCAAGATCGAGCTTGATACACACCCACTTCTTCTTGGTTGTTTTTGCTTTCATTGAATCTATGATCTCCTGTACAAGAAGGACATTGTCACTGATCCTGCGGCCAGGAATGAAGCTTGACCAGTGAGGTGAGACCCAATCATTCAGGTATGGATTGATGTGTTCCACAATGATCTTTGATAGCAATTTGAAGCAACCATTATTTAGGGATACGGGCCTCAAGTCACTACTGGTAATAGGTGCTTAGATCTTAGGAATGAGTACTAAGTGTGAGTTTGTAGTAGTAGCATCAATTACACCTGAGGAAAATGTGTTAGTGATCATCTTAATCAGAGAGGGACCAACCTTGGATCAGTTATTTTGTATGAACTCGTTATACACATCATCGGGACCAGGTGCCTTGGACGGTGCAATCATGAACATAAAATCATGGATTTCTTGTGAACTAGGAATCAGTTGAATGCGAGAGAGATCCTCCTCAGTGAGATGCTTGAAGACCCCAGGGTACTAGGCTATATTCACATGATTGGGATGGAAGTAATAAGACATGAATCCTACAAAGAAATCATAAACATGCTTGCAAAGGGTGTATGGTTCAGTGATCCATGCCCCAAAATCATCTTTTAGCTACGTAATCCTATTGTGATGAATGCATGCCTTAATAAAGGATTGGAAGAAATTTTTATTACTGTCACAATGGAGAAGCCAATCTACATGTTCTCTTTGTTTCCAATAAATCTCTTCGCTAAGGAGGAGTTGATTATATTTTTCATGCAACTTGATTTCAAATAGATTTATAAGACCAACAGGATTCAACTCAGCTTGTACCGAGATGCGATTGATGCAAGCAAGAAGCCTATCCTTTTCTTTACTTTGTGCTCTATGATCCCATTTTAAGGTGGGCCTTTGGAATGCACTTAGAGCATCTTGGAAGGATGATGATGAATTCCAATGAACCATGATAGAGGAACATAATTTAGAATTAAGAGACCAGTTGGCCTTCGTCTTAAAGTACTTGCAGTGTTGCTTTTTAGGACCATTGATGCACAGTAAGAGTGGGTTGTGGTCGGAGAGTAGCCTAGGGAGGGCGGTCAATGTGGCCTTGCTGAATCGGTTAAGCCAGTCATTGTTAGCTATAGCTCGGTCGAGTCTCTCAAGAAGATTGCCTCGTCTGAAAGTGAAAAGGTTGCCTTGTATTCATAGATTAGAGAGCCCAGTGTTCATTAATATGTCATTAAAATGAGCACATGATCTTTTATTGAAATGTCTTCCTCCCTTCTTCTCGGAGATATGTAGCATGGTGTTGAAATCACCCATGACTACCCAGTTGGAGTTAATGGTGGTGGAGAGATCTTTGAGATGATCCCAGAGGTGCTTCCTAATTGTCAGATTGGGGCTGCCATAAATGATAGTTAGGAACCAACTCTTGTCTATATTCAAGTGAATGCACTGCCTGTGATTGAGAAGGACCTCAACATCACATATACGTTGATCCCGGAGGATCCAAATGCCGCCTGAGAAGCCGATTTCTTCAACTCTATGAGAAGAGGAGAAACCCAATTGGCGAATGAGGTTAGAGGTAGTGTCACCAATACAACGGGGTTCAATTATAGCTAACAATTGCAAGTTATGAGAGTATTTCATCTCCTTAATATGACAAATCTTCTTGTCTTGACAAGCACCTTGAATGTTCCAGCAACAAAACATAAAGGACGCTAGGGAAGGAAGGGTGATGTGTCAGATAGCAGCAAGCAATTCTTTAGATTTCCCATCATGACTTACTTGCATATAATTATCAGTGTCGTCATTGGTTTGTTCATCACCAAACTCAAGGGATTTTTTAACATGGTGTTCTTCAGAGTTAGCTTCAACTGCCTCATCCGGTGGTTTAGTCTCGATGATATCCATTTTTCCTTTCTTCCAGACCCAATCTGGGCTAACCACAGCTTGGTATACCACCTTGCATTTCCTCAGAACAACGAAGCCACTATCATTGTCCCTCCCTTGTTTACTAAAGGGCTTGTGAGGGTTTTTCCCTTGGGCAGACGAAGATGATTGAAACTGAAATGTTTGTACCACATCAACTTGATGGGGGTGACCAGTGTTGGTTTCATTTCCAACCAGGTTAATGATTGATTCATCAACCGCCTTGGATATGGATGCAGCTTTGCAGGATAAAGCACCAGCCACTTTCCGATTTTTCTATTTTTGTTTCTTGCTTATCACCTTAGCATCGAAGTCTGAGGTGTAGATTGGTTACACTACAACTATTGTGGAAGTCTTCTTAGCGGTTGGTTTCTTTTGCGCTTGTTTTATCAGATCTACTCGCTTGGCATGGATTTCCATGGTATATGTGACACTAGGTAAGGGAATCAGTGTGGATGAAGTTGCTTCACTGGTCTTAGCATGTACTGCCTATTTGCAGTCCGTGTCTGCATGACCGACTTGCCCACACTTCATGCATACCACATGAAGGTTTTCATATTCAAGATGAAAATGCTCCCCATTGATAAAAATAGCCGGCAGAACGGGCTTGGAAGTTTCCACTTCAACATCGATCTGTGCAAATCTTGATTGTCTTCCCTCAATGTCCCTGGAGGGTATGAGCATCAACCTTGATTGTCTTCCCAACCAAGTTACCTATGGAGGTTAGTAACTGGTTTTAGAAAAGGAAGACAAATCACTCTGGGACTCTCACCCAGACAACTAGCTTTCTTGGAATTGGATTCGATGGACGGAAAGCCGGCAACCATGACTGAATGGAAAGATAGTTGCCGAAAATTGTCCATGGCCCGCCGGTCATGGCATTCAAGTAGTCATCATGTCTAGAGAACTGAATGATATAGTTATCGTTCTCCAGATTAAAAACACTGAATTCTTGTTTCGGTACCCAAATGAAGTAGATCTTATTGATCAAGGATTTCAAACCTACGTTGATCCCAATAGCTTTGACTATGATAGAAAACTTCCATGGCTCAAGCAACAGTGGCAACGCCTCATTGCAGATCGAGAAGGATGGGAGGATCCCACTAAGGTCCACGTTGATGTCAGACTCCCACACCATGTCAGGCGAGATTGGGTTCTCATAGGTTAGCATGCCAAGCAGACGTCTAGAGACCGTCTCAGTGTATGAAGGTCTTGCGCCGTTACCGGCTTTCAAACATGTATCTATATCCATCGTTGCACCATCAGTTGTAGTGGTATGGACAACTTCATTGATGACCCAAGTAGTTCCGTGAGCAGAATCCACTCCCTCCCGGTTGCCCATGCTATGATCCGGCAGACAATCAGTGTGACCATGGCCCCGGCCACTGTCGAGGTTTCCCCTGTGGCCTCCACCTCAGAAGAACCCTTGGTGAGAGGTCATCGCTGCAGCTTCTCTAGCTCTCTCCACTAAATGTTGAGAAAAATTGTTCAAACTCTTTTCTAGCTTAGTGAAATTTATTAATTGTTTTTGGTTAATTGCTAAATTGTTGGTCCTATATGCATGGTAATGGCTCTTCCCCTCTCAGTCTTCCTGAATAGAGGATAACATGAGGAGTGGGTTGTTACATTTGGTATCAATGTTTGGTTTACCATTTAACCTCTAATTGATATTAAATTTTAAGCGTTTTGTAGATCCCAAGGGAATCATTAGAACATTAACCAAAGACAATGTTTTCTATAAGGGAGAACAATTCAGGGGCTAGTAACAATTTCCTCTACACCACTACTCAGCTTACAAGGACTCTTAGACCCGTACATCCAACCTGGTCAAAGTCATAGGATTTCCCTGAAAATGAAATACCTCTATGATTTCTCAATCTACTTTCATCACTTCTCTAATTCCTTCACTCAATAAACCCTCAGTACCTATAATTTCTCTCTTCATCTCTTTCCAAGTAGTAGGGTTATGGATATTAGGGATCAAAACATCATCCCCCAATTAATAAAACACATGTAAATAAGATGTCGTTCACATAATTTTATGATTCTTTAATATCTTAAGTATGAAACTGAGGTTAATAAATTATCATTTGTGAAATAGTATGGCCCATACCAAGATCGTTGTCAGCCTTGACTTCCAAGAGAGAAGGCCCCTACTAGGATAGAATGTCTCCCAAGGGGATGATGGAATACGAGACTTCCAAGAAGCAGAAGAGGCCAAAGGAGGCCACCACTGAGGAAGGTATAGAACCCAAAGTTCCCCCCTCTAAAATCTTGAAACTGAAGATAGTCTAGACCTTTAGTGCAAAACTATGATGGAAGATGAGTGCAAGGATGACCCCGGCCACCATGCCAATCCTGAACTAACAGTCAGGAAAATTCATACCCCTGATGCTCTCCAACTAGGACAATAGAAGGAGCTCACTGAGGCTATCAGTGCCCTTGCACCAAAGGATGTTTCTAGAGACGAGAATGGTGAACCCATACCTATTGGCCATCATCATGAAGTCACCATCTTCAACTTCATCAAGTTGTGTATAGAAAAGTTTTGGGATTAAAAGAACTCACTAGTGGAAGACTGGCTTCATGTTGTGGAAAATGGTTTTCATATTCTCAGGGTGCAACCCAACAGAAGGTTCTCATTGCTACTCACCTACTTGAGGGAACAACAAAACTTTTGTGGGAGAATTACATCACCAACCAAAAAATGATCTTAGAACCAATGTCCTGGAAGGACATGCATACCATTCTCTCCGCCTACTTTGCTCCAAACATGGAGAAAAAAGTTACACCCATCCAGAACCAATCTAAGCGATATCTAGGGTTTGTGGAAGGAATTTCTTCCCAAAGTAATTATAATGGGAAAAGGCAAGTCTGTAAGCACAGAAGGGATATGAATGATATCAAAGGAAAACCCCAACATGAAAATTCCAAACCCTTATGTCATACCAGCGAAAAGAAGCATTACAGAAGATGCCACTATGAGAATAAAGTATGCTATAATTTTTGGCAAGAAGGACATATCCAGGTTGACAATCCTCACCTTGACCTTCGAGGACCAAGTCCATTAGTAGCTCAGTTAGTGGCTGGAGCACCCCAAGGGGCAGTTCCAGTTGTTGAACAACACTGATAGGTTCAAGTTTTTGCCACTGATGGTAAGGAAGCCTAGATCGACACAAACCGAGTTCTAGGAAGTGGCCTTCCTTAAAACACTATAGTAAACCTTGTATTAGGAGACACATGACTTGATGAAATAATATAGTTCTAAGCATGTGAAGTATGAAGTATCATGTTTTGTGTAACCAAATTACAAATGAAGAATTTGATAGTGATCCAATTCTTGAATGGTAACTTGCATGGTATAATAATATAGATCTCAGATAGAAAATGCATGAATGGAATAATAGGAAATATGACTAGGGACATATCCTCTTGTAATTACATAAACCTTAGATCCAAGTGTATTTTGTGATCCTTGGTATTGCCAAGTATTGGTTTTATCTTGTCCTGGGATAGGACCCTTACTAAAAGCGTGAGTTCAAAAATTGGTTTAAGAAACCTCAAGGAAGGATTATGTTCTAAGTGTTTCATCAAAGAAACCTCAAGAAACCTCAAGTATTTCAAACAAAGTAATGTGTTGGGTGTCATCAAAGAAACCTCAAGAAGAATATGTGGTGAGATAAATTAAAATTTAACACCTCAATGAGAACCTTCGGAAGGGTAGGGCCACAAGTCAACCGTAAGATCTTGAAAGATGATTATGGGTATATAAAATTTATGATCACAAGGAAAGATTATGTGCTAAGTGTGTAAGGACCTTGGTTTTCAAGAGGATATTTATTCCAAAGGTACCTATGCCTGAGAAATCTTGAGGGAATAGCTAAAGATAATGAGACATGCGAGGTGTACCAGAAGATGTGTGATAAGGTTTGAATCTTAAATAGGAGTTATGCTTATGACTCAAAGCTATGAGAAAATCTTTTCCTATAGGTTTACACAGAATTAAGAAAATGGTGGTATTTATCATTCAAAATCTTGTGGGGAATGATTCAATATTGATCTGAAAATAAAATGGTAATGTGTGATGCACCATCTCTACTCTTATAATGGGATGAGCTTTGTATTTGGAATGCAACCAAATACTTATTTCACTTTGTTATGAGTGTGATATTAGACAGACATATGCCATTAGGAATGGAAATGATATGAAAAATAAATACTTAAGTTGAAACCCTTTTAGATGACCAAAAACATGAGGTATTACCAAACCCTTATGAAAGAATACTGAATAAATGGTTGGGATACCTAGGTGAACTAGGTGATCACCAGATTAAATTTTCAAATGAGGATATATATTTATCAAGAGGAATTTGAATCCTATAGGTATAAGATTAAATTTCGTGATCATGGATGCAAGAAATGAGGTACAAATAAAGGTAATCAAAGCCTGACTTATTGACAAAGCTTGTAACAACCTATTTAGATGACCTAGTGTTATTTGAGATGAAGGATTTGATGGAGAAGCCTCAAACACATCTTTCAATGAATGTGAATGATGTAATCCAATATCTAAGTTGTATTTGAGAAATTGACAATTACCCCTTAAGGACTCATATCTTGCAAGAGCTCACAGTTCCTGAGTGTAAATGGGAACACATCACTATGAACTTTGTGACGGGTGTCCCTAAGAAAAAGAAAGGTCATGATGTGATTAGGGTTGTGGGGGACCATCCTAACCAAATTAGCACACTTCCTAGCCTTAAAGATCACTGACAAGGTGTCAAACCTAGCTTAACTATATGTTAGAGAAATAGTTCGCCTTTATGGTGTTTGGAGTTTGAGTATTTCCTATTATGACTCGAAGTTCACTTAGAAGCTATGTAATCAAGTGAATGAGGAACTTTGTACGACGTTGACATTGAGCACAACCTATCATCCCTAGATTGATGGATAGTCAGAAAGAATGATCTAGATGTTAGATGTCTTTTTATGTGCATGTGTGCTCAATTGGGGTGGATCATGGGAGATGTACTTGACCTTGGCTAGGTTTTCCTATAATAATAGCTACCAAGTCAGAGTCAGGTTGCATTTGTACATGGCTATTTATGGGAGGTTGTGTCGATCACTACTTCACTGGGATGATGATTGTGAGAGGACCTTGTTGAGGTTAGAGGAATTATAGTTGTATGATGATAAGATTTCTTTGATTGAGCATGGGCTAGAGAGCTCCCAAGATTGATAGAAGTTGTACGCTGATGCAAAGAGGACAAATTTGTACTTCATTGTAGGTGACAATGTGTTTCTAAAAATTTGAACCCTCCGAGCTATAACTAAGAACAGAGGAAAGTTGAGTCCTGAATATGTTGAGTTGTTTGAGATTCTAGAACAGATTGATGAAGATGTTTATCATTTAAGATAACTCCACAATATAGTATGATGTATGATTTGTTCCATGTGTCCAATCTGAAGTGCTATGTGAAGGATCGTAGCAATGTGATGATCAGTGAGCCAATACACTTCTAGGGGAGGCTGACGTACCCTGAGTCACCAGTGAGGGTACTAGATACCAAGGTGAAAGAGATTAGAAACAAAAATTAGAGATCATAGAGGATGAAGCAACATGGGAGCTAAACACAGACATTGAAAAGTCCCATCCTGAATTGTTTGATTAGTGAAATTTTGAGGAAAAAATTATTATAAGTGGGGAAGGATGTTACATCCTAGTTTTTAGCTTTAGTTTACTTGATTGAAATGTGATCATTTCAATAAGAAGGACATATTGGAAATATGTTATGCTTTGTTTGAAAAGTATGGCTTCTTTTGCAAAATTTCCCTTTGTTGTGAATTTCATGTTTTCTACTGCCTTTATTAATCCTATAATGGATATAAGGGAAAATGATGAGAAGAAAATAGAAAAATAAGAAAAAGGCAAAAGATAATGAATAATAAGTAATATACTTGTGAGAATTGTGTGGAACTCTCTATAAAGTGGTATGGATGACCACTACGAGTTAGGTTATGGGTTCGCCTAGTTTCTCATAAGAAAAGTAACTAAAATAAAGAATATGGATATATAGAAAGAGAAAAGGGTTGTTTAAATGTATGTAATGTGCCTTATAAGAGGAAGACTTTCATTTCAAGAAATGAAACCTTTCCTTTCCAATTTTGAATCAAACCTTTCCCACAGTTTTATCAAGTCATTATGGACTTTCCCTTAAAATTTGAGATTAAAAGAAATTAAAGATTAAGAGATGGAATTATCTAGAATTCCTAAAGTGAGTGGATTATAAAAGGATTCTATTAAATGTCACTATTTTATCCTTTACTAGATATAATATATAACCCAACCTTTTTTATTTGAATGAGTTCTATGGATGGTTAGATCCTAAATCTGTTGGTGGCAACATTGTCACCTACCTCGGTCTAAGATAGAAACATGAACACGGATATGGAAACTTTCCTAATCCATCTCCCACCAAATTAATGCACGAGCGAGTAAGGAAAGTAGTCCTTTGACTTCATGAGAATAACACACACCTAACCATCCCATATTTTGCTTAAGATGGAGGTCTCTAGGGATTTCATCCAAATCATTTGAAGAAACAACAAACTCCTCTAGCCAGACCTATAAAAGGGGGTATATACCCCTACATGAAGATCTCCAACTCGTATGCAATACTTTTCCCTACTCTTAGACTACTTCCTCTACTTCAAATTTCCCCATAAACCCTAATCCTTCTCTCAACTTCTACTTTACATCCTGCTAGTGTTTCTCTTTAGTCGTTTACCCTACTCCAGCTTGTTGCGGACCAATTAGAAACCACAATCAAATCCACTGGGTCGTGGCAAAGGAGTGAGGACAATCATCTCCCTCTCAAGAGCCCTGAGGTGAAGAGTCAACAAAGGAGTTGACTATAGCTGGTCATTTCTTGGTAAGGAGGTGGCTCCTGAGGTTGAAGCAGAGGAAAGACAAATTTACATTCCTACCCTCAAGGCGTTTGAATCCCAAGCCCAAGGATAGAAGGGTAAATGTGTCCTTCCGCATTCGCTCTGTACTAAGCTTGCATGGGGCGAGCTGCTCACATTGTAGATTCCTATTAGCTGAGCCCAACTCGTAAACAAAAGGATAAGGCCCTACTTTTTCTGACATGGAAGCCCTCGATTGATTCTAAGGTAATAAAATGAAAAAAATCATAACAAATTTTTGGTAACTCGCATGGAAGCATGTTATATATGCTTTTTTTCTCAGAAAAATATAAAGAATTCAATAAAAATATAATAAATACCTATATGTGCATCTATTTCAAAAAATGGACAAAGTTGTTATCTTTAATGTGTTTAAATGCATAAGAATCCTAATTTCTATGTTTTGATTATCTTAATATGTTCAATTGATCTTTTGGGATGAAAAGGACAGCTTGGATATAATTTGAGATTAATAACCCATTAATTAATGCATTAAGGCATCCTTGATATCAAAGTGCATATAATGTTAAGAATAGTGTTTGTAAACGAAAAAGGCATGAAAAGTGATAATTAAAGTTTAGGGAGCTAACACCCTAATCAGACCCAAACTTAGAATTCAAGTCAGTATTAATGGTAGATTTTGGATAAAATAATAATACATGGGTATTATGCTTTAATTTTGGGGTAGTTGCCTGACTAATTGCTTGTGTTGCCATTTTTCTTGGACATCAAGTACTCCTGAGAAAGGTATGAAATTATGCCTAATGCTACTCACATTAGTTTTTTGACATTTTCTAAAGTTTTTCAGATTGATTGCAAATTAAATGATTCGATGTTTATTTAAATCCTGCAGTCTTTAAAGTCATTATGGATATCATATTATATGGGCATGACTAGCTTTAACCCTATGCCTCCTCTAGACATATGAAATATAAAGAAATGATGATTAATACCCTGGGGTAGAGGATCATTAAAGATCAACCCGTGGGTGGGGAAAATCGATAGGGCACCTTAGCACCCAAGGGGAGAAGGTAGCCTATGTCCACTGAAGGGACAAAACCCTAAAAGGGTTTCATAGAGGTTGGATAGATCAGGGTTAAGTAGTTATGATGAAAATGTTAATTTTGATTTTGTAACCATAGTTGGCGTGTATAAGTTGTTACAACTAAATGCGAACAATTTATTTCCCCCACATACCAGTATAACTTGCTATATTGATTGAGTTTGTAATATCGACATTTGAGGATAATATATTATCATTTATGCAAGTATAGTGAAAAATGGACATCCAAAGAAGAAGGAACCAAAAGAAAAGAAGTAATGTAATTCTGAATGATTTAGTTAGTTTCTACTTCATGTTGCAAACACTAGAAAATCAAATCTTGCAATTCCTTATGGAAAGTTTATCTTGTTCAAACTCTTTTCAATATTAGTGAAGTTTATTCATTAGTTTTGGTTAATTGCTAAACCATCATTCTTGAATTCATGGTAATAATCCTTTCTTGAATAGGGGATAACATGTCATTACATGAAGGGTATATGGTAGCATCATTATGTTTAAGAGTAGGTTGGTAGACAAATTACACAAATCATAGGAAGGAATTATTTATTTCAACACACATTCTCTAGTAACCAAGATCACCTCCATCTATGTCCTTGTTGCTATCTTTAAAAACTTAAAATCCACCAAGTGGATATATAGACTTCCTTCCTTACTGGTACCTAGATGAAAAGATCTACATGGGTTAACCAGAGGGTTTTGACATACAAGGATAAAAAAACAATTTTTGTAGACATGTAGAACTTGTGTACAATCTTAAACATACATCTAAGAAGTGAAATGACAAGTTTCATGAAACTATTGCATCTTATGGGTTAACTGCCAATGAATTAGATCAATGTGATTATAATAAATATGTTAATAGTTCTTTGGTAATTATGTGATTGTATGTTGTTGATATCTTAATCAATGGATCCAATGCTACAATAATTTATGTTACTAAATATTTTCTTTCTAGAACATTGATATTAAATATATAGAAATCATTGATGTTATTCTTGTATTAAATTAAGAAAATTTACTTTTGATTATTCCTTTAATTAGTCTCACTATGTAGTAAAGGTTTTGCATGAGTTGATATGTACCATTGGGTGCATGTTAGTACTTTGTATAATATGACATTACATGGTAAGATGCACAAAGCTAATTTTGTGCATCAAAGTAGATATGACCATGCCACATGAAGGTTAATATACTTGAATGACATTTCTAGACATAATATTGCATGTTGTTAGTAGGCTAAGTAGGTATACTAGATTTCCTAATGTTAATCAGAAAAAGGATTCAACAAGAGTTTCTAGTGATAATGCCCTAATTCAGACATTTATGTTAAGCATTTATTCATGGTTTTGTGTCATTGTAGCCTTAATATGACTAAAATAACCCCAGATCCTTATATTTTAGTAATTTATATCTTTTTATACATAAAGTTATTCAACTAGCCAATTTTGGGACTTGTAGGCACCAAACCTGAGAATACATCTAATCTCCAAGATTTCTCCCCAACACATGGTTTTTGCAGCAGTTAGACTTCCATCCATCGCTACCGCGGTGGACTAAACATCGCACTATGTGCACCATCTTAGGAGACTGTAGTCCCGCTAACTGACTAGTGGGCCCAAGAAACTTTTGGTATCTTAGACCCTATTTTCAATGGCCAGTCCTATATCAGAATGCATCCTCGTCAATTAGAAGGTTCATCAACGTGGGCCCCTCAACCACCAGTAATAGCCCCCACCCCCCATGGAGTTGGGTTTGGTCCATGATGTCATGACCGTTGCCAAGATGTTTTGTTGACCGACACTCGGCATGATCGGGCCAAGGCTCAACATAGTCGGGCAAGGGCCATGACCATGATCGTGGCATGACCACCTCGATCGTGGCACGACTGCGACCAAGGCCACAACTGTGACTGAGGCACGTCAACCTCGACTGCAGCCTAACCACCTCGAGTGAGGCATGGCCGTGAATGAGGTACGTCAACCTTGACCGTGGAACAACTATGACTATGGCCTGACCACCTCGACCACAGCAAGGTAGTGAATGAGGCACATCAACGTCAACCATGGCATCCGTGTCAACTGTGACCCTCGGTACGACCGTGCCCAGCCCGACACGGTCGGGCCGAGACCTGGGCCATGATCGAGGTAGGTGTCACAACCATCTTCCACCTTAACTTATAAATATTAACCCCTCACGACCTGGAGAGGGGTTTTGAGAGTTCCAAGTTCTGAATAATGGGAGGATCTTGTAATGAAACTTTGTCATGTTCTCTTTTTGGCCCTTTCCCAATATTTTCCTATCATTTCTATCCTTCTTGGACTTGATGCTTAAATTGTGGAATTTATAGGGGTTTGGTGTACATTTGTTCAATAATTATACCAATGGAGGGTTTTATGCACAAATACCTTGATAAAATCTTATTTAAGGATCTAAAATGTAAAATCACCTCTTAAGTGAAACAATGATAAATAAACCCATGTTAGAAGTGTAAGGCCCCAAACCTTACTTAATGTATTGATCAAGATTAACTACCACAATTAAGTACTCTAAACCTTAATCTAACCTTGTGAGATGTTTTGAAATCATGAGACAAGATTAAGTTTCAAGTTTGGTCCAATTTGGATGTTGTTTGTGCAAGTTATCCAATTATATGCACATTTTCGACTTTTATGCAATTTACCCAATTCAGAGGTTTTCATTGTAAATTTTCATGTGCATTATAATCCTTCGATATTGCCTTACCATTCTAGTGATTTTTAACCATGGGGCACCTAGTTGCGCCTTGGTTTGAAGGTGTTTCTCTCCAAGGGCATTTTAGGGATTGCCCTCTTTATAAAGGAGCTTATCTTTGGGAGCTATCATCCAAATGGGGTAATTTGTTTGTTTGATGGATGGTGGGGATGGCCTAGAAGTCTCTGTGGGCTTTTTGGACCGACCTTTGATATACAATAAGCCTCTATGAGTTGTCCTCTTGTATGGCCATGAAGCCCAAGGCTAAAGACACTTGGAAAGTCCCATAGACACCTCATGCTTGACCTCTTTCTTTAAATAGCAATATCTACCCCTTCCCAACTCCCAATCCAAAAAATCTTTCTATCCTTTCTTTCCTATAGCTTAGAGCATCATTTCTTCAATGTTTGGCGACAATGTTTCTGTCCCGAGGTAAAATAGGGTGCCTACCTTGGTGAAAAAGGCTCCTAGGGTTCCAAATTTCTCTATTTAGGATTTCTTAAGCACCTCCTTGGTGATTTTGACCAAACCTAGTAAGTATCCTCCTTTCCTTCCCTATTTTTATGTTGTTAGTCTTCTTTCCACCTTCCTCCAGGTCATAACCCTGGTCTTCCATGGTGAAACACCACCTAGAGCCCTTAAATACTCCATCTCCATGTTCTTTTATTCGGGGTTTTCACCTCTAAAGTGGAGAAGGTGCTTCTTTCTTGAGATAGGATCTTTGTTGGAGAAACCATCTTCTATAAGCTTGGGAACCTTACTGATTGGACCTATGTATTTTCCCTAGAGGTGAGTTTTGTAATCCCCTTCTCATATATTGCTTGCTACATGCTTAAAACACATGCTTCTATGTTTAAAATCAATGATCTCCATATCTATTTACCATGTTTTTGTAGGGTTTTGGTTTTGTGTTCTTTTACCTTCTCAAGAAGATCTGGTTTGGTTACTTTTTACACTCCAAACCTTGATCTTGGGTCAAATGGTGTTCTCTCTCTCTATCTATCTATCTATCTCTCTGCTTATCTCGATCAATTTGATGATGTGGCAATTTCCTATTGGTCAGTTTTGAGAAATTAATAAATATTTATTCCCTTGTCAAAAAATAAAAAGAAATATGTTTTGAACTCTGAAAAACGTCCTCTTTCTAACAAAAATAGTTCTAAGGTTTTTTTGGAGTTTCATCAAAAAGAGTTTTTAGAAATTAAATTAAATACCTTAAAATCACCAAAAATACACTTAAACCTTCATAACTTCAAAATATACAAAATTATATGTTTTCTTAATTAGGAGAATATAATAATATCAATGGTGAATTTTTCAGAGTCTAAATCACGGCTTTTCTCAAAAAGTCAAAATAAGGGTTTTCTTTACATTAATGCATATAACCTACACTAATACATGGTTATACATTGGAAATAAGAAAAGTTGATCTTGGACTCAATAAAGTGATGAAAGTTGGTAGTTGAAATCTTATCAGATGTATGTGCATTCCTTACACCCTAAGTTGGGATAATTGTGAACTAAACCTATTTTCCCTAATGAGGATTGAAAAGAACCCATTTTCCTTTATTATTACTTCTCCTATTCAAATAGCCTCAAAATTAGATTTGAGATATTCTTTCTTTGGTCTTGGTACCCCACTACTGTGTTCTACTTATGTGATGCTATTAGTTGCCATGGATTCTTTTCTAGCATGATGATTTTATTAGACTCTTTAGTTATAGTAGTGGTACTTAGGTAAAACCACCCATAGTTAGGGCATGTAAATTCGCTCTGGGGAACGTCTTATTCTCCCCATGGGGAATGTGTTATTTCTCCCTTATAAAATTTGAATAGGTCATCAGGAATGTATTAATTCTCCCCTCACCTATAGGTTGAAGGTCCTATAGGTGCCTCAACCCTACTTAGTTAAAGTAGTCAATATCAATCATGCACATAATTCTTTTATCATATTTTTGTTATGGAAAGCATCTATTTGATTATGCCTCATTCTCTTGGCCCTCTCATCATGTGATGAATCCATATATTTATGCTTCAATTTTATCATTATCTTTTGTACTTGTTCAATATTTTGACACATACCTTGTTTCCTTTCCCTTTTACTCGGTACTCATCCAACCACCCAGGTTAGGACAAGTTGCTGAGTTGAATCAGGAGAACATAGCTTTGGGCATGGACCAAGCACTTGGGAATGTTTCTCTGGAAACAAGATTTGAATTAGTTTAGACTTCCCTCTATCTGGATCCTTTTTTTTGTATCTTTTTGTAAATCATAATGGGAGATTTTGATGTACTTGTGTAAATTTTTTATGAAAGTTGAATATAGTGAGTTATTTTTGTTGCACTGCTACACTTTGGTCTTTTGCATACAATTATATTAAATTTGGAAAATGTATACCTATTCCAACATACCTTTGAGTTTGTTTGTAACGAATGTTAATTCTTCAAAAAAACTTAGTAAGGGGGTGATCCCGCCTCCTTACAACATGGTATCAGAGCCCATGGTAGTCAGAATCTAACTATTTCAATTTTGTCTCCCTAGTTAGAATATGTGCCTTACCTTTAAGTGACATGTTTTCCCAAGAGTTAATCAATAGATGATGAAGGTTTGATTAAGGATCCTATAATCCCACATTAAAATAATGATGAATAGATCCTTAAAATACTTACAACTAAAAGATGCATAAGTAACCACAGTAACTTGAGGTTTTTTATCTTGGCCTTTAGGATGCTACTAGGACATGAAGTTGAAAGCAAAGGTGTCTAGAGAGTATCAAGGTTTGGGATCTAGCAAGATTTTCCTCTGCACCACTAGCTTGTTTTACGAGGACTCCCAAATCCATATGATACCAGCCTGGCCTGAGCGAATTGTTCGAAATAGCATGCTTTTAGGCAATAGTATACTTAGACATCTATATGATTTATCTTTCAGGACCCTAATATATTCAACTAGTCTGTCAGGTGTAAGGACTTGTTTGAGGATGGATACCCAATATAGTTCCCTTATGACCCATAGAACCACATGTTTGGATAGTTATCCCTAGAACCTAGACATTGAAGTTTGGTGTTTAGTAAGCCATCAGAGTGCACAGTGAAGTGTGATGGATCTTGTATATGGTCTAGTTAGACTCACCCTTTTACCTATAGATTAGTTTGTCTTGGTAGGTCAAACCTTTTGAGGGGTGGAGAGTAGTTGGTTTGATGATGTTTTTGTAGTTAGATTTTGAGGATGAAATCCTTTCCAAGGGGATGAAGTCATGTAACATACTAAAATCTAGCTACTATGACTTTAGAAACCCTAACTCCCTAATTAGGAAGTTAGTGTGCTTGAATCCTTAGTTTTGACCAAACAAGTTATAATTGTAACCACATGTTTCTTAGTATCTAAAAGAACGTATAAGATTCATGTAATGAATAGTTCATATGTTTGAACCCTAATGAATATCTAATGTACATAATAACAATAACTCACATTTTAATACTAATAGTAGATAAGCATGATGTTGACCATGTCATAAACCAATAAACCCTAATGAAATGATGGGCAATATAATTGTAATCAAACCTTGGACTTAATGCATCCTAAGAAGGTGTAGGTGAACAAGAATGATCATGTTAACTAAACCCTAAGTTGTAATCATCTAACCTTAACATATACATCCTTAGTAACATTCATGATACATTTGTGTCACTAGGCGTCATAATAATATAACATACTTTAATACACATAAATCATAGATTAATCAGGTCATGAATATGAAATGCATATCACCTTGTTCTCTAATACACTCCGAATTAATCACCTATGACTTCGTATGTGAATCAAATCATCAATATGTAATTGTCCCACCTTGATCATTAAAATATATATATAATGAATTCAATATGGATAAGAAGTAATTGATTCACACAAATATTCATAATCAATAATAAGAAGTGAATAAATATGAGAGAATGATTAATGATGACATTAATGTGAGCAAGAACAATAAAGTAACAATTAGTAATATACATATAAGTAATTAATGTGACATTATTTGGATTAATTGTAACAAATTGGATAAAGTTTCCTACTTCATACAAAATAATTGATACAATTGATAATGGAGTCTAAATCCAAATTATTAAAGATAATGGTCAGATATAATAATGCATATTAAGATAATTTAGTATAACTCTATTTGTGTTAAAATTCCTATTGAGATAAATAAGAAATATATTGGGTTTGTGCATATTAATAAAATATAACTCTTTTGGAAACAAAGTAAATATGGCACGACATAATTAAAAGAATAATAATGATAATGTGATATCCTAATGAATATAATTCTAATAAGCCAATTTTTTTAAAATGAAATCATAAAAGTGGAACCTTTAGTTGATCCATGAGAACCTGGCCTATGTGGAGTTGCTTGAGAAGATTTTGAACTCCCAAGTTAAACAATTGAAAAATAAGGAGTTTAAGTTAGTAAAATTTTAGTGGAAGTTTAATGGATTCAACCTGGGAGTTTAGTGGTGAGATGTTGCATACTCATCCTTCTCACTTTAGTTTAGATTTTGAGGATGAAATCCTCTTTAAGGGTTTGAGTGTTGTAATATGCTAAAACTTTGACATATTCTCTTATTGTCCCTTCCCAATAGTTTCCTATCATTTCTATCCTTTTTTGCCTTGATGCTTAAATTGTGGAATTTATAGTGGTTTGGTGAACATTTGTTCAATAATTATACCAATTAAATGGTTTATGCAAAAATACCTTGATGAAATCTAATTTGATAATCTAAAATGTAAAATCATTGCTTAATTGTTACAATGGAATATAAATCCATGTTAGAAGTGTAAGGCCCAAAACCTTACTTAATGTATTGAACAAGCTTAACTACCATAACTAAGTACTCTAAACCTTAATATTACCTTGTGAGGAGTTTTGAAATCATCATACAAGATTAATTTTCAAGTTTGGTCCAATTCGGATGTTGTTTGTGCAAGTTATGCAATTATATGCACATTTTGGACTTTTATGCAATTTACCCAATTCGGAGGTTTTCTATGTAAATTTTCATGTTCATTATAATCCTTATATATTCCCTTACCATTATAAAGATTTATAACCTTGGGGACCTAGTTGAACCTTGGTTTGAAGGTGTTTCTCTCCAAGGGCATTTTAGGGATTACACTCTTTATAAATGAGCTTATCTTTAGAAGCTATCAACCAATGGGGTTATTTCTTTGTTTGAAGGACAGTGGGGATGGTGTAAAAGTCTCCATGGGCTTTTTGGAATGACCTTTGATATACAAGAAGCCTCTATGAGATGTCCACTTGCATGGCCATGAAGCCCTAGGCTAAGGACACATGGAATGTCCCATAGACACCTCATGCTTGACCTCCTTCTTTATATAGCCATATCTACCCCTTCCCAACTCCCAATTCAAAAACTCTTGCTCTCCTTTCACTCCTCTAGCTTAGAGAATCATTCCTTCTATGCTTGGCCATGAAGTTGCTGTCCCAAGGTAAAATAGGGTGCCTACCTTTGTGAAGAAGGCTCCTAGGGTTCCAAATGTCTCTATTTAGGATTTCTTAACCTCCTCCTTGGTGGTTTCGACCAAAACTAGTAAGTATCATCCTTTCCTTCCCTATTTTCATGTTTTTAGTCTTCTTTACACCTTCCTCCAGGTCATAACCCTGGTCTTCCATGGTGAAACCCCACTTAGAGCCCTTAAACACCCTTCTCCATGTTCTTTTGTTAGGGGTTTTCATCTCTAAAGTGGAGAAGGTGCTTCTTTCTTGAGATAGGAGCTTTTTTGGAGAAACTAGCCTCTCTAAGATTGGGAACCTTACTCATTGGACCTATCAACCTTCCCTAGAGGGTTTTTTTTGTAATCCCCTTCTCATATATTGCTTGCTACATGCTTAAAACACATGCTTCTATGTTTAAAATCGATGATTTCCATCTCTATTTACCATGTTCTTCTAGGGTTTTGGTTTCTTGTTGTTTCACCTTCTCTATAAGATCTGGTTTGGTTACTTTTGACACTCCAAACCCTAATTTTCTATCAAATGGTGTTTTTTCTCTCTCTCTTCGCTTTCTTGATCTGTTTGATGATGTTGCAATTTCCTATTGGTCAGTTTTGAGAAATTCATAACTATTTATTCCCTTGTCCAAAAAAAAAAAATTGAACTCTGAAAAATTGTGCTCTTACTAAAAAAAATTTCTAAGGTTTGTTTGGAGTTTTGTCGAAAAGAGTTTTTAGAAATTGAATTAAATATCTTAAAATCACCAAAAATACACTTAAACCTTCATAGTTTCAAAATATACAAAATTATATGTTTTCTTAATTAGGAGAATAGAATAAGATCAATGGTGATATATTTAGAGTCTAAATCTAGGCTTTGCTCAAAAAGTAAAAAATAAGGGTTTTCTTAACATTAATGCATATAACCTACAGTAATACGTGGTTATACATTGGAAATATGACAAGTTGATCTTGGACTCAATAAAGTGATGAAAGTTGGTAGTTGAAATCTTATGAGAGCTATGTGCATTCCTTACACCCTAAGATGGGATAATTGTAAACCAACCCTATTTTCCCTAATGAGGCTTGAAAAGAACCCTTTTTCCTTTAATAATACTTCTCTTATTCAAATAGCCTCAAAATCATATTTGAGATATTCTTTCTTAGGTCTTGGTACCCCACTACTGTGTTCGACATATGTGATGCTATTACTTTCCATGGATTCTTTTTTAGCATGATGATTTTATTAGACTATTTTGCTATAGTAGTGGTACTTATGTACAACCACCCATAGTTAGGGCATGTTAATTCGCCCTAGGGAACGTCTTATTCTCCCCCTAGGGAATGTGTTATTTCTCCCCTATAAAATTTGTAAAGGTGTCTAGGAATGTATTAATTCTCCCCTCACCTATAGGTTGAAGGTCTGGTAGGTGCCTCAACCCTACTTAGTTAAATTAGTCAATACTAATCATGCATACAATTCTATTGTTATATTTTCATTATGGCAAGCATCTATTTGATTATGCCTCATTCTCTTGGCCCTCTCATCATGTGATGAATCCATATATTTATGCTTCAATGTTATCATTATCTTTTGTACTTGTTTAATATTTTGACACATATGTTGTTTCCTTTCCCTTTTGCTAGGTGCTCTCCCAACCACCCAAGTTAGGAAAAGCTATTGAGTTGAATCGGGAGAACATAGTTTTGGGCATTGACCTAACACTTAGAGATGTTGCTCTGGAGATAAGATTTGAAGTAGTGTAGACTTCCCTCTATCTAGATCCTTTTTGTTGTATCTTGTTCTAAACCCTAATGGGAGATTTTGATGAACTTGTGTAAATATTTTATCAAAGTTGAATATAGTCAGTTATTTTTATTCTACTGCTACACTTTGGTCTTTTGCATACCATTATATTAAATTTGGAAAATGTATACCTATTCCAACATACCTTTGAGTGTGTTTGGAATGGATGTTAATTTTTAAAAAAATATTTAATAAGGAGTGATCCCACCTCCTTATAGTTCTACATTATGGTTCCACAGATTTTGGGTTCCCAATGTCCCGTGGGAGAGTTCCAATGTTCAAAAAGGCTGAAGTGCTTATCCTATGTCTGTTCCTCCAGTTTGCTTCCATCTACCACCCTTTTCCACCACCATTCACCTATATACTACCATTCCTAGCCATCTTCCATGTCCATACACCCACCAAGCTTATGTTTGGAGCATAATCAAATAGAAAGGAAGCCAAGGAGTCCAGAGGACCAAGGAGGACGACCCAAAGATGAGATCCGACCTACACGGAGGCTAAGGAGCAAGAGCCACCTCTCATGTATGGGCTAAATCTCTTCTTCTTGTCCATTCTTCTATTGTTCTCCTTTGTTTATGCACAAATGATGTTCTTCCATCTTTTTTCAGTTCCAACTATGCTTGTCCATGGCTAGTTGAGATCCTTCTTGTCTATGTAGCCCATTTTGGGCATGTTTATGTACTTTTACCTTAAGCAAGTAGTTTTATCTCAAATCTAGTATGTTTTTATTCTATATTCTCTTTCTGGTTATGATTGCTAGTTTGGTTGATCTCTTTCTTACTAGAACTTCTATTTCTACCTATATCGAGAGATTCATTGTAGAAATAGATAAGAGAAGGTGGTTTGGATTAGAATCTAAAAGGAGGATGGTTCAAGGTGATCTGTGCAGAACCGTAGACCAGGGCACGGCCGGGCCCACTACCAGGTTCTGCCCAGATCACACCTATTCCTAGCATCTCAGAATATTCTAGACCTGAGAGGGTATCTAGAATATTCTAGGGTGATGATTTGTCATCCTCGAAAGAGGTTTCATATCATTGATGGGTTTTAGTCACACTATGCAAAAATGAGTAGGATGACCCCACAAGAATAGATACCATAGTACGTACTATGTTTGGATGTAGGTTGCTTACTGAGGTGTTTGAGATTTTTCTACACCTGAGAACAGGTGCATAGACTGCCCAACTTGTGGTTACATAGCTAGGAACTCCTTCTCTCCGATTAATAGAATCATATAGACTCTGTTTTGTTTTTGTTACTTTGTTTTATTTTATTTTGTGACAATTTGCTAGACTCATTCTAGTTCCTTACTTTTATTGATTATCAGATCGGTGTAACTGACTTAAGAGTGATAACTTAAGCATCCTAAACATCCCCATGTCCCTGTGTTCAACCCCATATATCTACTTCGACCCTGTAATAAAGTTGTGGGGATTCTTAAAGGTTTCAGGTTATAAATTTAAAATTTGTCGCCCTCTTGAGACACAATCAACTAGGTACCATAAAAGTACAATGAGTTATCATACTCAATAAATTAGTTTTTTAGGCATGCGAAAAGGCTATGAGGATAAATCCAAATTTTTGTCTCTGATGAGACCCGATCAACTAGTAGTTAAGAGGTTTTCCTTGGTAGTGCATCTGTTTCCTGGAGATCAAATAAGAAAACTATGTGACCTAGATCCTCTATGAAGGTTGACCTTATATACATAGATTTAGCTTGTTGTTTGACATGAATTTGAAATCTATTTCTTGATTTAACTTTAGGTCAATAACATTTCATTGTGATACTAGGTGAACCATAGGCTAAGCTAAACAAACTAAGTGTAACCCATGAAAGTGATTTATAGAATTTAAGACTTAAAAGGTGAGAGATATCATTATACTTGTTGTTATATCTCTATAATTTGTAAAATTAGTAGATAATATTGCTAAGCCTCTCAAATAGGATCTGGTTTGAATGTCGATAAATAGTGTGTCGACATGGATGCATGTTGTTCCACATGAGTTCAATTCCACAATGGAAACAATATCATTTCCACACTAGATATCCCATGTGAAAGAATTAAAAAGGACATCTAAGATGTGTAAGTGCTTGGTGAAGGACAACCTTGGATTTTTACTCAAGATCGATCCCTAGGGTATTTTGTGGTTTGATATTGTCTTGGTAGATGATGAGTTGTTCTCTGAATGGGGTTGAGGCCATATGTTGCTTGTGTGTATTTACGAAAAGTACACCCTTGGGAGATCCCTACTATGTGAGTATTACCCTAGGCCATGTTTAACATTAGTTGGGTGTAGTCATTGGAGCACTCATGATACATATTCTTATAGAAGTCGTAATGCACACATCATTCCAAATATAACCCCATGCCCTATCTATGTTGCATTGTTTATTGAAATATGCAAAGAGAGTTTGTTTCAAGACACAATTCATAATGTATCGCTGCATGTAGATTAACCATTACTAGGAAAGGTTCATAGGCACATGCTACCTATACTAAAAGGCATGCTTTAGTCACCAATTTTTTCATGTACAATTCTTTGATGTTTAAGAAATAAGTGGGGAAAGTTTGTATTTTTAGACACATGTTTCTAGTATATCATAACCCTCAGCCTCCTATGGTCCCATACGACTGACCCCCAAATAGAGAGGGATTCAATAAAGTGGTACTTGAAACCAAATGCCAGGTGGATCTCTCATGACATGGAAATATATAATTGATTGGGCTTATTGTATATTATGCATTAATAAAAAACACACACACATTGAGACACTCTCCTTGCTGGCCACTCCCTACCCAATCATGTTAGGCTCAGTTCGTGCATTGTGTTGCATGTGTGTGATTAGATTTTCAATGGCTTTTCTTTTTATTTTCATATGGTTTAAACAATGATATATTCATCACATGGAACCCTAATATAACACAATAAAATTATTACCTTAAATTTCTTGGCAAAGGAAGCATATAGAAGTCCAAAACGTTAATTTGCTTGAATAACCTTCTAGAATGTTTTTCATCTAGGTTCACTTGTGCTTGGATGTCTTCTCTGAGCCTCATTATTACTATTTATACTTAAAAACTGACATATTAATATTGATTAGAGGGAAAAACAACTAGTCGCACGCCTACTCGATAGGCTGCGTCCAACTATAAAATGGACCTATTCTGGCAAATTTCATCTAGAAACTGGACATATTATGGCCATTTTTGAAGATACCAAACACCTAAATACCGTAAGGAATTTTGTGTGATAGAATTCTTCTCTTTCTTGTAATGTACTACTTTCTACCTTTATTTGCAATCTTATTCATCTAGCCATTAGCCATAATATCACCAATACTTCCAACTCATCTTCTCTTCTCTTGCACCTGTTGTTGTTTGTACGGTTAATACTTTTGTGACTCATTTTCTAACAGGATTTGAGGGATAAAAGTTGGTTCAACATTGTCCTCTTGCTAGCACTGAGAGATAGTACCCAAGCTAGGGTGACTGAATCTGGAGGCAAATCGTTGGGATGTTTATGCATAGGAGTGATAGATTTGGCCATAACAACATTGTTCAAGTTCACACATCATCTAAACCATATATCTTTGTTACTTACTTTTGATTGGAGTACTTGTTGCCTTTGCTTGTAAATATTTCCTATAACCACAATCAAGAATGGATATACATTCCAACATATATAAGTCATGCTAGATTATCCACTGAATTTGAATTGGCTGTCATTCATTTTGGTATCGACCATCCATTGTTACAACCGATAGCAAAGTGGTTGCAAAACTTATTGTTGATATGCTAAAAAAACCTAATCAATGGTAAAAAATGGAATGTTGTGGTGTCCAATTGGATTCCTCTAATCCAACAATTTCTTAAGTGAATTTTGAGAACAAGCAGCTCCCATGTTTAGACCATGAAGCTAACTAAGATGTTGATGGCATGGTCAAACACCACTATAAGCCTTGTTGGTGCTCTCATTGGTAATGAGAATGTTGAATATAACTGTCGCTATTGCACTTTAGAACTCTATTCATAACATTAATACTATAACTTCTGTTTCAATTTTACTTGTTATTATACCTCATTTATTTTTCTTGCCAGAACAGGGTGGGATGGATAGATGACCTCCCGAGTTTTTATAACAAAGAGTAAGCCGTGTGATAAAAACTGTGGAATCATGCAAAATGTTGAATCTAAGTAACATATTGATCATATAGTTCATGACTGCACAAGTTTTAGAAGTACGAACAATGGCCATTGGGTCAAAACCAATGGATACATTTGTACTATAAGAACCAATGGCGGCGAAAATCCAAAGTTGGACAGTATTTATGTGCTTTTAGACGTAATCATAAAAAGTACTATATGTGCAAAAGAACAAAAGTCCAGCTAATATATTTCTTATTGGATGACCACTTGTCGTCGTCATTTCCAATGGACAAACATTCACATGTTTTCTAGCACACACGTGAAGACATGCCCTCTGTCCCCAACTTCAAGTTAGCTAAGTGATCAGTTAGGTCTCTCACACCGATAATGTTGAGTCCGAACGACAATCTTGTTGAGTTGTTGCAATCAGCCAACTACCAAAGCATCCTTGCTCGGCCCGAATAAGGCAGGGCCACATGGGACCATAAGAATCCATGTGGTAATTCTTATCCATGTGTCCAGGATACAGGTTGCATCTTAGTGATTTGCGTCTTGATATGTTGACCACAGCAATTCGCCCTCCCTACCTTCCTGAAATGGTTGTACGCCCACTATTGGATTGCATGCACGTTCAGATACAGTGATATTAGATATAGAAATATATAACCCAAACCTATGGCCTCTTCTTCATGTCGCTGCGACCATTGACACCTGGTGCAATCGCGGCAACATCAGGTCCACTAGAAACCAAGAAACTTCCCTCCTCATGGTTCATAATGTGAGCAATCTTTCGGATCATAGATATATCTTTTCAGGTTTTATTAGAATACGCATCTTGTGCCCACTCTGAATGTTTTTGCGGCCTCCTCTTGTGCTCGATGCAAAAACAAGAAATGAGACTGATGCGCCAGTTTTGATGTCACCAACCAACTCAGATGTGGGGAGGAGAACGGGCATATGCAGATTCTACTGCAGCTGCTGCATCAGCATCTTCTCCCAGCAATGGCATGGATGCGTTCGTCGGTTTTGTCTGCCGCCCTCGTGATATTATTATTGACTTTGGGGTGGGGTGGGGGGTTAGGATACATCACAATCTACTCGTCCCCACTCCCTGAAAATAATGAGTATTTTCTTGAGTAGACAAAACTGGGGTATATGCTTGCCATACTGATACTGTCCTTAATTCCTCCGTCGTACAATGAATGGCCATATATATATATATTCCCTGTTCTCACCTGCCACATTCCGAAGAGATGGATCTGAAGGGAAAACTGCTGTAGCAGGAACAGATTTGTCTCGCGTGCAGTGTTTGTGAATGTTTCCCTTAATCAATGACTTCCCATTTGCTTGCTGTTATGTTTTAGTAGGGTTGGACAACTGCGCAAGCATAGAAGACTGGACAGTGGTTAGCAGTCAATGAGGTGGTCCCATATTCAATTCCAAATAACAGCACCAGTTGTTAGTATAGAATTGGACTGTAAAGGGTGTAACCCTATCTTTTGGGCGGGGACCAAGATGTCATCCTCATTTTTGATATGGACGTCTAATATAGTTATTTTAAGTAACCCCTGGTCCATTTATTTGAACTGAACTGGCATATAATTGTGTGACACCACATTGTTCAACCACGCATCGTACCTGTGCCCAGGGGCGGAACCCGAATTTCTCAACTGGGGGGCTGAATTACAATGAATGACTATTATTTGGAATGGAGGGGGCTGAATGTAACGAACAAAATCTTTTTATGTCAAAAATGCCGCAATGGGGATTAGAAGCCAAGGCTACTTACCATATACCTCCTTCCTTTACCACTCCACCCACAGGGTTCATGCTTCTTTTACAACCGCAAACGTTGTATATATACTAATTCTCTAACATGTGATCTTTAATTTTTGGGTGAGGGAGGGGGGGGGGGGCTACAGCCGCGGCAGCCCCCTGGCTACGCCCCTGTATGTGCCATGTTCAGCATTTTCTTCTTACCAGATCTTATTTCATTTTCCTGGGTATAAAATGAGTGTTGTTGCTAGGGGACTTGTTTATACGGGGTGTTATGATGAAGTACAAAAACTAGAGTGACACTTTTGAACAAATCTAAAATAATGTGTTTGATTTTATTCTGCTCATAATGATAGGAAAAAATATCAAATTGGTATGCTTTGACCAAAATAATTTTTTAAATAAAGACTCTTCTGGAGAAAGCTTATGAGATTACCATATGTTGGTTTCCAAAACAACCACAAAGTGGTTTTACAGATCCATCGTTAAAAACTGTCAATGTATATGTAGTTTTGATTAAAATTTAAAATTTTGAAATAAAAGAATTGAAAGTGCCACTTAATATGGCTGGATTCAGAAAATCAGAGGGGAATACGAATATGAAAATGTTACAACATGGAGTTGAACCCGCATTAATAAATACAAGTAATGAAGTTTGCATGAATCTTGCCAACTATTCAATATTTTTTGACAGCTTTGAAATCAATGTATGTGGGCTCGTTATCCCCCATCTCCGCCCCTAATCGTAGTGGTGCTTCCTAAGCCTAGAAGTTAAAACATGACATTGTGTGACAAGTTCAACATAAATTATACTATTCTTAGATTTTTTATGCAAAGGTCTTATGGAGGAAATATCATGATTAAAGTATGCCAAAGTGATGTGTATTTCTAACATAATATTTAACTATGCCGGAAAAATCTGTTTGAGAAGTGGTTGTGAGATTATTGAAGCGTGAATAACACATATTTTTAATGTGGTGTATGCTTATGCCTTTTAGTGTTATTCTATCATGCACTATCACTTGCTACAAAAGTTTCCTTCCTTTGTATATAGCACATTCCAAAAGTAGACTGGGTCAATGCTTGGAAGTTTGGTCAATGGGCAAAGCAATTTCAACAATGATCCATGTGCAAATAAAAAAATATTAAAAGAAACTACTTATGATTAAGATATTCATATTAGAAAAATAGATCTTATATGTCTTCTACCACAAGTGATAATGTGTAATAACTTGATATTCATTGTAAAAAAAATGATATTTTACATAGAAATCAGCGCTTCGTGGAATTTAGGTTTTATATAGTCAGCTCATTTTCTATTATTTTGATTTGTAAGAAGGAATTAACATTTCTCTTTGTTTTTACACACAAAAAAATCTACGGCATGTTCAAGTAGTATACATATCAACTAGGTGGGTTTGTTTTATGTAAAACTTGATGAAGAAAAAGAATAACCAATTATTTGGCTGGATTAATCACATTTTGATCAATGTTTCGAGTATTGTATACTCATTTTAATTTATATTACAATATGATCGCTCCTTGTTTATATCTAGGGAAGGAGAATTTTTTTTTTTGTGGAAAAGTAGTGATTTGCAAAAATAAAATAATGTTAGATTAAAAAATTTCATCTTCATGATTTATATGGATATCAAGAGAAAAACTAGTGTACAAGCCCTACATGTTGTTTCCCAATGGCGTGTCAAGTAAATGAAAAATGAAACTTAACTTTGTGCATACACCCATTCACATAGGTGACGTGCTACAATCAAGATATATATAAATTGAACATGACATATTTAGGAATATATAAAAAATAATGAATAACTAACCTTATAGGATCAAACTATATTTCATTAACGTGTCTAAATTGTCTTAATAGTGATGATGTATATGTCAATAAGATCATTCTTTGTTTTTTCTCTTAAATATCAACTTTATATGAGATAAGTAAATTGTTACTGAAAGACCAATTCTAATTAAAAAAATCAAACTTGGGAATTTAAAGTCTTGTTAAAATAGAAATTAAGTCTCTTTGCAAATACATATAAAAAAGTAAATGTGTTTTACCAAGGAGTAATTTGATGGTTTAATGTAGTTATATATAATAATAGTTATATGTAAAAGAGTTTCTCAGAAAACCTACAATTCACTTTAGTCTGGGTACCTATAATGATCTTCTATATTTCAATTTTAGATCAGCTCCAATAGAAAGGAAGTTTGGGATATTTATATATTAGTTAAAATAGGTTTTAGCAACATAGTTAAAGTTGATTTGATTCTCTTCATTGTAAAGGAAAATTTATAATTTATTCTAAGAGCAATGTGGATCTAAAAATATCATGCATGATAGTGATTGAAGAGCTACATATTGATATGGTAATAAAATTTATATCAATGAGAAAAGTTTTAAATAATAATAAAATAAACTAGTTTATATCCAACCCGGTCCAAAGAAACTGATAAATCATGTTTCCATGTATTGCACCTTGTAATTGGAACATACATGCATCCAATAATGCCCAAATTCACATATAAGAAAAAGGATATTTTTGGAATTGATGAGTGAATAGTATCATAGTTTGATCCAACAACTTCTTCCATTGAGCTTACAACTACCCTTACTATGAAAAAAGTATTCACGATTTAGAGTCAGTTGTTTAAGTTTTCATAGGCTTGTACTAAAAAAAGTGATACATCCAAGTAGTTTAGGACAGTACAAGTTAATACATATCAACTTTTAATTAAAAGACTATTTTCCCATGATCCTTATTTGGCATGTTGGAACATTAGGTGTTTCATCTTGCATGAGAAATTGATCTAGTTTTTCAAGAGGTATATGACATGAAGTGATAGACATGAATCCAATAGTAACAAAAAGAACATGTGTAGTGTTGATTGTATTTTGTGGAAAATGGGACATTTTCACTCCAAATGTTTGGCCGACAAGTTGACCCGAATCCTTATAAACTTAAGGTAAGTGGAAATTTGTTCAAACAAAAAAGAGTACGGTAGGAAGACCATATATATATGAACTAAAAACTTAATAGAGATAGGCATGTTATCAAGTAGTTCATGCAGTTTATGATAAGTAGGACTATCATGTATATTATCAAAAAATATATATGGTTAGGTATGACTTTTATAGAGAAGAGTTCCTAAATATCATCAACCACACTCTTTATTTACTTTTGTAACACAATATTTATGAACATGTTAGATTGATTAATGGTTTAGTAGGGCGTCGAAGTTACTTACATAATGATTAAAAATGATCACTTGATCAAATCTTCTTGTTTAATGTAATTATTTACTACATGAGGAGAACTTTCTTCCACACTACAAATATATACAATAAGAAAGAAGGCTCGTGTTTACCTGATAGCATATGTTTGAAACCAATTTAGTTTGGTCAGCAGCAATGTACTTGAATCACTCATTATACATGTTAATTATGCTTTCTAAAGACATATTTTACGATTTAAAACTAAGTCAATGTATCATTAATATTACATTGAAATAGTGTGGTTACATCATATACATTTGAATGCAATGAGCATATTCATGACAGGAAAAATATCAATCCATATGTAAAATAATGGTAAACTTAAGTTATTTGTCTGAACACTTTTACAATTTGTATAAAGAAGAATGTATGTTTAATGAAATGATAACATAATACTAAGATCACCTCTAACTTTTTCTTCTTTTTTCAAACTCTTTTTTTTCTCGCATTGAACCACATAAACTAACTTTACAAGGGAATCTAAACATTGATTTCTCTAATTTGATTTCAACAATAAAAATGCATGTATGAACATTCATTATGTTTCTCATACTTTTAAGCACATAAGACTTGTTGATTCACATATATTGCTAAAAGAGGAATAATGTTATACATCATCAGTTACAATTCTCTCTTATTTCTTTACAAAGACCTAGAGTGATAAGGACCGACTGAACTTAACTATACTCAGACTTAACTCTTGTGGAAGATCTACTCTGATGCAATGACCTTCTTTAAGTCCATGTTATATCCCTAAAAATTTTGAGTAGAGGGGTCAGCCTACTCGCTCAGTGAATGAGTACTTCAAAGAAACAATCTAAAGCACTGATGTAATTACAGATATACTTATGACCAACTGATATCAATTATAATAGCAGTAAGATTTAAAGATATTGGTCATTGACAATCATAAATATGGAAAGATACTCTAGATATCAACAAGAGCAAATCAATATATGAGCATGCTGGATTAATTTCAAAGAAAACTAATAATTCAGAAACATATAAAGAATAATTGTTGGGAAACTGTACTCGAATCTTTCTAAGCCTTTCTTACTTATAAGAAACTCTTTAAACCTATATGAACATATTTTAGCTTATGCCCTGATCATATGTAGTGTACTCTACATATGAAGACTCCTAGATAACTACAATTTCATCATACAAGACTTAGCTGACACACCAAGCTATGCTAAGCCTGACTACGTCACTAGTCTGCAATAGGAAAATGGCTCTTTGGCCTCGGCACACCTATTATGCGGTAAAAACTGGACTCCTCCTCTAACTTGAGAACACAGGCAGAGAGTCAAGCCACCTATTGGCTTTTCTGTACTCTAGTGCCACTAGGACCTCTGGTTGATGTTGGACACTACATTCTATACATTAAGGAGACTTCCACTAGGGCTTCATCCCCCGTACAACCTGTTAGTACATTTCGACCCCCGTATACTGGACACTGCCAGGGTTAGGTCGTTTCATCCCTACTGTACAGACCTCTCATAGGGAATCGAAAGTGTTCATGGCTCTTAAGTCTATTATTTTATTATTCTTGGAAAGCTCTTACTATATTGTATTTTTTCCCGAACTTATACTTGACTCTAGTATCTCTATGGTACAGTGACTATTTATTTGAAGTTTATAACACAACATTTATATCATTCTAAACTTGGCAGAGAATATACTCAAAACATTGTAATATACTGAGAAATCAACATTTTATATTTACATGCAGACTAAAATTCTTAAATAACAGAATACATGTCCACTTGATATTTATACACTAGAATCATGCAATTGAACTTCTTAATATACTGATAAGAGTTAATTACTTGACATATGAGAAATCGTCATTTATACCTATAAATTATTTGTACTTTCTTAGAAAACGTGCACCTCAACCCAAATCTTGAGTTGTGCATCACCACATCTCATACTGAGAACATTGATATCAAAATACTTGACTCATTGAACACTCTATCCTCAGGGTTTCATTTACCTCATTCACTTATCACATGGATCTCATAAGGATTTCATGCGACATAAACATTCATTGAATAAAGACTACTATAAATAAATCATATAAAATCAATATATGTATGAAACCTTAGAACTGAACTGAATTTGGGTTTCCATGCCATTCACTAAGATAACATGCATCAATATTAAAATTGAATAAATAAATTCTATCATGTCAAGAAAATCCGTTCAAATGGATTTCACGATATCTATTTGCAAATAACCAACTTTCCTCACATCTAGGGTTTCACCCTCTTTACTGAGATATCAAACAAACACTATTCACCTTAAATGAAATCCAAGATAGTATCTGACATATATGTACAATGAATTCAGATAAACAATCATTCATAATCAAGGGAATCCAGATAAACAAATTTCTCTATTTAATTATACATCAAATTTCAGTCATAGACAAATTTCCTATATTTTAGTTTACTCTTATAACCTCTGCAAATACTTAGGGAATTCTCATTAGGATGTATTGTATACATTTCTAATATGATTTTATCATCTGAAATTCATCCAAATAGAGGAAGAATCCACTTTATATCATTTTGCAACAACTTAGATCAAACACACAATTCAGGGTTTGTAGTCGCACACTAAGAAATTAAAGATTATGTATGATTTAACCAATTTTCGTGTAATATACTATTTAAAGGAAGTTCCCACTCACCCTAAGGTGTGAAAACACCTTAAAAATGCAGCTCATCCCTGAAAATCTCGATCTCATATCAAATCTGTAGCAATTCACCTGATTCTTCTTCCTTTCAACTCGAAAACCCTAAAAATGAGGGATTATGAAGAAAGAGTGAGAAAAGGGGAAGTTTTGATACCATTTAGGATCAAATCATAGGAGGGATGGAATCTTGACATGTGAGAGAATATTCACCATTAAAGTCTATGCCAAGAAGCTAAACTTACATGATTTCATCATTCCACGGACCCCAAAACCCTAGGTCAACATCTCCATCATTTGCTCCTCTCTCTCTAGGATTTCGTTTCTCTAGTTTGAAACACAAATTATGAGAGAATCTTGTGGGTTAAGTTGACCATGAGTATCTTGGATCAATTGCGCATTGACCCCTCACTATACTTTCTCTTATTTCAGCTGAATTTTCTGTCATAAAAATATTACTGTAATGCGTCTACTAATAAGGTCTAAACGCATCCAAAAATTATTAAATCTTACATATTGTTTAAGATTGAGTTTCATATCTCCAATTAAAATTTCAAAGCATTTGGAGTTACCAATAAATACATAAAAATAAAATACTACACTGCTGAAAAGCACTCTGTTAGCATTTTGGTCGAAGTATAGTTTGACTGAGAACCACATTCAAAGAACACTCAAATATTATGAAACTTTTCTCCAATATTCATGATTGAGTTATCCATATCACATCCAAAATTAAATTAAATACAAAATTTGTAGAAAATATGAAAAATCATTTACCACACTGCCATCCTAATCAAATTCCATATTCATGTACTATCAAAACCCTAATTTTTCCAATTAGGGTTTATATTTCTCAAACCCTAATTCTTCAAACTAAAATCACAGTTAGAGTTTCTTCTTAGGTTTGAAACATCACAATTGTTCTACTATCATGAATCAAGTCTAAACCATGTTTAATCTAATCAAGCATGTAATCATTCAGGTAAACACTAGTTTACCAATTAAGCACAAATGTGGTCATTACAATACTAGTATATGAGACTAATGTTCTAATTACTAACAAAAATACCAAACCAAATATCAGCATACAAACTATGGTTAACATGAGGTATTTTGATAATTATACAAACTCATCTATTTACTTATCAATATAAATAACATTCGGAAAAGAAAAACTAACTAATACAAAGGGAGGTGATAATGTCTTACAAAGTTTTGGATACCAAGTGGCTTAACCTTATGGTATGTAGGGTGTATAAGTATTAGTAAAAAATGATTATGCAATATCCAAAAGAGGCACCAATATGTATACACATGTTATGGTATGTAGAGATGCGAATCGATCTGGTATACATAACTAAACCATAATCTTAATATTTTCAACTGTAGGACTAAATCAAAAATAGAGGAAATAAATAAATCCCTATACAAGTAAATTGGATACTCAAAGATCTATCTTGTTAAAGATGGTTTGAGGAAAAGGTTTAATCCATAAATTCTCAAGAATGAGAAATGTGATCCTTGATAACATGAGAGAATATTATAAGTACATGACCAAGTGAATATTATTTATATGATCTATACTATAGTTATACACATATGTAAGATTTCTTATATAGATAAACCTATTGGAAACCCTACAAATGAAGACAATGGTAATGGACCTAATGACCCAGGATTGGACATCATAACAAGTTAAGGTGAATTAATAAATATTATACTTCCTAATGGGATAATGGTAATCTCACATAATCCAAACATAGAAATTGATTTCCAAGCCAAGAAACATTGAATAACCCTAATACCTTCTCTCTTAACTGATCCATGATACATTGGCATCCTTGAATCGATGTGGACATTCTAAATGGACTTTCTCAATTATAACACTAAATTCCTTATTTTTTATTGAAGTATTTAATTCCCTTTTGAGTTTCATTTACATAATTAGGCAAAAGTGGTGAAATAGACTTTCCCTAATGTTGAAGTTCACTATGACTAAATTGGATGTTGAATATTTTTGAGAAAAATAAATATTGTTATATTCTGATATTGGTATAGTAATTCCAAATATTGGCTAAGAGCTTTGGTTCATTATATTTGGAGGATCATGACACCCAACCTGACACATTAGATAATGGACAATTAGAGGTCTCCCAGTACTGGTTATCCCACATGTGAAAGTGTTGTTCTCTCATGGAGGGAAGAATGCTAGGCACCTAGTCACTAATGAAGACACAATATTAGCCAATGGATAAACCTTTTCATTTTGAATATTTTCTTATATCTTGATATTAGTTTTGAGAAAAATCATTTCATTTTGTAATCTTGGTATTGGCTTTGAGAATCCCTTTATTATTTTCTAGTTACCACTTTAAAGTATTGTACCTTTCTAAAACTCAAATGGTAACTAGACTATCTTTTGTTACTCCCATAGTCCACCTAGATTTGATCTTGTAATCATTCATTTTTAAAATAGCTCAATGATTGCATTTAGTACCATCCCATACCACCAATTCATGAAGAGGAAACATCACAATATTAGTAGAGATGAGCAGAGGAGTCAGAAAATGTGAACAACCTAGTAATCGAAGGTGAATAGAGTGACCAAAAATCCTAAGTTTGAATTTGTGAATTCCCTCATGTAGAAAACCTTATTTTCCCTATTCGAGTCAAATAATTAGTATGGTAAATGCTGGCAAAGGTGATTGTGACTTGCTCATCGCATTTATTTTGGCCATTTTTAGTTTTGCATCGAGATGTTTTCCATCAAGAAATTATTTTCTTTATAATACTATATGTACGAATAGAATGATTTTGTAGAATTTAATGGATGTTTTCTTGAACTAAATCTCAATAAGGAGGTATCAAAAACCCTGGAGTAGAGTCATCTAGAGTGGGTCGAGAGAAAGTGAAGGATACCACACAATATTTTCCCTTCCTATTTAGGTTTCTAGTTGAATCCTTTTAAGGGGTCGAGAATAATATCTAATAGATTGTGGTCGTGTTGAATTTGAGGACAAAATCCCATTTAAGGGGTGAAGAGTTGTAACATACCTGATTTGGGAAGAAAATTTAACTACTGAAATATTATACACAATCATGTCAAATTGAAAATGCCCTTCTCCAATTTTTCATTCATATTTACACTTCATTAATTTTTTCTGATATTCAACACCAAAATACAATGTGTCCCCATTTTGATCAAATTATCCCATTTGGGACCCAGAAGTGATAAACTGGACTCATTTAAAGATTCTTGTCTTTGGATCGCATAAAAATGCAACTAGATAATTATAATTGAATAATTACGAGAGTAATTTTTCTAATCTCATCATCATAGATATGCGATTTAGTATTTTTAGAATATAGACTAATGCAAATTATAACTATGGTTAAATATTTGGGTCCAGAGGCTATGAAACCTAAAACTATAAATACTTGAAGTTAAGGGCACTTAATAGAAAAAATGAACTAAAACTATTTAATTAACACAGTCAAACATGGCTTTGACTGCCCCTGGGTCAGCACCTATGCTTGGGTCTCCCTCTTTGCGTGAACAGTCGATGGCCATTACCCTAGCCCCAGGTGACCCAAACACTCCTATAGATCTCTCCTTGAAGTTATTTTTTCCAGCAGCCTTGATGGATGACAGACCTTAGACCCTACTTTGTAAATTAGAACTACTGCATCCATACTATGAAGGGATATGGTTTCCCCACCAAATGGATTAACGAGACCCATGCATGCACATATATCAAAAAACACATTAACCACCATTGTTAATGGGTCACCTTTTGGACACTTGAAAACACAAATGGTCTCAGATAAGGTGAACCCTTATCACCCTACCTCTTAATCATGGTCACATCACTACTCACCAACATGATAAACTAGGCACTTCCCATTGACTTATCTCATCGCCAAATGAATCCTTCAAAAATATCATTCAATATGTAGATAAAACTATGATTCTAGTCAAACCTGAAGACAATACCATTCTTAACACCATTCATATCATAAAACTTTTCTTGTACATCGTTAGACTCAAAATGAACTTAGGTAAAATATCCATAATAGGCATTAACACTTCACCATAGACAATCCACATATACCAAACCCTACTTAGATGAAAAACTAAACCTTTCTGATTATGTAATTTGGGTTACCTATTTCACCACACCCTACACAACACTTCTACTATGCACCTATCATCGAAAAAATCCAAAACAAACTCACATACTGGACTAACAACTTTGTTAGTCTGGAAGGTCACATAAATCTGCTCAATAGATGATTACTCCAATGACCACCTACTACTTCAGTTGTATACCATTACCAACCACGACTTGACACATGACCGACTCTATTGGAAGAAGATTCCTATGAAACCATGATTCCACACAATCAAATAGATCCAAGATACAATTAGTTATCTGGAATACCATTTGTGCCCCCACTCTTTATGGAGGAAGGGGCATCATTGACATCAACACACATGATATTTGCCTCATCACAAAAATCACACACGTTGTTACAATCAACTCATCAAAAATTTAGAAACCCTTCATTCTGTATAAATACTACAATAATACAAATCCATGGAACATAACAAAAAAGGTATATCTTCACCACTATGAATGTTCATCAATGAACATCTGGACTGCATCATTCATATGATCAACACACCACCACATGCCTCCATCAACATCAACTTTTGATTCCACTACTATAGAAACGGCCTTTGGCGTCGGTCGTTTAACCCCATTTGGCGTCGGTTTCCGACCGACGCCTATGTGGGCGCCGCTAAAGGTCGAACACTTCGGCGTCGGTTTTTTAACCGACGCCTATTTAACATATAGGCGTCGGTCGTTTAGTAGATAACCGACGCCAAAAGGGTTCGCGCCACAGAAAACGACATCATCTAGGGCACTTTCTGCGTCGGTGTTTTAGTAAATAACCGACGCCACTATGGAATATAGCGTCGGTCTTTTAGTAGATGACCGACGCATAAAGTGCCCTAGATGACGCCATTTTTTGTGGCGCGAACACTTTTGGCGTCGGTTATAGACTAAACGACCGACGCCTATATGTTAAATAGGCGTCGGTTTGATATGAATATCCGACGCCATTTCCAGGACTGCTTTGGCCACATCAGGCGTCGGTTTATTGAAAAAACCGACGCTGTAGGTCTTTCCTGACGGTTTTCTATAAATAACCGACGCCTATTTATATTTTTTTTTTTCATATCAGTTTGCAGGCCTGCTGTGGCTGGTCAGCAGGATGAGAACCTGCAGTTCAGTTTTCTGAACTGCAGGTTTACGACATCCATTGATATCAGCCTACAAACAGGCCGCAAACCTGCAAAAGTCACAAGCAAAATTCTACACAAGTACATACATTCAGAAATCAATTCAATTCTCACATTCACACACATATAGAAACATTCAAATACATGTATTAACATTCAGAAATATTCATTTACATAGTATCATTCATTATCGCTATCAACATCCCAATTATATCTTACAGTTGCCACTGCTTGTATGGCTTTTGCCCATTCTTCTCTTACTTCATTTAATGCTTCCATCGTATATGGAGCATGTATATTTTTTAAACGTTTACCTGTAGTGTTGTCAGTTTTAAACACCTGCAAAGAGAATGATGTATATATATAAGTAATAATATAAAAATAATATAAGATTGATATATTGCATACTAACTAATGAGAATATATATAATACCTCATGTATGGTATCGATGTCCAATGCGGCATATTTGATAATCATCTGCATAAATCGCATCACATAGTATGCGCATGCCCATCCATTGTCTTGTGTAGCACACTATAAATTGAAACATACAAAATAATACAACTAAGCACAATTCACATCAATAATATATATATTTGAGTCGGGAACTTACTTGTACGTTCTGCCAATTTATTGGCTGGTTCTTTTTCCTTGGGACCGTTCCTCCAGCCTTTTTGAATGCATCTAAACCCCTACATGTTAATATAACACAATAAATTGCATAAGTAAATAGTAATGTAATAAAAGATGTTAACGGATATAAAAATGAAATATTTCTCACCAGAATAATGGCATTCTCATTACGTGTCCAATTTTAGTGTTCAATGTACTCCCCGCAGGATCTAGATAATAAACAGTGAATGTCCCGGGGACAATGACTAGTAACTCCCAATGTCTACCGCTAGAAGTAAGAAGTTAACAATTAATAACTCAAAATGCAAAATAAAAATGGAATTTTCTTAAGTCCAAATTATAAATAAAGTAAACTTACTTGACATTGAATGGAGCTATTATTATCGTCTTCTTTTGCTGACCAAAAATTGTAAAAGCATCTATACAGTATTGTTGAACATTATCAGGGTCTTTAGCTACCAAACTAATCAATGATGGAATCAAAAATCCCACATGATCAAATGCAAATTGTTTGCAATGATCTTCGACTAGGTAGCTGCAAAACATATAGGCGTATGCATTAATATATAAGAAACCAGATCACCGGATCTTACACAAGGTATATGGATGTATAAACAAGATCTCACCTTATCCATGTCTCTATCATTGATGTATTCAGCCAATCATACATAAACAGCTCAATAATATCTTGTATAAATAAAGAGCTATCGTATGATTGACATGCATAATCTGCATCTAAAGAAATAATTATAGGGCAATGTACATTATGTGCCCGTAGCCAACATGCCATTCCCCTACAAGCAGGACCTAACGGGTATGTTAGGTCAGTTGGAACCCAATCGGGTAATGCGGGAAGTGGAAGTGGAGGCCTAGGTGCTCCTGGTGTCTTCTTTTTAACCTGTACATATAATTTCAGATCAGTTGACATCATATATACACATTAACAGTCTAAATCAATGTAAATTTATCTTACAATTTCAGTCGTGTAGACGACATCTGCTTTGGGCCACAATATCACCCCGCCTTCTGCATCAGCAAGTCTATCAATATCCGGGTGGGGATATGGCAATGTAGCTTCTCTCCAATCAGGTAACACACGTATCGGGCTCACACGAACGTAGCCCTGTGGCATTGGAGTCCCGTGAAACATTGCCCCAGGAAGGGACGGGTAAGCCTGCGCCTCTGCAACAACGTAGTCTTGCATTCTTAAGCGGCATGGCTTCAATGCCTACAAATTTACGTAAAGAATATTATACATATATACATATCATCTTGAAAACATAACAACTTGAAAAGACTAACTACAATGTCATAAACAATACTTACAGCAGACGTGCTAGGCGATGGGTCTCCAGGATTACTCGCAGTCTGTGCATCAGGAGAAGAGTGGGTCGCCATAGGCGTATTGGAAGCCTGAGATGCCTGCCACCGCAGCAATTCTTCCTTGACCTTCTCAGCAACTACATCGTTGATCTTCTTAGCAACTAAATCCTCAACTCTCTTATTCTCCTATACATGGATAAAAGAAACATTAGCTTCTTATTAATGAATTTCCTTTTGCAGTAACATTCTAAAAAAAGAATAGGTTACCTCTTCTTGAGAAAGTCCCGCTCTGGGTTTGCGCCGGCACCTCTAACACGTCCAGGATGCTCTGGGTTACCCAGAGCAACTGTCAATTCATCCCTTGTGCCCTGAGGGATGAACGTGCCTTGTTTCCTCTGCTCGTGCAGCTCCCGCTAATCACCATAAACAGAAATTGGTAAGTTAACACCACAAATAATCAATATTCAAACGATTTCTCTAAGAGTTGTATTTTACCATTTTTGCAGCCGCCTCAGCAGTTACAGGCTTCTTTATTTCACCCTTCTTGTTTTGCCTGCCAGCTATCCAGATATCATGGCGAGGCATGGGTGTGGCAGACTCCTGAGTAGGAGCAGACTCCTGAGTAGCCGCAGACTCCGCCTGTAGTCTTTGGCGAACGCTTGCATAGCCTTTTAGACCCATAGTGTGGGCATGCACATTCAGTGCACGCCTTGCTTTTTGTGCGTCACTGAGGGCCTAGTTAGTATGCACATTAATGATTTGGTTAGTAGCACTAAATGCTAATCTTGAATAGGTGAATACAATGTATATTAATTAAATTAGGAGTGACGCCTAATACCTTGAATTCTTCAGATTTTCTTGAAGCAACAAAATTGTCCCAATCTTCTTTGTCCAAGAAGTTCCATTGTTCAAGGGCTGACTTCTTCTTCTTATCACCCTCTTTTATGTATTATCTGTTTAGATTTGTCCTATAATTCCTAAGCATCTTTCCAGCGCGTTGCATCACATTTTTACGATGCAACTTCTCATCCAATGCAAACAGATTCTGTAAAATAGAAATGTTATTAACTAGTATCCAAAATAGAATTGCAAATAATAGAATTTGTAATCTACAAAATAGAATTGCAAATAATAATAACTCACGCATAAATCCTTCCATATCAAGTCTTTTTTCCCTTGAGGAACTTTATGCCAATTGTCATACTTAACACCACAATGGCTCCGAGTGGTACACCCAAGATAGTTCACAAAATTATTGCGGTTCACTCCAATTGGATTTCCTCCATTATCAAACTCCACCACCAATTTAGATCCACTACCACTTAGCGCTAATAACTTCTTCAACAGAGTGATGCCCCTTTTCTTGTTAAGTGTCTGGTGTTGCGCATCAAGTTGCTCCAGTGCTTCAGTGGGTACAGGTGCATCAACCTAAAATTTGACAAAAATAAAACACACTAACTTAGCCGAATATAGAAATATAGGATATATGACATAACTAGAAGATAATGAATTTTATAGAAATACAAGATATGTTTTTAGAACTTACATTAGTATCCTCGCCATGCTCGTCATGGACAGCATGCTCATCATGGACTTCATGCTCATCATGGACATCATGCTCATCATGGTCAGCCATCTGAAAATGTCATTAAAAAGGCAAACATTTAGCATTTCTATTAACTAGAAAAAGGCAAACATTTAGCATTTGTATTAACTAGAAAAAGGCAAACATTTAGCATTTGTATTAACTAGAAAAAGGCAAACATTTAGCATTTGTATAAACATACATGTCTCTAAAATTGTGATCTTTTATCAATTAACAATCCTTCATTGTAATCTTCGCGCACATATAAGTCATCATTAGCTTCAATATTTTGTGGAGTTGGCAACCCAACTGAGAATGGACTGGAGTCATCATACTTATCATAGTACTCTTCTTCATCTATAGGATCTTCAATGAACTGTCTTTTACCATGAAGAACAACCAACCATTTCTCATTTGCAGGATCATCGATATAGAATATTTGTTTCGCCTGTGATGCCAATATGAATGGTTCACCCTTCTCGCCAATCTTTTCAAAGTTCACCAAAGTGAAACCCAATTCATCCACTATAACTCCTTTGGTGTTATCAACCCAATTACATTTAAAGAGCGGAATTTTGAAATCTATGTAGTCAAACTCCCAAATGTCCTCAATGACACCGTAATATGACATTTTAGCTTCACGTGGACTCTTATCCTTTGCACTTGCAAAGTACATAGTCGACGCTTGAAGAGTGACCCCACTATTTTGGACGACACTCTTATCATCTTGGCGCTTTGTGTAATATGTGAATCCATTAATGTCAAACCCTTCATAAGACATAACATTCGGTTTTGGTTTAAAGGCGAGGCATTTGATAGTTTCTGTAATATCATGTGGTGTTTGAGATAGTTGATGTAAGACTTTATCTTCAAACCACTTAGTAAAAGTCTTATTATGCTCTCTAGCAAGCCACATTGAACTTGCTCGAGGATGTTGTCTCTTTATGAAATTGGTATGTTCCTCGATATAAACACTCACTTCATCCATATTGTGTAAAATATACAAGTGAGCTTGTTCCAACTGCTCACGGCTGATTACTTTCACCCGTGATCCCAAAATTCCTTTGCCCTCCTCAATATTCTTGTCATTATCAGGAGTGTCATTACCACTGAGAAATTCATTGCAAAAATCCATAACCTCTCTCGCCACATAACCTTCAATAATACTCCCTTCAGGCCGATAACGGTTTCGAACATCACCTTTAAAAACGCTCATGTATCGTTCAAAGGGATACATCCAATGCAAGAAAACTGGTCCCAACATTTTCACTTCCCTAGTCAAGTGGACAACAAGATGTACCATGATATCAAAGAACGAAGGAGGGAAATACATCTCAAGCTGACATAGGGTAACAACCACTTCTCTTTGCAAATTATCGAGAGTATCAGGGTCAATAACTTTGCTGCATAGACTGTTGAAAAAGAAACAAAGTCTGGTAATCGCAAACCTTACATGCTTCGGCAATATAGATCGAATTGCCACGGGCAATATTTGTTGCATTAGAGTGTGACAATCATGAGATTTAAGACCTATCAACTTCAGATCTTTCATTGATACCAATCTACGGATGTTGGATGAGTAACCATGTGGCACCTTAACATTTACCAAGCATTCACAAAAAGTTTTCTTCTCCTTTCTAGACAACGTGTAACAAGCGGGAGGTAAGTATGTTCTTTTATTACCCATTTCACGTAATTCTGTTAATTCTGACCTTATTCCCATTTCACGTAGGTCCAGTCTGGATTTTATCCCATCTTTAGTCTTACCTGGTATATTTAATAGAGTACCAGTGATGCTATCACAGACATTTTTCTCAATGTGCATTACATCGATACAATGCCTGACTGTCAAAGAACTCCAATAAGGAAGATCCCAAAATATTGACTTCTTCTTGAATGAAGAATTGTCACTCCGTGTGGCCATACTACATTGTGATTTCTTACCAAATTCATTGACAATGTCTTTTACTCTTTCATAAACAACATCCCCTGGTATAGGTTTAGGTGCACTTCGTTCATCATTCCATCCATTGAATGCTTTGCGCTTCCTACGATACGGATGGAATTTTGAAAGAAACCTTCGATGACCAAGATATACAGTCTTGCCGCCATGTTTTAGTCTTATTGAATCAGTGTTTTCTTCACATATAGGACACGCTTTAGCTCCTTTGACACTATATCCAGACAAATTCCCATATGCTGGAAAGTCATTAATAGTGCAAAACAACATAGCGTGCAAACGAAATGTCTCTCTTGCTGTAGCATCATAGGTCATCACACCTTCAGCCCAAAGTTTCTTTAAGTCATCAATCAAAGGTTCAAGATAAACATCGATATCATTTCCGGGTTGTTTAGGGCCCGATATCAACAATGACAACATAACATACTTATTTTTCATACACATCCAGGGAGGAAGATTGTATATAACAAGCATGACTGGCCAAGTGCTATGTTGGCTGCTCAATGTCCCGTACGGATTCATTCCATCTGTACAAAGCCCAAGTCTTAGATTCCTATCTTCTTCACCAAATTTAGGGTACAATAGATCAATCTTCTTCCACTGTGGGGAATCAGACGCATGTCGTAGGATCCCATCATTATTTTTCTTAACATCTGCATGCCACCTCAGATTCTTCGCATCTTTCGGATTTGCAAACAAGCGTTGAAACCGTGATATTATAGGTAGATACCACAACACCTTGGCAGGAGAACCAGTTTTGGACTCCCCCGAAGTCGTCAATTTATACCGTGACGCACCAAATTTTGGACAATCTTTCAAATCTACATAGTCCTTTTGAAATAATACACAATCATTCGGGCATGCGTGTATCTTCTTGGCCTCCATTCCCATTGGACACAACATTTTCTTTACCTGGTATGTTGAGATTGGAAGCTCGTTTCCTTCAGGAAGCATTTCTTTCAACAAAGTCAACAATGAAGTGAAGCTTTTGTCGCTCCATCTATTGTTAGCTTTCAAGGAAATACAATCTCAAGACAGCGCTAAGCTTCGTAAACTTAGCACAACCTGTGTATAACGGTATCTCAGCATCATGCACAATGTTTGTAAAGATAGGAGGTGGATCGGTGTGCTCTACCCTACAACTATCCAGCATCGCATCAACGATGTCTGCTGGAACTGGTTCGTTCACATTTACGTCATCAGAGGCAATTTCTTCTTCCACCCAAGCACTGCTATCGACATCTACTGGTTTCGATTTTGAAATCTCTCCATGCCAGTGCCATTCTGTATAGCCTTGTACAATCCCGTTGCACATGACATGACTTTTGATTTCCTCACCAGTGTTGACTTTCAAGTTGTTACCGCAATGCCTACATGGACAGTAGAACCTATCTGTAGGTTTTTTCCTATGTTCCTCGGCAAATCTAATAAACTGATCAAGACCAGATATAAACTCTGGGGTGCAACGATTACGAATCGACATCCATGATCTATCCATTCTATGATCAGAAAAAACAAGTATATATTAGGAAAAGATTAGGCAACATTTCCCTAGTATATAATAAATGTGTACCACCTATCCCATCCTTGAACACCTAATCTCACTAGTAAGTGTATAATGTGTATTGGGTTTTCGAGAAAATTTCGGCAGCATTTCCCCGCTGTTCTCTAAGTACATATGTACTTAGAGAACAAACGGGGAAATGCTACCAAAATTTTCTCGAAAACCCAATACACATTATACACTTACATCCTAAGTGAGATTAGGTGTTCAAGAACAGTCCCAAACCGGGGACTATCCAAGATTTACTCCTAATGAGTCAATCTTGGACGGGTTTCTAGGCCAACAAACACATTTGATGTCATTCTTATATATAATAAATGTGTACCACCTATCCCATCCTTGAACACCTAATCTCACTAGTAAGTGTATAATGCGTAATTGGTTTTCAAGAAAATTTTGGCAGCATTTCCCCGCTGTTCTCTAAGTACATATGTACTTAGAGAACAAACAGGGAAATGCTACTGAAAGTTTCTCAAAAACCCAATACACATTATACACTTACATCCTAAGTGAGATTAGGTGTTCAAGAACAGTCCCAAACCGGGGACTATCCAAGATTTACTCCTAATGAGTAAATCTTGGACGGGTTTCTAGGCCAACAAATACATGTGTTGCATTCTTATATATAATAATTGTCTATAAACTACATGCAACATGGTTAATCCTAATCAACAGAGCATTATTAAATAATAAATCAAGAAATCAATAGTTTCAAACAAAAGGTCTAGGAATCTTTACTAGACATTATATGTATCCCTAATCATCATATTTAACATACTACATTATTTTGAACATCCAGATCAGATTAAGATCATACTATGTTATAACATATTATCGAAGGAAACATATTCTTCATGTAGTGTTGATTCTAGAAGTCTAAGAAGGGAATCTGAGAATTTTAGATGCTTACAGTCTCTAAGGGATAGAAGTAAGGAATAATTTATACCTTTTCTAGTTAAGGATTTTGTAGATACTTGGACTAGTCCTAAATGAAGAAAGTTGTATCTTAGATTATTTTTTATCATGTTTAGATCTCTTTCAGATAGAAGTTGTATGCATTCCTATGAAGGTGTAACTCATATAGTTTTTTCAGTATCCTTAATGTAATAATTAGATATCAAATGAAAACTACCTTTTGAGTAAATGGTGGCGTAGGAAGGTCCAGTTTTGCATTGGAATGAATGGTGACATAGTAAGGGGCAATTTACATTTGGATAATCGATAGAAGTGAGTGACTAGAGGTGAATTAGGGTTTGTAATTAAAGGGTGTATAATTTTCTTAGGATTTAAAGGAGAATATCTACATAAAATTGCAATAAAAAACAACAACATGATGAACATGATGAATATGATATCAAATGAAAACTACCTTAGTCAGAGATAAAGATGTGTCTAAGAACAGTTATCAAAATTTCTAGTATATAGTTCTTTTTTTATAATTGTCTAAGAACACTGACTCCAGAAAACCAGTTGGCGCATACCTGTTGGCGCGGGAGGCAGCGGGAGTCAGGTGGAAGCTGATGGCGTGGCGGCGAGCTCCAGGTGTCAAGCAGGCGTCGGCGGCGCCATCGGCGGCGAGCTCCAGTCACGCAGGCCGCGGCGGCGATCAGCTCCAGGCGTCAGGCAGGCTGAGGCGGCGAGCTCCAGGCTCGTCAGGCGTCGGCGGCGAGCTCCAGCAGCAGTGGCGGCGGAGAAGGGGGCGCCGGAGTAGCAGTGGCGGCACGACGGCGCTGTCGTGGAGAAGAAGGAGAAGAGAATCGACGGCGACAGGGTGGGAAATCGACGGAGAAGCAGAAAAAGGGCTCGCAATGAAACAGAAGAAGAGGAAGAGTCGGGCATCGCGGGTTATAAAGTCCCAAATAGCGTCGGTTTTTTACAACAACCGACGCCTAAACGTCTTTAGCGTCGGTTGTCTGAGAAAACCGACGTCCAACTGGGCGATAATTTCATGAAATTGTTTGGCGGGAACCACCTTCAGCGTCGGTTATCCTTTAATCACCGACGCTGAAGGTGACACTTTTCGCGCAAATTTTCATCAGACATAGGCGTCGGTTTCTACCTAAATAACCGACGCTGAAAAGGACACTATTTTTCGCGGGCGACTTTAAGCGTCGGTTTGTTATAAACAACCGACACTGAAGACAAAGCGGTACCCGTGTCTGGCTGGTCTTCGAATATAGACGTCGGTTTTCGTAAACAACCGACGCCTAACATAGAAGGCGTCGGTTTTTCTTAATAACCGACGCCCAGAAAAGTGTCACTGAATGCTATTTCTGTAGTAGTGTTCGATCCATGATATCATGATAACATGATAAAAAAATTACAGATAACCTCAGTAACCACATAAACTAAATGACATTTACAGATCCAAAGCTATCCTTCTCCTCACTAATAATAGATAAAATTAATTTAAAGCACATCTCACACAACACCTCAACATGGAGACCATAGAATATATAATACACACCCTTGAATACAACACCACCAACTGCATATCATGGAAATGGGGAAACTTTTACACTCCAAAAAAGCCTATCTTTATCTTACCTACTGAGGACACATCTCAAATCTCACTTTATATTAGGAAACAAAATGTCCATAAAAGTACAAAATCTTTTTCTAGGTCATTAATAAGAACAAAATTGTCACAGATTGCAACCTTAGGAATAGAGGCTTATTAGGACCAACCAGATGTTACTTATACCTTACTGAAGATGTAACCACAAATCATCTTTTCACTCACTATCCATTCATAGTCCATATAATAAACCACTTCTTCCAACCACATCATGTTACCAACTTCCTGCACACTCACACTCTTATCAAAAGCTTCAAACCCATACCATCAAATCATGAACCATGGTCTTTGATGATTGTGATTCTATCAAGCATTTGGTTAGAGAAAAATAATAGAAAATACAACAATATTTCTCATCCAATCACAAATATACTCATTGAGATTGAGAACTATTTTTCTATCTTACTGCATTATAGGATAAACATCCACATCAACATCAACCCATGTGATGGAAGATGAAGACACCGATATGGCAGTCTCTTATGACACATAATTGAGAGACATCTCTACACCTTGAAGGGGATTTTGGATGATAACTCTTCCTTTTAGACATTTAACTGATTAGACATTATCTTAGTTGTTTCCATATAGTATTGCATAATTTGTAGAGGTGGATTGGGTGCCTCCTCTAAAACATTACCATCAACTATTGATTCTGCTATTTCTCGTTCTTTTATTACTTTATCAGATTAGAGCTACAACCTAAACACATACTACACACTTCTGGTGTAGTTAATCTGTGTTTTTATCCTATAATCCACTCTATTTGCAATTGTCTTAGTTTGCTAAAAATATCTATATATTTGGACTTGTTTCAAAAAAGTAATAAAAGTTATGATCTAAGCTCAAGTTGAGGAGGAAAACAATTGGCTACTCTGTGAATGACATTAAAGGTATGAATCATGCTCTTTATATGCACAAGATTAACTATTAAAGGAGAAAACAAAGATCAGATAGAAACTAGGGTGATTATTGGATGCAAGATGTGTATTGACTACAAAAAATAAAATGATGAAACAAATAAAAATCACTTTCCCTTTCCTTTCATTGATCAAGTCCTAGAGTGTGTAGCTCATCATTCATATTTCTACTACTGAAACAAATACTCCAAGTTCTATCAGGTCCCCATACACCTGGACAACAATGGAAAAAAGACATTTACATGTATCTATGGCACATATACCTATGACATTCTAAAGGTGCATGATATTCATATTCTCTAATTTCTTGAAATATATAATCAAATTTTATATGGATCAAATTTCAATTTATTCAACTTTAATCCACAACTTCCTAATAAATCTTTGTTTGGGCCTAAAGCAATATGAAGAGAAACACTTAGTCCTTAAATGGTGCTTCATGGTTGAAGAGGGAATTGTCTTGGGGCACAACATTTTTGCAGAATACATCAAAGTTGACTTAAGTGAAGTGGTAGCCAAAACTAAATTTCCACCTCCACGACCTATGATATGTGTGATAACTTTCCTTAGACACAATGGATACTATAGGGGGTACAATAATGTTTATCTAAAATATATAAACCCATGACCAATCTTCTAAACAAATAAGCTAATTTTTACTTCAATGAAGACACCTAAAATCTTCCAATACCTTAAAAAATGCACTCACAACTGCTCACATCCTTTAATCTCCACATTGGAATCTATTTTTTGAACTTGTGTATATGCGATCGATTATTCCATCAAAGCGGTGTTAGGCCAAAAGTAAGAGAAAAAGCACCATGTCATTTGCAATGACATCAAGACCTTAAACGATGCCCAATTGAACTACACAATAATGGAGAAAGAGATGCTTTACATAGTCTTTGGGTTTGACAAGTTCAGATCTCACCTGGCTGGATAAAAAGTAATAATCTACACTGATCATGGAGCCATTAAGTACTTAATGATGGAAAATGATTCTAAGCCCAAATGTTTAAGGTGAGAACTCCTTTTGTAGGAGTTGACCATAAAATTATAGATAAAAAGAAAACTGAGAACATGATACCTGACCACTTATCTTGAATCACTATGATTAATGACAACTCACTTCTCATTAATCAGAATTATCCCAATTAGGCCATAATGATGGCAAAGACTATACAACCTACAAGACCCTCAGTTTATGATATCTGCAACTACCTAGCATATTAGTAGTTTCCTCTGGACATTACCTATATTGAAAATAAAAATCTATTCTCTAACTTAAAGTATTGTTATTGGGATGACCCCCTTATTTTCAAGAAATGCATTGATAATCTCTATCAACAATAAATACCATAGGAGGAGGTACCTCAAATTCTATATGATTCCCATTCTTCAAAATACGAAGTAAACTTGTGCGGTGATAGGTTTGTAGCAAAGTTTCTTCAATCTAGGTTTTATTAACCTACCTTATTCAAAAAAGTCTAGGTTTATTCCAAATCATACAATGAATGCTTATGAACAAGAAATGTATTAAAAACAAATGAGATTCATCAATCAAAATAGATAGAAGTAGGCATCACTAATGTCTATGGAATTGATTATATGGGACCTTTTCCCTCATCATATGGCAATCTGTATATTTTGGTTGTAGTTGACCAAATTTCCAAGTGGGTTGAAGTTGTGGCTACTTCTACTTGTGACTCTAAGGCAGTGTTGAGCTTATTTGGAAAAATAATTTTTCCTAGATACGATGTACCACACATCGTCCTCAGTTATAGGGGGTCTCACTTTAGAGAAAGACAATTTGAGGACCTATTAAGGAAGAATGGGGTGAAACACAAAATTTCCACTCCATACCACCCCCACACATCATGATAAGGTGAAGTATAAAATAGGCAAATAAAGAAAATTCTGGAGAAGATTGTAGGTTGAATAAGAAAAGATTGGGCAGTGATGTTAGACGATGCACTCTGGTCATATACCACACACTCTACACTATAGGAATCACTCCCTTTAAATTAATATATGGAAAGGTGTGCCACCTTCTAGTTGAACTTGAGTATAAGGCTTTATGGGCCATTATGTTTGTCATCATGGACCCAAAGTTAGCGAGCAAGTGGAGGTTAACTGGAGAAAATTAAACTTCATGAATATGAGAATGCCAAGATCTATAATTAGAGAACTAAGGTTTGGCATGATTTCCACCTATAAAGAAAACTTGTAAATGATGAATACAAGGTTCTATTGTTTAGTTGAATCCTTAGATTGTTCCCCAGAATGATCGTATTGATACGGTCAGGCCCCTTCACTTTATCAAGGATTTATCCTTCAGGGATGATGGAATTAGACATTGAGAAATCTGGTGCATTTCTTATGAATGAACACATGGTAAAAAAGTATTATCAAGATGAGGCTTTCAAAAGGAAAGTTGATATACAACTAAGAATTGAATCCTTCACCGCCAGAGGAAACATAACAATACTGAGAGATAGTCAAGCAAATGAATATACACTATCAATCCTTGGAATCAAATCCAAGATCTTATCCCTATAATTGACAATTGTAGCTTTTATACTTTCACTTTGATTATGTTTAAATTTTCATTATTTAGTCATTTTCCTAACTACCTTACCTTATAATCTTGTATACAAACGATAAAGCTAGTATAAGATAAAATAAGGATTTAATGAGCCATTCTGGGACTTTTGGCACAGGAGGGATTCTAACACTACCAGAGCTTGGAGGGCCTCCCACCATACTCTGGTAGCCTCTGATTGAAGGTCAAGGTTCAATGGGTCAAGATACATTTTGTGTTCAATCTTGACATCTGGTTAATTCATTTCAGATTCTTTCATGAGTTGGTTTTCTGAGCAACCATCATTTGGTAGTTTAGACTAACCATCAATTGAGACTCCATCAAGATATGATAGATAAGAAACTATCAAATGAGGTTGGGTCAGAAAAACCTTCAAAAGGTGTAGGTTAAATTTCCATCGAAAGACATCTATGTGCAAACTGAAGGACATGCGGGCCCCACCATTACATAAAGTGACTAGTTTAAAAGTAGTGGCTGCCTGACACTTGTACACCCCTAATGTACAGTTGAAGTTAAAGAAGAGCAGAGATTTTAAACCCTAAGACTTGGTATTCCACATAACACCATCAAAATATGGACACCCAATAGAACGTTACCTTCAACTCAGATATTGTCTTCAACCTCCATCGTTGGTAGGTAGACACTTCATACTTGGCTCTTCTAGTGAGTCAAATGACATTTATGTGGTGCCAATCATCACATTTGCAATGCCAACAAAATTGGGATCAAGCAAGGGACCCCTCAGTATATAGGAGGGGTAAAAGAAGATAGGTGACACCACTATAATATTCAGATCATAGTAAGTTCTTCTATTGTTGTTGTTTCTTCCTCTGTCAATTTATTTCATATTCCTTCAACTTCTCGATAATAAACATTGCCATCAAAGGGTAGTGTCATATCTAGTCTTTTCTCTTCACACTTTTGACCTTTAATTTAGGAACTTCTATCTCTTCAGTATTTTTTCTCCTCCATTTTTGGTTTTAGGAAAACTTCAATTGTTGAAGATACTCTCACCATTAGTTTCAATATTTGACCTAGATCTTTTCCTTCAATTTTCATAGCCTAAGTGGATTTTAAACCTTAGTTTTATGAGATTTTCCAATCCATCGGAAATCATCATCCACAAGATGCATGAAATCTTCTATTTTAAGACTTTTTATTCCTATAAGTTTCCATCGGTTTCTTTACCTCATCCTCTAAAGGTCATACCTTCCGTCAACTTTTAAACTATCTGAAGGTGATGATATGCACAACAATTTTCTCAAACTATTGGTAATTTCATTTTAAATACACTACTATAGAAAATGATTTTTACAACAGTTCCTTTTCTCAATTTACAACAGGTGTTAACCGTTGTATTAGAGCACGTGGTCTTATAGGGGGGGTTCTTTACACAACATGTGATCGCATGTTGTAATAGATGTATTTTATACAACAGTTGAAACATGTTGTCTTTTAAGGAATGGCATGTTGTAATATGGGTATTTTACACAACATGTGGTACACTTGTTGTAATATATATTATACAACAGTTGAGCGACATTGTGTTTCGCTAAAAACACCCGTTGTAATAGGGGTATTTTTTACAACATGTGGTTCACCCATTGTAATATATATTATACAACAGTCGAAGCATGTTGTCTTTCACTAAACACACCCGTTGTAATAGGTAGGTCTATTACAACATGCAGTGCACCTATTGTAATATACATGTTTATACAACAGTTGGAGTATATTGTCTTTCCATACATTTAACCATTATAATAAGATTGTTTAGACAACTTGGTGTGTGTCTGTTGTAATATACACAATTTATACAACAAGTTATGCATGTTGTAGTTCACTAGAAACACCTGTTGTAATAGGTGTATTTTTTCCTGACAACCCTATTGTAATAGGTGTGGATAACACAACATGTGTTGTTTGTTGTAGAATCATAGATTTTACAACATATTATTAATTGTTGTCTTTGATTAGAGTTTGACAGGTCATATATCAAACCAATTGTATTGATCAAATTAACCATATTATTAATAAATTATAATAAATATGCAATTATACTTTTTCATTTCACAAATAAACATATAGTTGAACAAAATTTCAATCAAACCTTGAAAGAAACTCATAGTAAATTTAATTAATATTAAATCATCCATACAACGTTTCAATAATACAAAGTACTGAGTATCCACTCTAGAATCAAAATGAAAACTAACTTTAAAAGTTTAACACATTGATCTATGGTAAAGAACAAATGTCTCCCCCACATGCCACATAATCTTATGTGTGCTCAGGAACACATGTCACCCACTCATTTCGGAACTCATCAATTTCCTCTTGGTTGAAGCAATGACCAATATACTTCGAATAATACTGCAATCATATGACAAATATATCAACATATTGTGATTTTTTCAATTTATTTAGAAATTTGAAGAAACTAAAGGAATATAATGTTAATTAGCTTACACATTCAAGGATATTTCTATTTCTCGCATCAAATATGTCTTTCATATACTTCAGCACATAATACCCGCAATCTATATTGTTCGGCTGCTTTGGACACTATAAAAAATAAATATTAATTTGTTATCCAAATAATTGTGAGAACTTGTTAGGTAAACAGAATCAAAAATAGCCGAAGAAGGGTCGAAAAGTGAGAAAGCCACCATATCTGCATATAAGCACTGCCAGCAAAAATAGGAAAGGGGAGAGGGGACCCTCAACTCTCAGAAGGAAATGATACTCAACCTTCACCACCAGACCGAGTAAAGCCCAGAGCTACCAAGGTTAAGTCTATACAAGAAGCCTCTAAGGTACTCCAAGCAAAAATAAAACCAGGAAGCAAATTCAATAGTCAAGATCAAGGTAACTTGAAAACGAACTCAGACACCAACAGACAGAAGCTAATTGCAAATTTTTGATTACTTATGTTTACTAATTTATTAATGCTGATGTGTTTTGCAATGTTCATTATCACCACCATCTCCTACTACCGGAAGCCTTGCACAACTAAATTATGATTTCCTTTTAGATCTGTCCACAACTACTTGTATGAGGTACAAAATGAAACATTGAATCATTACTCTATGTAAAGCTGCACTTGGATCCTCACCTGACTATGCCTACAGAGTTTCAACTTAAAGGTCATTACATAAAAATGTCACCTGATTCCATTATCAACTAGAATTAGGAACTGTATTCAGATCTTGAGAACTAAATGTTAGATAATCTTCACACTCTCCTTTAATACCAATAATTCAATGACATATTTTGGCATGAACTCCATGTATTGTTCAATACATGGAACAAAGACATGCATTAGCATATTTTTTTATTAGTTATGTTTGCTCATTTATTAATGGTGATGTGTTTTGCAATGTTTATTATCGCCACCGTCTCCTACTACCGGGAGCCTTGCACATCTAAATTATGATTTCCTTTCAGATCTTTCCACAACTACTTGTATCAGGTACAAAATGAAACACTGAATCATTACTCTATCTGCACTTGGATCCTCTCATGACTATGCCTGCAGAGTTTCAACTCAGAGGTCACTACATAAAAATGTCACCTAATTCCATTATCAACTAGCATTAAGAACTGTATTCAGATCTTGAGAACTGAATGTTAGATAATCTTCACACTCTACTTTAATACCAATAATTCAACGACATATTTTGGCATGAACTCCATGTATTGTTGAATACTTGAAATAAAGACATGCATTACCTAATTTCAGTCAATACAGAATTAGGTAGGTTAATTAAACTTTCACTACATGCTTATGGTTGCTCATATCTGTCATCTTGTCCAAGTAGAGTGGTTAAGCCCTGCTCGACTCTTCTAGGTTTCTATATTCATGTGTTTGTATGCAATTTTGACTCAGGAATATAAAGTGTATTTCAAGTCTGAATGTTACATACACGTGACTATATTTTTTTAGTTAGATCAAAATATAATTTTTTTGTTCTATGTTAAGAGCACATCTAGTTCAGGTAGGTCAAATTTTGTTAGTCAAATATCTTAATTTACAATGATTTATATCATGATAAGAGAATAGGATGCTAGATTGATCTTGTTGGACATTGTGTTGTGGTAAATTTGTAGAGATTATTTTAATCTCTAAACCAAGTATGTGATGTTCATTCAATATACATAATTTAATGTATCAATGGCTACTTATAATGTCATCTTAATTTAAAATGATTTATATACATGTCTTGATCATCTCGAAGTTCCAAGACCAACAATTAAAATAGTTGGAAGGATGTTATGAAGGGATGGTTTGTGTTGTTATTGTTTTATACCTATACTTCCAGATTAAAGGTATGCATTCTGCATCAACACAACATCTATATAGTCAAACAGTATCGAAATTAGTAGTTTAGGAGGCCATGTCTTAAGTTCTACTAGATGTGACTATCTATAACAACTACAACAACTAAGTGTGATGCACAAAATTTATGTTAATGACCAACACTAATATGTAAATAAAGTATAGTTTTACTTAGATCTCATTCATAAGTTAATCCCCTAATAATGTTTCCTTCTATTTTAATTTCACGCGCAGTTTTATAGAGATCACTAATGGCATTACTGGTGCCATTTTTGTTGTGTCTCAGCTGTAGCAGATTCCCTTCTGCCATCTAATGGGCATCACATCAACCTTCCCTAACTTCCTACAATCAGGTATAATTGATGGCCATAAATGATACCATATAATTTGTGAGATACGAGAAAGTTATTCTATAACTTGGTCTAGAATTAATCAAATCTCATGTACTTTTTGTGAAAAATGGTTAACATTGGATGTTCCAGATTTATATATCTCATTTTAACTATTATGTACCACATTCCATGTCTGAATTTGAGATCTCAAGTAAGATGTTCGTATTTTCTATTCATGACTTCTTTGTGGTCTTGGTTTAGTAGTTTTTGCCCCAGATGTAGGAAAACAAAAGTCGTAGGAGAAAGAGCACTTGGGTGACATGCCTTAGTTCGAGATGACAAGGTATAGAAATTAACAATTGCCCTTGGATTCTCTTGATGATATTGACCCAAAGAAGATCTAATCGATATATGTAAAAATAAGAACATTTGTAAAAATAACACCATATCAAATCAAGTAGCTGAATCTGAAGAAACTAGAACAACACTTTTATTAGTGAATCAAAAAGCAGTATTTTTCTAGATCAATATGTTAAATTACCTTGATAATTTCCCATTTTAAATTCTTCCTATATTGCACATCTCTCTTTTGATAAACTTTATGAGTCCTATTCAAATTTATATCAAGAATTCTATGCATTAGTAACTATATATGGAACTTTCAATACATGTATTATGTAATTGAAATTATTTTATGAAGTACTTACAACTCTATGTGTTTTTCCACGTTCCCACGTAATTTTCCTCATAACGGATCAAGATAGTGGCACTTACCCCACATAGGGTCGAAGACACAAAGTATCCAATGTCCCCTACGCATACATGAGTATTACATTTTAAGATTAATGTATTTTTAAGCAACATTTAAAGTAAACAAATAACAGGCAATCGACAAAATGTATGCGTACCCCACATTATAAGGTATAAAGATCAATTCTAATCTTTGTTTCTTCCCTCTAATGAACTAATTTGCTATGTACTGCGCCTGAGTCTCCACTTTATCATTGTATAACGGATCTATAAAATGTGGACATATAAATCCAAATATATTAAATATATTTCCCGAGGTCACTTTGTGGAACAAACGCCTACAAAAAAACACATATTTAGTCTTTGTACTTATATAGAAACACATAATTAGTCTTTTTACTTGTATAGAAACGTGTATAGAAACACACATTACTCATATAGAAACTTACTTTATGTACACTGATATGTGTGAGGCTTCTAGTTGGTCTTTATCATGGCATATTTTAACCAATTCCAATGTGATAATTAGCTCATGTGTGTAACCTACTATATCTTTAGACATATAAAGAGAGATGTTATGATTCTAATCATCTTCCACATACGCCATCAACAGTTTCAACATCGTTGGAGGCTTTTTGCATGTTGGCTTGATGGGACTTGAGACTTCATCACAATTTTTTCTAGTTTTTGAATTTCCTGTTTGTGTGCTTATTGATTCCCTCACTTTCCTTTGAGACAATGAGTCTTGGGATTCCTTGCATATGATTATAAAAATAAAAAATATAGCTTATTAATATACATGTTTCATTTCAGTAAATTAATAAAAATACTATCAAGTTATCGCATATACCTTCATATTTATTTTGATCAATTCTACAGGCCAAGGAAGGTAGGTGCCTATGCCTTGACAAACTTGATAAACATCAACCATATCTAAAGGTATTGGCACACTTTCTTCAGGCATCAATGGGGTATCAATTATCACTTTTTTGTGTTTTGGATCTAATGTCACATTGTGAAGGATAATTGGCTCATTTGTATGAGATATATACACCCTTCCATCAGCTACTGAACGTAATGGATTATCCAACATCAAAATACACTTGTGATAGCCCTACAAAAATCAAATATAGGTATTGTCAACATGAGAAATCACTATCTCTAACATTTACTACATAACAGACTTGTTGATTACCTCTGGTAGATGTGACAATTGTGCAAATGGACAATTAGATTTGGAAGTAGGGTATTGGTCTGTATCCTCAACATTGTCGAGATCCTTGCTCGTATTCTTCCCTTCAAGATACTTGATCTTCATGGCCAAAGCTTTAATGGTCTATTGCATTCGTAACAACATATGGGATGGTTGATCATCTGTTCGAGCCACACTTTGACAATATTTTGTAATTGTTATTCCTTGTCTGGTTTCTCTCGCATGTCCTGGGGGATCCTTTTTTTCTCACTAACGAGTCCCTCAGAAACTTCCTGAGATAGAGAATCCTTGCAACATATAAAACATACATATGTAAAAATAATAAAAACTATATATTGTGATGAAAAATCAATGAGATAAAAAATTAAACTTACAATCTTGTACACCACTTCCTTGACCTTGTCACTAGTAACAACACCAGTTTTGTCCATTCTAGCTCTTTTCCATAATTCTTCTCTAGAAATCTTTGAAATAACTGGATCTAAACTATTCTCACTGATCTGTTTATAATATGATAAAACCACAATACTTTTATAACTCTATATGAAATTTCACAAATTGCTTTAAAACGAATCAAATCTTACAATTTCTTGCGCTAGGCCAACATATCCCTTATGAGAAATTCTAGGCCACTCTCGTGTAGTACGCCTTCAAATTCCTACTTATCATCCTTGTTCATTGTCATGAAAAGACTTTATCATAGTGACTATCTATGTCCAAAGCCCTAATAAGAGAAGCATTGTGCACTTCAAAATTGGTTGGGTCTTTGAGGAATATGTTGAAGTCGACGACAATGTCAGAGGGGACATCAACAACATTAAGTAGTGTAAATACAATTTTGTTTTGGCTGGATTTCGTTGGTTTAGCTCATATTGATGTGTGCAGCTAGAATCACATCATGAAGGTGGGGTGAATACGCTACCTTCTTCACAAAAGTTAGTAATCCAAGTAGCTCATTGACATGCACTTCATATTGATCGAAATCTTATAGAATTTCTATGTGTATTCTAATCGAATTTTGTGCCCTAAGTCACCTCACATAATTAAATGTGGAAGTGTTGACGGTAGTCATATGGAAAAATATATTCTTGTATGACATATTGTAACCATGGTATGTTGGGCTTGAGTATTTTCAAAGTAATTAAATAAGATAGAATCATCTTTGAGTATGAGTACTTATACGAGTCAGATTTAGGGTTAACTGATATAATAATCATGATCCTCATATTTTTCTGATAAAAAATTAGTATCATTTCATATTTTTCTAACACTCCTACTATTCATAGTGAATTTTCCAAAATTAGGGTATTTACTGCAAAATATTGAAAATCGATGATTAATAAATGAAAAGGGAAAAAAGGGGGGTCGTTGGATGCTCATATCCAATAGTCAAAGCTAAATTGTGTAGCCGCAAATAAGAAGAAGGTTGGACTGAGGTCGTAGAGCCTTATTGGTCCACTTGGATTCAGTCGGTCCCACTCTCCCTTGGTCTCTACACGTCAAGCTTGCTCTACTGTCAACTCTGGCAAGATTCAGACGGCAGTAGGGGACTCCTCATGTGCAGCTGGGGTTAGATTCTCCATCACAAGGGTGGTCCAGGTCAGGGTGGCATGGTTCTGATTCGTGGCTAACCTTGGAGCAGTGTGCCACCAAGGGAATGCAAGGTGCTAGTTGTGGTGCACAAATCACAAAAACATGATTTACCAAAGAGGAAGTGTTCGTTAGCAGGGGATTATTGAAAATCACAAAAACTTAAAACCTTTTACAAAGAGATCCCTACACTAGAAAACTCTTTCAAAAACAACCAAAGTAATTCAATTGCTTTCTGGTTCACAAGTACATCTCATGTACCATTCTTTCTCGAGGATTACAAACATCAACTGTCTTGTTAAACTGTACGCATGAAGTATAAGAACATTGAGGCATCAAGCCAAAATCTCAGATCGATCATTAAACTAACTACTAATTCCGAGGACCTGAGAGTACAGAGACGACACATATGACTCTATGTACACATATACAAGACATGCAGCCAGTGTCTCCACCTGAGAATTCACTATTGTCCCTGCTGTTGCTGCTGCTCTTCCCCTGCTTTGGGGTTCCTGCCTATTCCTCTATGTCTACCTAAAAAGTGTTGGAGACCAATGGAGTGAGACCCATGTCCCAGCGAGAGATATAACTCTCCGGCAAAAACATTATTATTACAATTTAATAGAATAAAACTGGTAGATGAACTATATATATTCAATAGAAGTTAAATCAGTATTAAACAGGTTAGAGCAATGTTCTTATTCAAATCATTTCAGCTATAACTTAATAAAAAAACATGTCACTTATTCAATAAGGAATATGAAGAACATGTATAACTTTTATTCGATATGTAAGCAGGATAACATCAACCACTGATTCTTGTATTTCAACCTTAAGCAAATACGCTACACGGCTGATTACATTTTACAATCATACTTAATGCCTTGAAGAGATGAAGTATATCGTTCATGCTCCAACCGACCACAATTACATAAAGCATCAGTACCACACAAGGTCAATGGAAGAGCCGGACTCCAAGACCTCAACCTTCTTAGCCAGTACGAGATTACATGGTAGAGACATCATGTGTCAAACTGCAATTAGCTTGCCAGGGTATAGTGGCATCTTCGCTACAGAGTTATAGCCCGCGACATATACTCTCTTCAGGGTTATGGCCCGTAGCCAATGTTTGGTAGCATATCATGGAGTCATGACCCGTAGCCAATGTATGGTATCATATCATGGAGTCATGGCCCGTAGCCATACTCATACTGGGTTATGGTCCGTAACCAATCCCAAGCATATGATATAGCCAACAACCATTCCTATGGGGCATGAGGATATAATTTCCCAATTACCCCCACATATTCAAAAATATGTGCTCCAAGTTAAACTCATTTCACCATTCAGCAAATTCTGACACTGATGGCTCTGTTGTCAGGGCAACTACATTATATGATATCACTTGATTAATTAAGTGTATTACCATATTCTTTTAGCATCAATCAAGTTTCCAAACATCAATTATTTTAACAATTTCTATAAAGAATGTGTAATACTTTCATCAAATACTATTCAAATATCTAATAAGGCATTGGGATCTCAATCCCTCATCTCATCAGGAGCATTCTCATTCTTTTCACAAACTCATCATCGTGATTATAGAATATGGGTATTCAAACCCTCAGTTCATCAAAGAACATTTGTAACCACTTATCAGGTAACTAAACACCTTCAGGTCATCTGACCAAGGTAAACATGATACTTGTTACACAAGCATCTCACATGGCTCTCAAAGCCCATTTCATTTCTTGTTACCTCTCCCTAGGTAACAAAGCATATTATGGCTCACAAGGCCCAATAACAACAATAACTGAAACATCATAGTTCATACCTAGCTATGTTCATCATCTCATGATACCTGCATGGTAAGTACTTCATGATAACAGTTATAATGCTTACATATCAGCACCATGCAACACAAAGTAATATCACTATTCACTTTTTAGGGCTAGGGTTTCCATTTCATGTCAATCAGAGATACTCATTCTATTATCCCACATTAGGGTTATGATTTATCATCATATTGCCCAAAATTAGGGTTTTGTACATTATAACCCAGAATTAGGGTTTCTCATACCTTTACCCTGTTTTAGGGTTTCAAAACACATTACTTCACCCTACATTAGGGATTTACATATCATTACCCTGAATTAGGGTTTTATGTAGCTTTAACTGAAATTAGGGTTTCACATTCCATTACCCATAATTAGGATTTACTATTCATCCCAATTAGGGTTTACATTATCCCCCTAAATTAGGGTTTCACTCAAAATTTCCCTAAATTAGGGTTTGGGTTCATCAATCACCTCAATTAGGGTTTCATGATCTCTTTATCAAGGATCATACCCTAATTACATATTTAATTCATTTTGAATGTGTTGAGGCTTGATTACTACTTGATTATTATACATGTATGAATTTCTCGCTCTCATCCTCTCTAGGGCGTTCATTACTCCAATCTTGATTAGATTGAGTTAATCCTATATTCAAAAACATACATTTAAGGTTAGCTTTGTGTGTTCAGTTGTTGCTTCCATAAATATCAAAGGTTAACCCTACCAAGGTTACCAATCAATTAAGTACATTATTGATTCAACCTTTGTACTTACCTTTGGTAATCATTGGGTAATGAGTTTATTACATTCCAAGGTAGTAAATGTATAAATCATCTAAGTACATTAAATATGCTTCCACAGTAATCATCATTGAGGTACTTTATAAGTACTCAATTAGTTTTGGAGTTAATTGAACCTTCAAATGATTAGAAATCATTTAATCCATTAATTGGGCTTGATCAAATTGATCCATCAAACGGTTTTGACCAAATTAAACTTTCAAATGATTTTGCTTAAGTTGGATCTCCAAATGATTTTGATCAAACATGCCCAAACAGTTTTGAACAATCATGTCGAAACGGTTTTGAACAATCATGCCCAAACGGTTTTGATCAAACATGCCAAAATGGTTTTGAACAATCATGCCCAAATGGTTTGAGACTGTTTAGACCTCCAAACGGTCTTAGTCTCAATCGCAAATGGTTTTGAAAATTGTTTCCATTCAATCGGTTTTGCAAACCCTAAACACCAAACGATCTTGAAGATCGTTAATCATCAAATAGTTTAGAAACTGTTTCTTTCCAAATGGTGAACTCAAATCCAAACGGTCAACTCAATCCAAATGGCCAACTCAATCAAAACAGTCAACTGTCCCAAATGATTTTGAACCCAATTCCTCAAATAGCTTGCAAACCGTTTGGTCACCAAACAGTTTGGTGAAATCGATTGACCAATTTTATTGGAAAATGATTGGAGTTGCAAATTTTGGGATAAGTGTCCAATATGATGTCATCATCATATAACTTCATTTCAAGGGTTCACATTACTACTGATTTCATAGAATCATCCATTACAATGAGCAATTAATCAAGAAGAAGGAGAAATCAGCATAACTTGTAAAATTGGAATTGAATAATGATGTAATTGGGTTCAAGTTGTATAACCCGCCTTCAAAGAATGCTTCAAAGCTCCAAATCCACATCTTTAATGGTGGAAGAAGCTTTCTCAACTATCCCAAGCTCGTGCTCAGCTCTTTGAGTGAAATGAATGGTCAAAGTTGAGAATTGAGTGGAGAAAAGAAGAAATCAAGCATTGATTTTCAATTTCCCCCATGAAATCAAGGTGAAAGGAGATCATGGAGCTTACCTACAGGTTGGGGGTCGTCCTCCTATTTCTCCTAAGCTCCCTTGGTAGTTTTGCAAAAAATAGTGAAAGAAATCCGAAAAAGAGTCCTTGGTTGAGTGGGAAATGAAGTGTATATAAGGATTTTCAAAGAGAGAGAAAAAGTTGAAAAGCAATCCTACAACTCCCCAAATTGGTGCCACATAACCCCCCTCTACTCCTTGCATACGAAGACATCCTCCTTTTCCTTTAATTCTTCTTCATTATCCACAATTAAAGGAACAATAATTAAACACCTTAATTGACATAATACTAATATCCCATTTTTAGTGGATATTACTTTTAATTAACTAATGTGAGTGGGCTCTCCACTCACTTAGATATTTTCGTGGCCTTTGCAAGGCATAAGGACGTCCACACTTATCTAATTTCAACCATATCATTTTTGGTTGAAGGACACTTCAATTAACATATTTATTTTTGCATTAATTTGAAGTAAAGTTCCATTTATGATTAAATCTTGATTATTTTAATATCAAGATTCTCTCTCTTCCAAAATGATTCAAATGAGGCGCCCCTCTTAAATTATTTTCTATGCATGATGCCAAGAATCATGAGGGACCCTCTTTAAGTGGTATTTTTCATATTGAACCTTAGGTTTTGGATAAATTGCACATTACACCAAAACTAGGTTTTAATGCACAAAGATTGCTCAGCAAGCTCTATCTTGGTGCTCAAGCTTGTGGAAGCCATACCACTGCATCATACTCATTCCTATGATGCTTCAACATTTGAGGAACATTATATCATATACAATTTTCAAGTTAACCCCTCAACTTGGGTAATTTTCACTTTAGTCCAAAACAAATAAAACATTGTTTCAACATTATTCAAAAAGGACTAAAATTGAAATATAATTTCCTCTTGAGCCTTAATTACTTTTCAAAAGATAAGAGAAAGCATATAATCAACCTCATTAAGCAAAACATCTAGGGTTAACACGTAACACATGTCAGGGATGTTACACTAGCTGCTAACATTGGAGGAGGTGGTGCGGGTGAGCTGTAGGTGGCGTCGAGGTCTCCTGAAGTACCGCGGAGGTCTCTTGAGGCACCACAAAGCTAGAGGAAGGGTCAATTAGTGGTGAGGAGGGGAAGAGGGAGCTCGTCCATACTTACTCCATGGCAGAGCCAATCAGAGGTGTTGGCTAGAGGGTGGATCTATCGAGGCTCTTCCAGGACCAATTGGAGGGTTGGATGAAACAAAGGAACCTCAAAGATGCTTTTGGAGGTGTTATATAGGTGTGAGGTGGAGCAGTTTGTGAAATTCCTATTGAGTTGGGTGAGCTCAGAGAGGGGTGCTCACTGGGGTGGTCGTGGAGGCAGTTCCAGTGATCTTCAGTGGTCGTGCAAGGACTAGTCACATTCGTGGTGGCAAAGGGGAGACATTGCTTTAGTCAATTTCTCGTGAGGTGGGTCAGAGTGGGGAGTAGTGGTTGGGGGTTTGGACTCACGGTTGTAGCCACATTCTCATGGGTCAAACATAGGTTGGGGACAACATCCTCACCCTCCAATCCAAGCTGGATCTAGGGCTGCTCCATCGGACGATCACAAGAGGCTTGAAGGTGGCGATCTATGGATCTCTGACCCAAGCCCCACGTGATAGGGTAAAATACCCATGTGTTAATCAAGAATCATACGGTTACATATAGATGTAATTTAATTAAAGGAGAAATTTGGAAAAACTTTGCAAAATCATAGAAAGAGCTAGAAATATTCGATTTACATGAAATTTGAAACATAGCTCTACATTAGTGATCCTTAGATGTTGGGAAAGTTTGGGCTCAAAATTCACAACTTTATTGGTCAATGTATCTCTTTATGAAATTAGGATTTTAGAGTTAAGATATTATAAAAAAACAAGTATAAAGGTGATAAAAAACCACTTTATCACAGCCTATCTTGGCAGCTACAGTCTAAGAAACTATTGAATCTGATTAGTGTATGTGACAAACACACTTTAGCATTTGTTGGATTCCTGACACCAATGACTGATGATACTGAATGATTAGTGACCGTTGGACTTCTATCGGTTACCTGGGGAACCGCATCTATAAATACTATACCCCCTCAATGATTAAAGGTGTCGTGACATAGAGGAGATGATGAAGTGTTACCGCACCACACAGCCACCCACAATCCATCTTTCCATCGAGATGAATGTCTGAAAGAGATAGCACACCAAAGTCAGCACCACCCCTGCCAGCTTCTTCTTTGAGAGGAGGCGTAGTCATCTATGACATCCTCTCTAGGTGCAGATCTAAAGAAGACATGAACCAACCTTGGTCATTTTTGGTGACATTTTTTGTATCTCCCTTCTTCTTCTCAAGATCTAAGTCATAATCCTTAATATCTTTGACCCATATTGTCATCTCTCTCTATGTCTCATCACACTTGTAAATTTGTAATGCTAATCATCACCATGAGCGACTAAACATGTCACTTGGTTTGGGAGTAGCCACTAAGGATCTCCCAACATGTAAATACTTACATCCATTTGAATATATCCTCTTAACAATCATTATATTCATACTCTTGGTCTTAATGCCTGACTCACATGATTAGCTACCACCTTGTGATGTTTGATTTTTAGTGCCTCGAATGAGTAGCACTAACCTTATTTAAGTGTTATATAGTTTCATGAATGAATGATATGTTGGAATTCCTAAGATAAATGGTCATATGGTCATATTATGATTTTTTTTAGCATCTTGAGAGAGACAAACCTTATAATCTAGATCTATCCTACGTTCGAGAGAGGAGGGAGTAAACATATATGATAACTACTTTAATCATGTTAAGGGTATATAATGGGTGTGAGTATTGCATGTTTGTGATAGACCTTATATGGTGAAACCCAAAACATGTTCGCATCCATACTTGTTATATCACTCTTTGTTTCTACTTGTTCAATTGTTTTACCATGTTTGTTTGGTTAGAGTAACAATGTTCCCGAAGGAACATCAAAACTTAATCTTACTCTTTGATTTTTATAATAGAGCCAAGATTCTATGTTCTTAGCACATACCACTCCTTGTTCCAATGTATCAACCCCAATTTACTACACTGGATCTTCTATAATAGTTTTGGGAGCCTAAGTGTTGGGTTATAAATTTAAAAGTCTGACTACTCTAGATCCACTCCTTTTGGGAGGTGCGATTTAGGCCGGTCAACTTTTTGGCATTGTGTCAGGGACAAGGCAACCAGTATTGTTGACAACCTAAGTCTACTCACCATACACCTATGCCTAAAGTTTAGAAATAGACTTGACTGCACTAATTTTAATCTGCTACCTTTGAATATCTCAAATACTCTATATCACATGTCCAATTTCTTATTTGATTGAGTGAACTATTTTGGGTAGTCTAAAGAGAAAAAAATAGTGACTACAACCACCCACCTGCAATCAACATGCCTCCTCATAGGGGAGGATATTAGTAAGGAGGTCAAAATATGAGGGTTGAACAACCTTGTCTTGAACTAGTGCCTGAATCTGATCATGAGCAATACTAATCCATGAGGTAGGACCCGAGAATCCACCTCATGACATACCATCTCCATGAATAGGATTGTGAAGGATAATGTCGTGATGAAGGCCATGAGGAATGGGAGAAATGACAACAACAACAACAACAATGAGGAAAAAAAAATGAGAACCATAAAAATGAAGATGGAGATGATGACCAAGGTCCTTACCTCCCTGAACTAGTTTCCACCATAACCAATGAATCTAGGTTCCTAGTCATCATCCTACAGTTCGATGCTCTAAATTTGAATTGAAACTGATGGTATTTTCCATGATTCTGAACACAACTTTTGGAGGAAAAACCCAAGATGAAAATCCTTACCACCACTCAGATACCTTTAAAAACATTTATGACACCATCAAAATGAAAAAGGTGCCACAGGAGGTGATTTACTATAAGGCATTTAGCTTCTCTTTGAGGGGCAAAGAGTTTTCATGGTATCTTTCTTTACCTGACAAGACCATCAATGGATGGGTACCCTTGGGTGACCCTTTTGTTACCCAATTCTACCCCATGGAGAAAAATCTCTAGAATAGGAAAAAGCTCATTGGGTTCATGAAAATGCTTGGGAAGAACCTATATGTAGTTTGGGAATGATTTTAAGAATACTAGAGAGACTTCCCCCACCACAACTATGATAAAAGATTTCTAGTAAGTACTTTCTATGACAGGCTTACATCTCCCGAAAGGGCCTCAGTGAATGTTATTGTAGGAAGTGACTTCTTTGGCAAAAACCCAAAGTAGACCATGAAAATCATTGATAACATGACCTCTTTGCAAGCTTGCCTCGAAGATGATAGTGGCACAACAAAGAAGATATCGTCTCAAGGTCTTACTGGTTAATCTAATTCCCTAGAGATTATAACTTCTCAGATCTAGAAAATTATCTTAGATGATAAGCATATGAAGGACACTAGAGCAAAGGGAAAAGGGAAAGTCAAGAAACTCATGAAGTGTGTTACCTTTGTAGAGGGAGGCCATTGTATTGACAATTGAATCTATACTCAGCATGAGGAAGATAGAGACAAAGAAGCTACCAAAAATGTTTCTTATGCTAACTTCAAGATACTAGAACTCCTTAGTTTCATATATGGAAACACAGATGTTTTTGATAATGCCCATCAATTAAACAGCTTTCCTAAAGCACCACACAGATTAGGGAGAGGCAGAGGACCGACTATGTTCACCCGTAACACAAAATACAAACAAAATAGAAACAATTCTCAAGGCCAAGGAAAAGGCCTAAATCAGAATAGAAATTCAAATAGGACAAACCAAGGTCAGAATAAGAACAAAAGCATTAACCAACTGGACCTGATATTTGATCTTTTCAAGTTTGCAAAGAGACATGTCACTATAAATGAACAATTAACTCAAAGTGTTATAACCAACACGTGAATTCTAAACATCATGCAAACTCAAATGGGGAACATAACAACTCAGATGATTGATATGGAAATCCATCAGAAACAAATCGAATAGCAACTTGCACAACTTTTATAGAGCTAATTAATAACCCACAAGGAAAGATACTATCTAACACAAAGAGTGTGAAAATGCCCAATCTCCATTATGGAAAGATTATATGAGATCCAAAAGGAAAGACTATCCAAGAAGGCAACTCTAATGCTGTGTTAGAACCTAAACCTGTTATAACACAGAATGCGCATGAAGAGGAAGTGTCCACCAAGAAGGAAAAATCCAAAGAGAAAGGCAAGGGTAAGATGATTGCTAAAGAGAATAAATCACATCCCTCTGAAAAAGCTTTTGTAAATAGCGATTTATATTCACCGAGAGTTTCTTTCCCCTAGAAAATGATAAAGGCCCACTTCATGAAGAGGTATGAAAAGTTTCTAGAAGTTATAAAGAAGCTACATCTTGATGTACCTTTATAGGATGCCATCAAGGAGATTCATACCAGTGCCAAGTTCTTTAAGGATTTTATTACAAAGAGAAGGAGAGGAGACCATGTTGAAATGATAGTACTAGAAAAATTTTCAAGCGCATTTGCACAACCCAAGGTGACCACAAAGAAGATGGATCCAAGAGAATACACCATTCCCTTTAATGTCAAAGACAATGAGGTAAGACAAGGACTTGCGAACCTGGGAACAAGCATTAGTCTCATGCCCCTTACTAAAATGATGATTCAACTAGCTAACCACACATTCACAAAGTTAGCAGGAATTGTGGAAGATGTCCCAATCTGTGTGGGATGATTCTTTATTCCATGTGACATTGTTGTGATTGATACAATGAAAGAACCAACATGTTCGATGATCATTGGAAGACCATTCCTCACTATCAGGAGAGAACTAACAAATGTCAAGGCTAGGATTATCACTATTTGAGTAGGAAACGATCACATTGACTTCGTTGTATAATACTACAAGAGAAGTCCATCTCTTTTCGAATAAGCTTATTTTATGGACAACTACTATCATTTATGTGAAGAGGTCCAAGAAGAGAATTTCATAGTTGATTGACTCATGCGAGTCTAAAACAATTCAGACTCGAGTATAGAGGACCTAGAAGTTGTCAAGATTTTTGACTAACAACCAGAAGAAGAATGCAGTGATGAAGAAGAAATCATTGCAACTGCAAAGTATGCATCACTAGAGAAGACTTGGGAGGAGAAAGAAGCACCAAAACCTAATCTAGAGATAATGCAACTTCCTGAAGTTCTAAAGTATGAGTTTCTAGATCATAAAGAAAGAAATCCAATATTCATAAACTCCACCCTTCTAGAAGATCAAGAGGAAAATTGATAAATGAACTCAAGTTGCACAGAAAGGAGATAGGTCACTCAGTAGAAGGCATCAAAGGCTTAAATATGGTTGTTTTCATGTACCAGGAAAACCTAGAAGAAATAGCGAAACCCTTAGCTCAACTACAAAGAAATTTGGATCAAATGTTTGGGGGAGTGGTTAAGAAGGCATTGATAAAATTGCACAACACATGAATTATATACCCAATATGTGATAGGAACTGGGTAATCCAAAAACATGTTCAACTAAAAAAAGGAGGAATGACTGTCATAAAAGGAGAAAAGGGAGACGAGGTGGCAATGTGAACCATAATTGGTTGGTGAATGTGCATTGATCATATAAAATTGAATACTACCACTAAGAAAGACCATTTCATTGGCATTCATAGACCAAGTATTGGAACATTTAGCTCAAAGGTCGTTCTTATATTTTCTAGGTCGATACTTGAGATTTTATCAAGTCCCTATCCATCCTGATAATCAAGAGAAAAAAACTTTCAACTGTATCTACGACACCTATGATTTCCAAATAATGGTTTTTGGACTATGCAAAGCACCTGTGACATTTCAATGATGCATGATCTCTGTCATTGTTGACTTCCTAAAAATATCATGGAAGTCTTCATAGATGATTTCTCCATCTATGGAGATGATTTTGAAAGATGTTTTAGGAACATGTCTAGAGTAATAGTGTGATGCAAAGAGAAGCAGTTAGTTCTAAATTGGGGAAAATGTTGTTTCATTGTCTAAGAAGGAATAATACTATGACACAAAGTTACTGAGAAGGGAATTGAGGTAGATGTAAGTAAAGTGGAAGCCATATCTACAATTCCACCCCCTATGTCCATAATAGGGGTAAGGAGTTTTCTTAGATGTGTGAGGTATTACATGATATTTATAAATGACTTTTCCAATATTTCTAACCCATGTCTAATCTTCTCATTAAGGATGTTGTGTTCAATTTCTCAAATGATTCTCACAAGGATTTCAATACCCTACATAATTCTCTCACCTCAACATCTATTCTCCAAGCTTTGGATTGGGAGCTACTGTTTAAAATAGTGTGATTCTAGCAACTTCATAATTGGAGCTGACATGGGGAAGAAGAAAAATAAAAAGCATAATGTGATCCACTATGCTAGCAAGACTCTTGATGAAGTGAAAGTAAACTATACAACTAGGGAAAAAGAAATGTTGGTAATAATGTTTGCTTTGGATAATTTTACATCATATCTGGTAGGATCAAAAGTAAAAGTCTACATAGATCATGGTGCAATAAAACATCTTATCCAAAAGATAGACATTAAACCTCAGCTTTTGCGATGAGCCCTGCTACTTCAAGAGTTCAACCATGAAATAGTTGACAAGAAGGGGATGAAGAATGTAGTAGATGAGAATTGGTAGAGAATCATTGTAGATTATCACAACCACCTACTTGTTAATGAAAACTATCCTAATGAGGTGCTATTGATGATTAAAGTTGTTGAGCCCAAGACACCATGGTTTGTAGACATATGTAACTACCTATCTTGCCGACAACTACCACATGAGATCAAGTATAATGAGAACAAAAAAGTTATTTTCAGATTTGAGGAATTATTATTGTGATGACCTTCTAATGTTTAAGAGATGTGTCTATATTTTGTACCTCTTTGCATACCAGAAGGGGAAGTTCCTCATATTATCAAAGAATGGCACTCCTCACCTTATGAAGGACATTTAGGCAGAGACATGACTTCAACAAAAATTGTACAATCTAGTTTCTATTGGCCATCTCTATTCAAGGATGCTCACGCAATTGGGAATACTTGTAGGGATTCTCAACTCAATGGGAATATTTTACGGAGAAATGAAATGCCCATGTCAAATTGGATTCAGGTCAAGATTTTTGATGTTTGGATAGATTATATGGGGCCTTTCCCATCATCAAGAGGCAACCAATACAACCTAGTTGCAATAGATTACATCTCTAAATGTATAGAAGTAGCAGAGACCCCCACTTGTGACTCAAAAGTAGTAATCAGACTATTCAAGAACACTATATTTCCCAGATTTGGTGTATCGTGCACCATCACTTGTGACGGGGGATCCGACTTCAAAGAAAGATAATTTGAACCCTTATTAAAGTTATATAGGGTCAAGCACAAGGTAGCTACACTATAACACCTACAATACCTTGGGAAAGTGAAGGTGTCAAAATGCTAGATCAAGCAAATTTTAGAGAAAAGGATCAGTCGAACTCAGAAAGATGGGTTGATCAAGCTTGATGATGCACTTTGGGTGTAAAACACTGCTTATAGCACTCTAATATGTTCTACCACCTATCTGCTAATTTACGGAAAATCATGCCACCTACCAGTGGAACTGGAACACAAGGCTTTCAGGGCCATCTAATTCTTGAACATGTACCCAACTTTGGCAAGAAAGAAGAGATTCGTACAAATATAGGAATTGGAAGAACTTAGGCTTCATGCCTATGCGAATGATAGAATCTATAAGAAACAGATGAAAGTGTGCCATGATGGCCACTTGAAAAGGAATAATATGTCAGAAGAGGACAAAGTCCTCCTATTTAATTTGAGAAACAAACTTTTCTCAGGAAAACTCAAGTCAAGTGGTCTGGACCCTTCATAGTGAAAAAGATATATCCCTTACGGATGATGGAGTTTAGTAGTGACAAGAATGGAAAATTTAAGGTAAATGGACATCGAGTGAAGAGGTACTATGAAGATAAATCATTCATAAAAAGATCAGAACTCCATTTAGAGGATCCCCCACCTGTACTGCTAGAAATAAGTATGAAAGAGACAACTCAGATGAAGTATCGATAAAGACTATAAACTAGCACTTCATGGGAGGCTACCCAAGGATTTCTTTACTTGTCCCCTTAATCTTTAGTCATTTTCTTAATTCTCTATATTTCTCCCAATAGTTAGAAGTTTTACCACATTATTGGACAATTTATTTTGTTTGTTAATTTCTAGTGTATATAGAATAAAATTGATGGTGAAACTCAAGAGTACACTTTGATTTCAGGAAGCCAATTCAAGGCAATACCCATTGGTCATTGTGAATCACATTTTCAGCTACTGCCGAGATTAATTTCTCGACATCCACTAATCCAAAATTTTATGTGACCATCAATACTAGAATTCTCGAATCCCATAGAAAGTAACTTTTCAGTGACCAACGATATCACTATAATCTCAATGACCTCTAAAATATCCATTCAGTGACCGCAGGTCTGATCATTTTGGCAGCCACTAAAGGTCCTCAAAATTCCATTGGCCACTAGATCCCAAGGGTATAAAACCCTGCATTCAACCCCAAGTCATTCACTCTGACTTGAACAACAACAAAGCTATGCAGGATTTCAAAGGAGATTGAAGTGCACCCTACACGACGATGTCACAAGACACCAACAAGGTACTGACGAAGCCCTTTTGGTCATCGTCGACCTTTGGGCCAACCATAGCTTCAGCCATCTGACCTGGAACTCTATGTTGTTGCACTTCATCAACAAACAAGATGACACCAGACAGTAACCGTAGAACCTTACTTCTTATATCAGTTTAGATTCAACTCATTTGTCCATTTATCTCATGGAATTACCAATCCACTAACAGTTTATCATCTTCCTCGTACCCACTCTATCTGATTCACAGCTGATGAGTAGGGTTTTGAAACCCAATTTTTTTTCAAACATCAACCTCGATGTTCTGAGAAAGACAAACCCACACTTGGTTGTTTTACAAGTTTTCCATGATCAAAGATTGTTGATTATTGGAGTCCCAAAGGAATTCCAACGACTTTCTAGTTTTCAATGACTACTAAGAATGCCCAAATTTTCTACAACCACTCGATCAAAAATCTCAGCAATCGCTTGACCTAATTTCTTAGTGACTACTGACAATTCTCAAATTTTCAGCGACCGTTGAGATGAAATCTTAGTGGCAATTTAGTTTTACTTGGTAAGTTAGATTTCTCATTGACTTCTAAGATAAAATCTCAATGAACAATGAGAATTTTGGACAACAACTTAACCACTCTCCTCTCCTTACCCAGTTCATTACTAGCAACCAACCCCATCCCACTTCCCTATTTGATTCTATTAATTGCAACAAACTTTCATGTACTGATAAAACAAATTTATAATATCAATTAGGATGTCGTCATCAAGCTTTGACTCATTAAACAAGAAGGCCACATCCCTGGCTGGGATTGAGGAGGTGACATAGATAATAAACAAATTCTAAAAAGCACACATTAACATGCCAGAGGAGAAGAGGGTACTACTGGAACCGTGAAAGGAACACTATTAGCTCTTGCTAGGGAATGAATTTCCAGAATCAGATGAGGAATCACATTAATATGAGGCAACCAACATGTTTGAATACTTCCCTTCCAATAAAGAAACAAAGGCAAAAGGGAAGCGGAAGGCAACATGAAAAATTCTAGATGCCCCAACAATGAAGAAGAAGAGAGTAGCTATGAAGATTAAAGCACAGACTATGAGGGCAGTATCATTAACCACGTCAGCAGGCACAATAGCTAGAAAGATGCAAAGATCAATTGATGATAGCCAAGAACAATCAAAAGCCACACTACAACCCAGAAACTAAGAGCACCAAGACAAACACAAACTACTCATGAGTAAGAAAACATTCAAACCAGTCCAATATATGGACAAATATGACTTTAGGCAACTAGGGCTCAACTAGAGAGTCATAGAGTTCCTAAAGGGAGAAAACATGCATGTAATCTGCATCGAATTTCAACACTACTACAAAGACCTCACTATGGAGTTTATGTCATCATTGATCAAGGTGAGCGCTGAAGATAGAGAGAAAGATGACATGGGAGGAGAGTTCAAGTTGTAGGTCTGCCTAATGGGAAAAGATTTTTTTCTAATAGAAAAGATTCTAAATTCAATATTCACAAAAATGGAAGAGCAAGCTTGGCCTAGAATGGCAGAAAGATATGATAGGGATGCAATTGGATTCAGATGCCACAAGACCTGGGAGAGGTTGATAGGAGAGTCAAAGCACATGCCAAGGACCTCCAAGGTAGTGCATATGTTGTCCTATTTTATTAGGGAAATCAAAAAGATCATTTCCAACACAGTATTAACCAAAATTTGAAACTAAAAACATATCCAAAAAAGATCTCTTCCTGATATGTTGATGCTTGAGAAACAACCTATCAACATCAGGAGATTACTGATCGATAAACTATCCACAGCTTTCAGCTCAGATGGAACATAAGATTTTTGCATGTGAGAACAAATAATGTATGACTTCAAATAAATAAGGAATTATGAGGTGACCAAAGGAAATAGCTTGATTTACATCAAGCACCTTGTCACAACTGGGATTATTGCTCAGAAAGGGGCAAAATGTTATTACAAGAAGGAAGAATGAAATGTTATGCTTCCTCTCCCAGACATGAGCCATTATGACACTCATAAACTAATCATCACCAGAGAGGTCATCAACAAAATGTTATAAAGTACCACTAAAAGACAGACGGATGCACTTAAATACCCCATCGATCTACTCGAACTAGAATATGAGAAAGTAGAGAAAATGGAAAAAAGAGAAAATGAAGGTCTATAAGGTGGTTTCAAAGATGCCAACATCAACATTGTAGACAATTCAACAACAAGAGAAGGATGTGGAATGGTTAGAGCAGATGAATCCAATAGAACATGCTACACTTGACATCAATAACGTAGGGATCAATGCTAGTATCAACTCCCAATTGTCTTCACCCATGGACACATGACGGCTAGAGGTACCAGGCGTGAAATTAGAGGAATAGCTAAAGGGATCAGGAAAAAACCAAATGAAGGAAACCAATCCAGATGAGCATGTGAAAGAACCCACCTCCCCTGATAATGTAGGTGCAGAGCAACCATTGGATCTAGAGAAAACAGCTCCACCTCAACATCAAATAATGAACGCAACATTGCTACCATCAACTAATGCAGCAGAAGCAAAGACAAAACCCACACACGAACATTGGAGGTTCACCATCCTTAGGGAAGAATGAGGATGTTAATTTGATGCCATACGTGAGCAAATGGAAAACTTTTATCCAATTCAATATATTTTTCTTCTATCCTACAAACACTAACCATTTAGGTAGAATGACTAGATGAGAGGATCACAGCCCTCCTCTAATTTATGTAGGACATCATCACGATCTAAAGAATGATGATGTAACAATGCAAGAAATGGTGGAGGAGATGGAGAAACTCAAAAGGGAGAGGGATGAGATGCATAGAGAAAGGGAAGTCATGCACACGAAGAGTTCCTAAAAGAGGTGGAGGAAGAATAGAGATACATGGAGTAGTAGCGAGCCAAAAAATGATTAAAATAGATAGTTTTACCTTCCCAATCACAAGTGTGCTTGATCCCGTCCAACGTAGTTAAGTACGAGGAGGAAGAAATAGAGAACATCCCATCGCCGCGAGAAGAGTCCCTCCATGAAGATCAATAGAACACCAAATAGCATATATTGGAAGCCATCACCAACACCACAATGTGCGAGTTTGATTTAAAATCTTCACCCATAGAGAAAAACCTTGCTCTAGAGAATCAACCTGGGGATGAACAACCCAAGTAGGGGGAAGTTAGAAATAACAATCCATGACCTATGATGAAGCAACACTTACAAAATATCTTGACAAGGTGAAAATAGGAATGGATATCTACAATGTCTACCTACAGTTCCCGAACAACAAAGAACGTAACAATGACATGTACGATGAAAAGATGGCTACCACACTGGCTGAATTAGATGCCACAATGCTCAAAACAATGCCAAAAGAACCAACACCGCTAGGAGACACTACAGTGAACACTACAATGCCATTTTCACCTAAAATCCCAGTGATGCATGTATGAGAACCAATGTCGGAAGCAAAGAAAACTATGATAGGGGAAGGGACATCTGATAAAGATATATGCATGACCACTCCATGTTGCAAATTGGAAAAACTTCATGAATAATGCTAAAGTCCTAAAAGAAGAATAAGAGTTAGGGGTTTGCTCCTTCATTGTACTTTGTCTAATGGAAGCAGTTAATAGAAGAATCTCGTTTGAGGATCTCTTCTAGGAAGACAAGCACAGACTTCAAGGTGTATACATAGTGGATGTCATCAATGACTATCATATCTTCAATGACCCAATAATGCCACCATACGCGGTGCCTCGTATACTTCATAGAAGGTTTCCACTTTTTGAAAAACAACCATGGTGCAAACAACTGAAAACCTTATGGCTAGATCCGTCAAGCCCATAACACACAACAAAATGGAAGGAGGGCTGGCCAGATTATGAGAAAATTGAAGATATGAATCAACCTCTAGCCCATGAACAACTTACACAAGTCCCAGTAAAGAGCCCAGAAGATCCAGATTCACCAACCTCTCCATCTAACCCCCAACCAACATCACAAATTAAAACGGACAAACCAGAGTAATTGGAGATAGATGAGGACAAGATGCATGAAGCAAGGCCTGAAAGGGTAGTTTGGACCATTGAAGCCAACTTCTTAGACTTTGATATATTATCATGTAAAGATATGTATTTAGAGTCACTACAATTAATCATGAACATGATGAAAGCAGAAGATGAGTTGGGTGAAGTTATCCTTAAAAGAGATGGCATCTGTGTTCTAAAGGATGAACTTTGTCAAATGTTGTGACCCAATGGATATATGACCATGAGTGTAATGACAACCTACTAGTCCCTTCTTGGAGATGGTATCCCCAAGGTGAACCCTCAAGGGAAGAAGGACTTTGTATAATAAGATCTCGATTGATCACCCTAGTCTCAAGTACAAGTAGGAAAGCACTTAACCCTGGAAAAGAGGTAACAACTACCCCTTCTAGTGCTTGAATCTCCTCTTTGGGATCAAAAGAGGCTTGGTAGCCCAAAACCATCCTTAAAAAAATCATATCACCCCAATCCTGCAAGAAAGAATCAAATATGAGTGGAATAAAATCCTAAGAGTTGTGACAAATGCAAAATATGATGAGGGGTACAAGCTCAGAAGCCAAATATACCCACCTGCCTTTTAAAGGGAACCTCAAACAACCACCTGAAATTACATTAGGACCCGCTTGGGAAACATTGTCATTAGAATAGTAGTCATGGTTGAGCAAACTTGAGAAGGGAAGGAGACATTGCAGCCTTAGTGTACCCCAACACAATATGTAGGATCTTCAAAAAAATAAAAGTCAAGTGTGAATGATACCTCTAACCAAAACCTTATGGAAGTACGGCCTAGAAAGGGAATACCAGTACATCAATATAGAGATATCCTTCCTCAGAAGAAGTTCTTAGCAGGAAATATGAGTAACACAATTTATAGTTTGATATGGAGAATTTTGGGATCAATCACATCTAGGCAAGATACATACATCTTGATTTAAGATTGAAATAATAGCATTCTTCACAATCCAAAAATACTAATCTCATAAATCACTTTGAAGTTGTTTGATGATTTAATTTTATCTGTTAGCCTATGTACAAGCTAGGATTTAAGTTTTGAGGGGGTTGATAACATCCAACTTTGCAGATAGTAGAGTGCCTATTTGACCCTCATATTATCATTTTGATAATGTTTCATTTAGATAAATCTAGTTGTTTTGGTAAGTTTTTTTTAATTGCCTAATATCACTCCTTATTTTCCATTTGAATAGAATACCAACACATGTGGATTTGAATCTGGATGACCATTGAAAATACCACATCCAAGCAGTCATCGGGTCCAAATAAATTTCTTACATGAGTGCTACATCAACGATCACCAAGGAACATCCACCATCAGTGACTACTAGTGTCAATATCTTGGTGACCATCAGACTGGCCAACCTTAGCGACAAATGGAACTACCATCATCAACAGTCATTGGCGTCATCCCTCCAAGTGACTGTCAAACTACATAGGAAATTAGTGACCGTTGATACTAGTGATTGTTGAAGCCGATCAGAGTCAGTGATCGATGCACTTCAGTGACGGCGAGATTCATGACATCAGCGACCGATGAGACCAAATGATAAGTGACAACATGGCTTATGTTGGTTACCTATGGACCGCACCTATAAATACTAGACTACCACAACATATGACGGGGTTGTAATGTAGGAGAGACGACGAAGTGCTACTGCACCACATAGGCACCAAGAATATATCTTGCCATATATCTCTTGAGACAAAAGTCTAAAAGAGATAGCACGCCTATGCCAACACCGCGCCCATCAGCTTCTTCTTTGAGAGGAGGAGTAGCCTCTAGCATCCACTGTAGGTTCATATATGAAGAAGACATGCATCAACCATGGTCATTTGTGGTGAGAATTTTTTTTATCTCCCTTCTTATTCTTTTGATATGTGTCATCATTCTTAATCTCTTTGACCCATTCTGTCATCCCTCTCTATGTCTCATCACACTTGTAAATCAATATTGATACTCACCAACATGAGTGGATAAACATATCACTTGGGTTGGGAGTATCCGCTAAGGATCTCACAACATGTAAATACTTCCATCTATTTGAATATATGCTCTTAGCAATAATTATCTTCATACTCTTGGTCTTCATGCTAAACTTGCATGATTCACTACCATCTTGTGATGTTTGATTCTTAGTGGCTTGAATGAGTTCTACTAGCCTTATCTAATTGTTATGGAGTTTCATGAATTCATGAGAATGTTGAAATGCTAAAGCAAAATGGTTATATGGTAATATTGTGATTGTTTGTTTGCCATTTGGAGAGAGAGACAACCTTATCATCTATATCTATCCTAAGCTAGAGAGAGGAGGGAATACACATATATGATGATTGCTTGTAATCTTGATAAGGTTATACAATTGGAGTGAGTATTGCATGTTGGTGAGAGACTTTATATGGTGAAACCCAATTCAAGTTCCCATCCATATTTGTTATATCACTCTTTGTTTCTACTTGTTCACTTGTTTTACTTGTTGCTTTGTTTTGCTTGTTTTACCTTTTTTCTTTGTATGGAGTAACACCATTCCCTAAGAAATACCAAGACTTAATCTTACCCTTTGATTGGTGCATTTGAGCAAAGACTCTATGTTCTTAGCGCATACCATTATGTGTCCCTATGGATTGACCCCGATTTACTACATTCGACACCATATAATAGTTGTCGGGACATGAGCGTCGGGTTATAATTTAGGAGTCTGACTACTCTAGATCCACTCCTTTCTTGACATGCAATTTAGGCCAATCAATAATATTGTTATTCCCTAAATTATTGATGGAATAAAAATATTATCCTTTATGGAATGGGTGCAACCCATGAAGACCATGAGACTATTTTCTTTGCAATAGGTCCTTGGAGCACAAGATAAAGAAAAAAGAGATTTTTCTTATAAATAAATACCAATGTCTTTATGAATAAATAGATAAATGAAATACAAATAATAAGCAAATTCCCAAAGGAAAATAGATACATGGAATGCTGAGATAATTAAAAGAGTAATTATCTAGCCCATTTGGCAACAACTATTTTGAGAAATCATTTAGTATTGTTTGGCATAACTTTAGGTATACTTGAAAATAATAAGGAAAGTAGAGAATTCTAGAAATTGGTAGAATAAGGGTATTTTATGAGATAATGGTATTGTTTTAAATAATATTTAAAAGGAGAAGTTTTGTATGTGGAATATATCCCAATGAAATCCCATAAATATGATATAGATGGGGGGAACATCAATGAACTCCTATACTTAATGAAGGAATATATTGAAGAGAGAGTGAAATAAAGAATAAAATAGTATTCAAACCATGAAAAGTTTTCCTAAAAGGTTCATGAACAACAACCTATTATGTACCTTCCTTTATATTAATTTTGGGTTGCCAAGTACCACTTTGATGAAGGGGTTGGCATAACCTAGGATGGAAAGGAGTATTCCTACTTTAATAACCTTCCTAAAAAGGATATCTTTATAAGGCTTGAGAATAAGTTGTTTTTCTTGTCGGTGTTTTAACACCTTTTATATGAATGTATTAGGTACCTCATTGGTCCCTCACCCATGTGTGTATGGGATAAGAAACCAAAATTCCTTGAGACCACACCATCTCACCCTCCCTTTAACTCTCCTTGGAAGCCACTAGGGTTTCCCACATGATGTATATATATATATATATATATATATGGACCTCAAAGGAACCTGCAGATGGTCCTTAACCATCATGTTCCAACCCTTATGCCTGCATGGGTAGTAGATTGTAGATGGTTCCCTGGAGGTACCCTCCCTATTCTCCTCTTTTAGGAGTAGAACCATAGCATGTGAAGAAGAAGACAAAAACACCCTTTTTTGCTAGTTGTACATAGTGGAGCATCCTTCTTAGGCTTCCCCAGGACCTCCTTGGCCTAGTTAAGGACAAGAAGGATGGAGACAATCATGAGAGGTATGCCATCAGTGACTTGAGTAGCAGCCAATATGACCTGAGAAATAGCCACTTTGGATCCTTTCCGTTGGGGTGTTGGTAGAAGATGAGATCGTTGTGGAGGCATTAGGTTGTGAGAGGTTGAGCATCACCATGGAACTCGTGTAGTACCATACAAATCTGGGGGAAACCACCACAACAATTTCTAGGATGCCACACTATGGCATCCTTGGCATTTTTTGGGGGTGGGTCCATATTGGGAAACCATGACAGAGTCCTTTGGATCCTCTAGAGGTCTTGCTAGTGCATGGAGCTCCCACCCCCGTCGCCTTGTGCGACGACATCTGAAAAGGATGCACAAAGTGAGGGTCAGTGGAAGTCTTGCAAGGAAGGAGGGGGAGTGAATGTACCTGGGTCACGAGTTTGACGAATCTAAGTGATGAGTCTCTGTGCCAGAAGATAAAGGAAAGGAAAAATAAAAGATACTAAATATTATCTTGGCCTCCTATCATTGGCCACTTAATATTTATCTTGTAAATTTTGTTATAATTAATCAGTAACTCAGACACCAGTGATATTACATATTAAAATGATCAGGAAAATGAAAAGAACACTCATAAAATATCATTCAGACCTAAACCTGATCCTAATTCTAGAAGTGGTGTTAGTGTGTTAAAGTGATAATTAATGTTTAAAAACCCTAAATTTTTATGAACATGTTATTAATCATGTTAAAAATGCTTCTTTGAGATGTAAATTGATACAGTAGATTGTAAAGATGATTTAACATATTCATGATCATAATGATATAGAATTAGTGTTTCTAGTGTGAAGACTTAGGGTTTTTAAATTAAATATGTAACTTGTGATCAACATAAGGAACGCAAACTCATCTAAGTGATAAATATTAAAGGATAAGTTGGATATAGTAATTAGGGTTTAGAAGCATAAATCTAATGATAAATCGATACCAAGGAAGTTTAAACCCTAGATTAGGACCTGCGTAGGGTTTAATCTAATTAATGTAATGGTGGTACTTTGGAATTACTACATGTAGATGAAATGTTGATTTTCTTGGATTTATTTATTAGATTGGTTAAATATACTTGAAGTATATAATGCATGATATTTGCATGGTACCACAAATGTATGTGGTTACAATTATGACTACCCTCAATGTCGTTTGTCTGTGCATTTTGAGGTTTTCTCAAAGATTTACAAAAATAAAATGTTGGATGTTAATTTACATTATGTTCAATCATAATGCCACTATCAATATTACATCTAGTAGTTTAAGATTGTGTGAGTAAAATGTCATTTATTATTTGCAAGTAACTAATTGATTATATGTTGTTATATTACTGGCACACTTTTGAAAGCACCCTGCATTATTTTGGTATACTGATTTGGATTTTTTTTTGTTTCACACCATTTTAGGTAAATGTAATATATGAAGATATAATGACTTGATGAATTAGATGAAATCTACCTGAAGGCATCAAATCTAAGTAAAGGAGGATTAGTTAGACACTTCTTCTCATATGTACAGTTTTGATGATAGAAATTTATGTAACTCCTTAGAGAAGCATTTTATAAATAATATTCGAATTAATGAAAATTATATGCTATTACTTATTATTTGGTTGAATATGGATCCTAATGGAATTTAAGGAGAATCTAGGTCATTTCTTTATGCATTATCCATAGTACCCAAATACTATTATATATGTTGTATTAGTCAATTTTATATTGTAGAAGAACATCTAAAAGACATATTTGTGTAGTGAAGGTAGTATAATGTAAGGAAAAATATTATATATAGGAATATTAAAGAAGTAAAACAAGTAAAATATGGAAGAAATTAGATCATTCATAAGTAAGGTTACACAACTAGGTTACGTATTTTATTATTGAGGGTTGAATAGTTGAAATATACTTCTTAAATTACTATGTATTGATTGTGAAGTTCCATAGACCACCTTCCAGAATCTTACTATTATTTGTTCTTCATGAAATCTCACCAAGCATTGCTCAGTGTAAGTGTAAATAGTATTTGCTCCTTGACTTGAGACCTACATAAAAAATTTAGTCACATCCATGGTAGTTAGTTCATGGAACCTACTATATCACATAGGTAGTAATACTCTATGAAAAATTATATCACATGTTTATCCTTGACAATGGTAGAAGTTATATAAAAAATAGGAGATATGGCAAGCATTTAACTCATACAAATAGTTGAGTTTATGGATCTATGGCATGCATTTCACTCTTGCACATAGGGAACTAGAGGTAGAAACCTCATACGTATTTTGTAATTCGCATAATAGAAATGATGTCACACCGAGTGACTTCTCACAATTGCAGAATTGATGTAGGGATATCCATCAGTCTTCAATGGTTCTAGAACCAAGTCAAGTTATATGCTCTAGGTTAACTAATTTAATTTGAGTTTACTAATCCCTCATGAAATAAGAAATATATGTCAACACTATTATTAATATAAGAACAAATATAACATTAAATATCTAAAATACTAAATTTATGTATAGAATACAGCTACATAGATACAAACTTCACAACTTTAACCAAACATACTGTTGACCTAAGTGTTGAACATTGTCCATATTTTGATAATGACTTAACCCTTGCATTCATTTTTATTTAATATGTTTGTCTAAGACTGATTTTAGGCATTTGATACATGAAAAGGATCAAATCCCTCAAGCACTACTTGTCTTAGTTCAAGTCAAAAGGAATGCAAATGTGCAATTTGGGAAAACACTCCAAATCACCTTAGAACATTTTAGTAATCATTTGTATTGATGATATGACTTGTAACTAAGATGAGAAAAAATGAGGGACAATTCAAATGTTTGATGACTTAAAATTCATCACGGACACTTCATCTGTTGAGTTTCTAACTCGACTGATCCATTATGCATTTTGGGATTGAATGTTGATCGATCGAGTTTCAATTTCATAGAACTCAATCAATCCCTCTATAGAGCAAACTCAATTTAAGTGGATCAGTCAAGTTATCCTAGGACAAACTCAATTGATGCTTTCAATTGGTTTTGTCACATAGTGTGATCGGTCGAGTTATTTTTAATGAAACTTAGCCAAATACATTGTACAAAAAACACAAAAAAAGTGATTCTAGTCATTTGTGAGTTTTTGAAGTCAAAAAAAGATCTCTTGTAGCCACCATTTTAGCTAGAAAACATTTATAAGTGTTCCCACACTCTAATGGACACCCCCAACTATAAATATGACCTATTGGAGTTCATTCCAAGGTTGCTCTTTCAAGCTATTCTTGGTCTTTTCTATAGTTGAGTTCTTGCAATGACCCCGCATCCCGGTAACCCCCAATTAAGGGAGACCTGAAGGTCAGATTGATTATAGCAATTTCCAGATCAAAGGTTCGACAAATAATCAATAATTATTGTCAAATTCTAATGAACTAAACTAAAAGGTTGTAATAAAATTCAACTTTGCATACCTTTTTCAAAAACTTGGATATATACATCTATCCACATCTGGAGTCTATTCTAGCTAATCCTCCCGGTACTTTAATTCTTATGTAATTCCACATGTGCCACTTTACTGTTTGTCCTTTTCAATCTTGTACCTAAAACGCCGACAAACAAAATGTTGGTCAACATATCAGAATATTCCGGTATGTGGGGACAACCAAAATTTCACAAATATGGCTAATTATCTAAATATCACAGTCAAGTTAATTAACAATCCAGATTTACACTTTGAATGTGACATTCTCCACCACTTTTGCCCTAACCCTGGCATACCCTATAATGACCCCGCCTTTAGGTAACCCCCAATTAAGGGAGACTGAGAAGTCAAAGTCATTACCCCAATTTCCCGATCAAAGGTTCGACAAATAATCAATAACAATTATTAAATTCTACCAGACTATACTGAAAAGCTATAATAAAATAAACTTTTTACATACCTTTTGAAAACTTGGATCTCTAAACTTCTACGCACGTATGGATTCTACTCAAACTAATCCTCCTTGTATTTTAATTCATGTATTTCACAATATGACGATTTATTGTTTGTCCTTTTTGGCTTGTACCTAAATCGCCGAAAAATAAAATGTCGGTCAGCATAAAGCTGGTATGTGGGGGAAACAACAATCATGCAATTATCCATAACAACGTATTGCAGTCAATTACAGTTTAACAAGCAAATATACATTTTGAATATAACTCCGTGATCCATGAATACCCTATCCTCTGCATTGTCCCTGCAATGGACCTGGATGCTACCTTCCTTATGGTGGATCCCCATTAAACCCCTCATGATCCCACCTAACAAGTGAATCAGTTTCTAGGGTTGAGTCACATGGCACTACCCGTAGGTATTCCACTCCTTAACTCATGGTATGCTAAGAGTCTCATGGAACTACACGTAGGTAGCCCAATTTCTAACTCATGATAGCCTAGACCTTGCTCTAGGTTACCCTTTTTAGCCTTTGCAAAGCCAATGAGGAGGACCCGGATCTAAGCCAGTTATATATGTATTGATAGTGATAATCATAGTCACTCTATAGTTGCATGTAATAAAAGGCATCCAACAGTTATTTTCAAGCAACCCATAAAATCGTTCGGGAATCGCCATGAAACTAAAGAGATTATTCATAAGCATAGCCACATACCTATCAGGTTGGTTTGAGATAGAAATATTCCATGCAAGTAAGAAATCCAAGCAAGCAAGCACATACAACAAGATCCTGAAATAATCATGAAATTTCCTATTATTACTCATGTCATCAAGATCCATTAAACCTAGCTCGCTTCCTAGGGTTTCTAATCCACTTTTAGGGTTTCCTTTGTAATTAGGGTTCCACTTCACTTTTACTATTTTAAACCCCAATGGTATATGATTGCTTACAAACCCTATTTAACTAATGTATTCTTCATGAAAGATATTAAGGTTATCTTTTATCAACATATAATCCTAATTTCGATTTAAGGCACAATTAAACATAAATTAAGTCCTGTATGCCTCTTTTACATTAAAGCTACTATTTTTATCATTTTAATCCATGACAAGATCATTATGCTCATTAATCATCAATTCATAGTTCATTATGGTCTAATCACAAATGAACTCTATTTGTCATTAATCCTACCTTTATCCATTAGAAAGCCCTAATTACTACATTAAGGGTATTTATCCACAATTAGGAACTTTATACTTGTAATAGCTTAGAATTGTCATATTTTGACTTTAATCATGATTTTGAACAATTAAAGATTAAAAGTCAAAATTACCGTCATTAGGGTTTCAAGGCCCATGAACGCATATTTATGCACATGAATGTCTAAATTAAACCAATTACGTGCAAAGTTCATCCTTTTTGTTTTCAATATACCTTTTTACAATTAATAGGTTACTATCAACTATAATCATCCATTAATCCCTACTAGATCCATTAATCATCTATAAATAGGATTTCTGAATCTTTAATTCATTACACTTGATAAATTGCACTAATTTTCAAATTGCAATCAAAATCATGCTTCAAATATATTTTTATTGCATTCCTTGAGTTCTCCAGATCAAAATTCGTATATTATGTGTATCCATTCGAGCTATCGTTAATGAGATATGAATTTTAGCAAAGTTAACTTACTTTGGGCCAATCAGAAGTTGCCACATCTCCGTTTCCATGCAATGCACACACCTGATCTGAAAACATAAGCAAAAGACTGTTCTACCCCTCCCTCATTGAATCATCCTATTGCGTTCCCGGGGCAAACTAGTTCAACGAATCCAAGCCGTCTTCAACCTCCCGTCCGCTCGGCCTGTCACAGGAGAGCCTTCTCGATGTGGCACCCGGACCGGCCCCTGACCTCGGGGAGGCCGGAGGAGATCGGGCCAGTGTCCCACTACTGCTGACAGACCGAACTAGGCCCTAGGGCTTACTCCTCAGTGGACGGAGTTCAGGGGCACTGCAACTAGGGTTCATTAGGGATTTGCAGGCTTACCACGAGGGGAAAGATGGGTCAGATGCCCCTCAGCTGCGTGCGATGGGGTTTCTTCTTCTTCCTCTGACCACCAGCGTCGAGGGTTCCCTGCTGGGTGGATGCTCAAACCGTATTTCCCATGTGTGGTCATCCTTCGACTTTTCTGGAATCTGGCGCCTCCTGTCGGCACCAGGGAAAGTCATGTGTGCTTATGCACTGAGCCACCAAGTGCACGAAAGGGAGGATGCTATAGTCCTCAGACCCTATCCATGATGACGGTGAGCTACCCATTGTAGTCGGTGTTGGTCACGTCCATGACCAATACATGCACCTCCTTCTCGTTGGTGCACTACCCACCCTAGATGGGATGAGAGACACACATGGGTCGAATTGGATGTCAATCTACATCGAGGGAGAGTCACGACAGAGTGGAAAGGTTTGCTTTTATGTGGATCTTCTGGTGTCTATATATATACACCTATACATTATCCCTTAACGCTTCCTTTCCCTTCTTATCTCATCTTGGGGCTCAAGTAATCCAAAAGTGGCAAGACTCCCCGTACACTCCCAAAAGAAAATATTCTTTTTTTTAACTCTTGTTTTTATCTCAAAAGGCTACGAGAGGCACCACCAAAATATTTCCTCATAATTTGTGAATTATGTATCACATTATCCCCTTGTTTGTTTATTATTTTCCTTTTCTCTTTCTTTTTCTCCTTTAGGACTCCTTGGATCCGAAGGAACTCTAATATTTTGAAATTCCTTTATAAGGATACTTATCATCCTTCTAGATGCATCTATATTCATTATTTCACATTATCTTGTTTATTTCTTATTAAAATATCTCTTTTTTTAGGATTTCTCTTTTTCTTTCTTTTTATTTTCCTCATTGGCATTCCATTTAACATTAGGAATCCTTAGGATACGAAAATCCACCAAGGATAACTTAATTATGCCTCCTTCCACTTATTTTCCACATTTATCATTGTTTTCAATTTCTTTCTTAACAAATAAATATTTAATTGATCCTTTCTTTTCTTATTTCTTTCTTTTCACAACTTTGGACTCCTTGGAACCCAAGGAACCCAAGAGGCATGAAATCCAACTTTGGATTATACACTTTTGCCTTCTAGAGGTTTCTACATCTTTCTTTTCTCCATTTCTTATTAATAATGGAGTTCCTTTTGTCTCTTCCTTATTATTGGGCCCAATAGCCAATAAAGCACACAAAACAATCATCAAGGCTATTGTAAACGAAATCCATTTATTAAAAAAAAATCATATCTTTATTTCTTCAAATATCTTTTATATGAGACATCACATTTCCCACCAAATGAACCCAAAATTGGGGTTGCAACTTCTTTCCCCTCTTATAGGAATTTTGTCCTCAAAATTCCATCAAGCAAACAAACAATTCAGGATAAGACTTTTCCATGTCCATCATTGGCCCATATGTGGCTTTACCTTACCCATTGTGCTTCCAAAGAACCTTTATCGTCACATATTCTTTCATCTGAGTTCTTTCACCTTGGCAACTATAAACCTCAAGGTGACTCAGGTCATTTCAACCTCCCTTGGGGCTCACTAGGTTCAGTGCTCTGCACATGGTCTGAGTACCTCACATAGTGCTCTAAATTGGACACATGAAACTCATCACACATCACATTATCCTGAAGGGTAAGGTCAAACTTAACCTTCTCCACCAAACCATGTTAAAAGAACCCATGCATCGGGGACTCAACTCTCTTATGTATAACTTAGAGGGGTCAAGTTTTCATGTCACATATTCCCTCACAGTGAACTACATGTCAGTCTACTTTGTATCATCTTACAACTCATGTCGTCGTTGGGCTTCTTTCTTCCATTGCATGATCAAAGTGACTACTTCTGCACACACTGTTGTCCTTTCTTGACCTTCGCAAGGTCCCTTCACCAACATCATCTTAATGAAGTAGTGACCGACGCAACCTCCCTTGTAGAGATTTTTTACATCCCGATACTAGCTATGGTGGTTATCATCTCATCTTACTGAAGACAAGAACTATCTCTATGTATCACCCTGAATGAGCATACATGCTCTCATCAGACCCTCTAGTCTAGATTGTACTAACCATTAGCTAGGGTGATAAACTGTACTAACACCGAGTTCTACATGTACCTACTCCCACTTATGGAAGTGAACCTTTAGGTCATACTCAAGAACTTTTGAACTCGCACCATGGTGTAGTTGAACCATCTCCCTCATAAGTAGTTCAACTGGTTTTGTCCCTTGACAGTACTATTTCTTTCTCATGTCATATATGTAAGGTGACCTACCATAACCCATATTGCATCTTGACCTTCCTTGGTCTAGGGAAGACTTCAACATTCATAGTGATGAACTCCCTTTCCCTCTTGGGGACACTTTATCCTTTATATCAATACACTGGGTTATTTGGGTTCATCCTTTACCTCCTATCCTGCATGGTAACAAACCACATACAAATTTATCTTAGGCATCCAAAGTATTGCTGCCACTTACTATCTTTGTAGTACCAAGGTGTATCATGATCTCCTGTATTGTCACGATTCCTTAAGGTTGATTCCTCAGAAACCCTAAACCACTCTATTCGGGGTTTCATCGCCTCCTTTTCTAAGGAAGTGTATCTAAGGTTCTACAACCATCCTTTCATTGCATCTAGGCCTAAGCTGGCTAACCAAACAACCATTAACTTGATCAACCAATATTGTTACATCTGAGTGTTATACAAACTTATCTATTTTCCAACAGAGGGTTAACCTAACAACCTCTTCTAGCCTCCATCTAAACTAGGCAGTTGTATCCCATTCAGAGCATCCATTACCACTTCACATCCTTAGGTATTAGGTAACATTGATGAAATACACCTCCATGTATTTCACTTATTACCTCATCTCAGCTCTAAGTCTATCTTCATCAAGAAAACTTTGGGCTTATTCTCTTGGTTTTCTTACTCTCAACCTTGTATGACTCATACCTCATAATAAAAACATCCTCATAAGATGACTACCTTGTTTATCTTAATGTTTGTAAACCATCCATGCATACTCCACTAGGGTATGTTATCATCTCTGTCCTCATACCTCATGGAAATGTTCCAACTTACATCATCTTTTATCGTTGGTGTATGGCATGTGTACTATCCTATCTCTCACTCCCATAACAAGAGGAAATAAGCATTTGGCTACAGTCCAAATACATAGTTCTTCCTGTTCTAAGAGTAGAGATGGTACATCCCACCTTGCCAGTACACCTTTAAATCCAAATTGAAACGTTCCACATTTGTCTCTACATCACAATCATCTCGATCTCAAGGTGACTTCCATGAAAAACTGGACTCAAACCTACTGGGGTTCACACACATCCCTTGGTCATCTCCTCTAGGTCTATAGGGTGTCGGCACCTTAGGGGTCATCCCTCTTCCCTTATGCATCCAGAGAGTGCCCTACTCATCTTCCCTTTGGGTCCTATGAGTTCATGAAGGTGATCAATCTCCTAACCCATGACTATCGGACAACGATAGCTGTTACCTCCCGACCCTATGGTCATTTGCAACTAGGGAATTAGGCAACTCCTACTTCAATCGGTCTTATCCCTACCTGACTCTAGGATAGACTTAGGATTCTATTATAGCACATGTTCAACTTAGAAACTTACCCAAGCCTTCATCATCTCTCTCCCTGCATTCATGGTTGACTCCCATCCTTTCATAGGGGTCATGGTAACCTACCTACCTTGGTCGGGCCCCATACCGGTTACCTCCATGGTAACACGTCCACATGCACTTAGAGATGATTAACTATGGGTCTACAAGTTCATTCTCACACCATGTACTTTCACTTAACTTCTCAGGATCCTATGAGACCTCTTTAAGTTTCCTCAAAATCCACAAAGTTGGTATACACCCTACCAAAGGGTCCCTCTCCCAGGATGGGAGGAAACTACAAATCTTGACAACAAGGACGTAAACATACTTAGGGTTTATATCCCCATGAGTGTTCTTAACCCTAGCAAGCTACTAAGACATAAGCAGACCACCTACTAAACCATGCTAGGTCATACTTGTTCTCTTTCCTCAACACTGGATCAAGATCATACCTTCCATGTCATCAACTTAGCTATGAGGGGTTCATCAAACGTACCCTAAACTTAAGGGTTTTCCTTTTTCCTCTAAACATGAGGAGTACCATGCTCGAAACTATAGAAACTCAATTATCATCATGATCATTTTAGGTACACGACATCCCCTCTTAGGCCTAGGAACCCTAGGTTTGCTTTTGGGTGTCCAACTGTCTGCCCAACCTCTTAACCACAAACCAAACATGTACCATGTATTACATGCACTTCCTTTCATCCTTCTACTCGAGGAATGCCTCAAAGTTGAGTCCTCCTCAAGGATAAACAATAAGGTACAAGGCCTCACAACCTATTACTAAACCTCTCAAGGTATAAGGAACTCTTCTTCTCATCTATACCATAGGTATAGAGGTACCAACAGACTCATCCTCTCTCTAGGGTTTGGTTCCTCTCATGGCAACCAAGACATCATTAGCCTCTAGGGATCATGCATGAGGCAACCCCTATCATCCATTTAGATAGCATCATCCTCAACTCCCTACTTTTCCTCATATCTAGGAGTCTAGGATTCCGACCTTCTTACATGGTTCCTTCTCTCTCTCTCTCTAGAGCTAACCCTACAAACAACCTCACTTCCAGAAGTCAGCTCTCCATGAAGGTGGATCAAGCTTACAAACATACCCCCACATGGGGAAGCCTATGCTCAAGCTTATCTTTTCTCAAGGTTATACATAACTCTTTATGCTTATCTCCTAAGCTATCCAACCTACTCCCTTGTCTAGGGTTTCAACCTACTGCTCACACTACTATCGTATTCTGGGTGCCTACTATGTCATGCACATATAAGATCATGCGATTCCATAGGTTCTTATCTAACCTCATCAATGAAGGATCTATCCTTCACTTTAACATGCACAACCCTTCCCAGCGTTGGGTCGCCAAAGGTACTAGGTCATCCAACCTCTCATGGCTCATATGGCATCCAAGGCATGTCCATCCAAACACCTTGTCTACCATGACATCTAACTCATCATGTCATCTCTATCCTTCACTTAGGGTTAGGGTTAACATCATACTCAGAGGATGTACCAGGTCACTACTTGTAATGGAGATCTCTACCTCCAAGACTAACTCTCTTCACTCATCCTCTTGACAAGAAGTTCTAGCCTAAGGTCTCTTCTAAGGGAATCACAACTTATGTCATACGACCTAAGCATGTATCTATTCGTTTACGCTTAATCTACTAAGCTTATGTCCATGGCATCATATTTACATGCTTATTATTAATTTGGTGGAGGATTCCTTAAACCTTATCAACCTCACCTATACCTCAAGAGGGTGAGGGGAAAGAGAGAAAAACCTAATCCTTATAATCCTTAACATCATTTGAGTTCAGAAGGGATGAACAAGATGAGAGAGTCCTAAAGGTCTCATATTTCGAGTCAGATCCTTAGACATCAGCCAGGCAGTCACACTAATCTGGGAGTCCTCTTATTCCGACTAGCGGTGTGGAGGAAAATCTTGCCAGCCCCCAGATGTGATCATTTTCTAGACACCTCTGTCTTTTGGAAAATCCTCTAATAACTCCCTTGGGTTCTACATATTTTGTAAAATTTAATAATTATTAAAGATTAAATGAGGAACCTAAGCTCTGATACCAAATGTAATGACTACGCCTTCCGATAACCCCCAATTAAGGGAGACTCAGAGGTCAGAGCTGTTATCCCAATTTCCAGATCAAAGGTTCAACAAATAATCAATAACAATTATTAAATTCTACCAGACTATACTGAAAAGTTGTGATAAAATAAACTTTTTACATACCTTTTGAAAACTTGGATCTCTAAACTTCTACACACATATGGATTCTATTCTAACTAATCCTCCTTGTATTTTAATTCATGTATTTCACAATATGATGATTTATTGTTTGTCCTTTTTGTCTTGTACCTAAAATTCCAACAAACAAAATGTCAGTCAGCATAAAGTTGGTATGTGGGGGAAAAAATAATCATGCAATTATCCATAACATCGTATTGCAATCAATTACAGTTTAACAAGAAACTTTATGTTTTAAATATAACTATGTGATCCATGCGTACCCTATCCTCTGTATTGTCCCTGTAGTGGACCGGGATGCTACCTTCCTTATGGTAGATCCCCATTAAATCCCTCATGATCCCACCTAACAGGTGAATCAGTTTCTAGGTTTGAGTCACATGGCACTACTCATAGGTAGTCCACTCCTTAACTCGTGGTATGCTAAGAGTCTCATGGCACTACATGTAGGTAGCCCAATTTCTAACTCATGATAGCCTAGACCTTGCTCTAGGTTACCCTTTTTAGCCTTTGCAAATCCATAGAGGAGGACCCATATCTAAGCTAGTTATATATGTATTGATAGTGATACTCATATTCACTCTATAGTTGCATGTAATAAAAGGCATCCAACAGTTATTTTCAAGAAATCGATAAAATCGTTCGGGAATCGTCGTGAAACGAAAGAGATTATTCATAAGCATAACCACATACCTGTCAGGCTGGTTTGAGATAGAAATATTCCATGCAAATAAGAAATCCAAGCAAGCAAACACATACAACAAGATCCTAAAATAATCATGAAATTTCCTATTATTACTCATGTCATCAAGATCCATTAAACCTAGCTCTCTTCCTAGGGTTTCTAATCCTCTTTTAGGGTTTCCTTTGCAATTAGGGTTCCACTTCACTTTTACTATTTTAAACCCAAATGGTATATGATTGCTTACAAACCCTATTTATCTCATCTATTCTTCACGAAAGATATTAAGGTTATCTTTTGTCAACATATAATCCTAATTTCGATTTAAGGCATAATTAAACATAAATTAAGTCCCTTATGTCTCTTTTACATTAAAGCTACTATTTTTATCCTTTTAATCCATGACAAGATCATTATGCTCATTAATCGTCAATTCATAGTTCATTATGGTCTAATCACAAATGAACTCTATTTGTCATTAATCCTACCTTTATCCATTAGAAAACCCTAATTACTACATTAAGGGTATTTATCCACAATTAGGAACTTTATACTTGAAATATCTTAGAATTATCATATTTCGACTTTAATCATGATTTTGAACAATTAAATATTAAAAGTCACAATTACCATCATTAGGGTTTCAAGGCCCATTAATGCATATTTATGCACATGAATCTCTAAATTAAACCAATTACGTGCAAACTTCATCCTTTTTGTTTTCAATATATCTTTTTACAATTAATAGGTTACTATCAACTATAATCATCCATTAAACCCTACTAGATGCATTAATCATCTCTAAATAAGATTTCTTAATCATTAATTCATTACATTTGATAAATTACACTACGTTTCGAATTGCAATCAGGATTATGCTTCAAATATATTTTTATTGCATTCCTTGAGTTCTCCTGATCAAAATTCATATATTAGGTGTATCCATCCGAGCTACCGTTAATGAGATATGAATTTTGCAAATTAACTTAGTTTGGGCCAATCAGAAGTTGCCACATCGCCGTTTCCATGCAATGCACTCGCCTGATCTGAAAACATAAGCAAAAGACCGTTCTATCACTCCCTCATTGAATAATCATATTGTGCGCCCAGGGCAAGCTCGTCCAATGGCTGCAAGCCATCATCAACCTCCCGTCCGCTCAGCTTGTCATAGGCGAGCCTTCTCGATGTCCCACTCGGACCTGCCCCTGACCTCAGGGAGGTCGGAGGACGTCGGGGTGGCATCTCACTACTACCGATAGACCAAACTAGGCCCAAGGGCTTGTTCCTCAGTGGTCGGAGTTCAGGGGCACTGCAACTAGGGTTCGTTAGGGATTTGTAGGCATACCACGAGGGGGAAGATGGGTCAGATGCCCCTCAAATGTGTGCGATGGGGTTTCTTCTTCTTCCTCTGACTGCCAGCGTCAAGGGTTCTCTGCTGGGTGGATGCTCAAATTGCATTGCCCATCTGCGACCATCCTTCAAAATTTTTGGAGTTTGGTGCCTCCTACCGGCACCAGGGAAAGTCATGCGTGCTTCTACACAGAACCACCAAGTGTACGAGAGGGAGGATGCTACAATCCTCTGACCCTATCCATGGTAACGGTGAGCTACCCATTGTAGTCGTTGTTGGTCAGGTCCATGACCAATGCATGCACCTCCTTCTCATTGGTGCACTACCCACCCTAGATGGGATGAGAGATACACATGGGTCGAATTGGATGTCAATCTATGTCGAGGGAGAGTCACGAGAGAGTGGAAAGGTTTGCTTGTATGTGGATCTTCTGGTGTTTATATATATACACACACCTATACATTATCTCTTAATGCTTCCTTTCCCTTCTTATCTCATCTTGGGGCTCAAGTAATCCAAAAGTGGCAAGACTCCCAAAAGAAAATATTATTTTTATTTAAACTCTTGCTTTTATCTCAAAAGTCTATGAGAGGCACCACCAAAAGATTTCCTCATAATTTATTAATTATGTATCACATTATCTGCTTATTTTTTTATTATTTGCCTTTTCTCTTTCTTTTCCTCCATTGGGACTCCTTGGATCCCAATGAACTCTAATATTTCGAAATTCCTTTTTAAGGATACTTATTATCCTTCTAGATGCATCTATATTCATTATTTCACATTATCTTGTTTATTTCTTATTAAAATATCTTTTTTTTAGGATTTCTCTTTTTCTTTCTTTTTATTTTCCTCATTGGCATTCCATTTAACATTATGAATCCTTTGGATACGAAAATCCACCAAGCATAACTTAATTATGCCTCCTTCCACTTATTTTCCACATTTTATCATTGTTTTCAATTTCTTTCTTAACAAAGAAATATGTAATTGATCCTTTCTTTTCTTATTGCATTCTTTTCACAACTTTGGACTCCTTGGAACCCAAGGAACCCAAGAGGCACGAAATCCATCTTTGGATTATATACTTTTGCCTTCTATAGGTTTCTACATCTTTCTTTTCTCCATTTCTTATTAATAATGGAGTTCCTTTTGTCTCTTACTTATTATTGGGCCCAATAGCCAATAAAGCCCATAAAAAAATCATCAAGGCTGTTTTAAACGAAATCCATTTATTCAAAAAAAATCATATCTTTATTTGTTCAAATATCTTTAATATGAGACATCACATTTCCCACCAAATGAACCCAAAACTGGGGTTGTAACATACCCCCTTTCGAGTTTCTCTTTTGCCATTGACTTAAGACCACCTTCTCATTTTCGAGCATGGTGCCTGGGGTCACCCTTCATGGTGCCCTATAGTCATGCAATATCATAGGCCACCTTCTCAATCCCGAGATTGGTGCCTGGGGTCACCACTCATGGTGCCCATTGGTCTTCCCTCCTAGGCTTGACCTTTGGCATCATCTATTAGGGTGGCTGGTAGGTGCGAGAATACAAATTTCTAATATTATTGTGATAATCATAGTGACTTTATGATTTGCAAGTAAGAATTGTCCAAATTTATAAGTTTCATTCAATGCGATGAATCATCAGAGAAACTCTTCGGGAAACTAATGCGATTAACCATAATTAACCACATACATGTCAGGCTGATTTGAGACAGAATTAATCCAATCAATGCAAGAAATCCTATAGGCAAGTAAGCACACAAAGAGATCCTGAAATATGCATTCAATTTCCCATCATTGATCATGCCATCAAGATCTATTAAACCTAGCTCGCTTCCTAGGGTTTCTAGTCCACTGTTAGGGTTTCCATTTCAATTAGGGTTTCATTTCATTTATACTATCTTAAACCCTAATTTTATACAATTACTCACAAACCCTAATTATCTCAACTATTCTACATGAAAGATATTAAGGCTACCTTTCAGATTAACAATTCATAGTTCATTATGATCTAATTCACATATAAACTCTATTTATCATTAATTCCACCATTATTCATTAGAAAACCCTAACTTCCATATTAAGGGTAGTGATCCACCATTCAAAACTTTTATACTCGAAATGGCTTAGAACTATCATATCTTAGCTTTATTCATAAATTTGAAAAATTAAAGCCATTAAGAGTCACAATGACCAACATTAGGGTTTGAAGGCCCATTAAAGCTCATTTATATACATGGAATCCTAAATTAATCAACTTTACATGTCAAATAGATTGAAGTTCGACTTTAATATTCAACAGGTTATTACTTCACAAATTAACCTATTTAACCTTAAAGATTCATCATTTATATTCAATAGGGTTTCTAAGTCATTAATCATTCTTATTTGAGGAGATAAACCCTAAATCATGCAAGAAGCATCTAGATCAGGTTCAAGTTTGTCATTAACTATTCAACAGGTTGCAATTACTCAATGTCATCAATTAATTATCATGAAATTAACCATAATATTCAATTAAAGTTTCTAATCTAATCCATAAGCACTTTTCATTAGATTAACACCATTTTCCAAATAGGAATGAAATCAGGTTCTCAAACCAATTTTATTTTGTTCCTCGTATTGTTCTAAGCAACTTTCATGTATTAAGTTTGTTAATCCGAGATTCCCAACAATTTCTATGAATTTTGCAAGGAAAAGAATGATCTTTGATTATATATTAGTTTTAGAAAATAGTTGGCCATCCGATCTGTGGTCCCGTGGACCATGTGAAATCCAATGGTCCACAGAGACGCGCCTCATTTTGGGATCATATAGAAGCCAATAACAGAAAAGCCCTTACCTTCCTGCAGAAATGTTGGGGGCAAGGTGGCCATTTCCCCCTTTCTCTTCTTCCTCGAACATCTCTATTTGCGGCCTAGCATTGCCCGGTGGTCAACTGCTAGGTTGACTCTGAGAACTTGGTTTTCCCAGTAACCGGTGATGCCTCCTCCTCCTTCGCCATGATCCACCGAACTCGATGGTGGTCTCAGCTCTGCTAGAACCGGCCGGTCAACGGGATGGAGGAGCTCTTCTTTGTTGAGGGAGCTTGGACCAGGGAAGGGGTGAAGACCAGTGCCCAAATTGAAATCGTTTGTAGGGTGATGATCGGGAAGAGAAAAAAGGTCTCTCGGAGACCTTTGCATCACAGTTGGGGGTCACTTACCCTCCTTTCATAGGAGGGAACTCATGGAACCAACCTACCTCTTTGGCAATTTGGGAGAGTCTGCTAGATGCAACGAAACCCCCTGAAATCTAGGGTTAAACAACTCGGACTGGCCTCCCAAAGTTGTTGATCCAATTTCTAAATCTTCTCATCCATCCTTTCGCGAGAAATTCAATTTTGAAAAATTGATCGTACTGTTCCCCTTTCTTGTTCCATCTGGGGTAGATGATTACTGAGTCACCCTTGGATCTTGATCCAATGGTTGACGTACCATGTGAAGAACAAATGAAATGGGTCTAATTAAATCAAATTGTGACATTTATTGATTTCCTCCACACAATAGGAAAACTTACAAAAATCGTATCTCCCAAACCGCTAATCATTTTAATCTCAAATTTTAGGGGAAAGTCAAAATGACATAAAATACTTGTGTGCAAATTTAGAGACCAAAACTCAAAAGGAAAAACCATTTTGCGTCATATGCGAGTGAAGTACCTGTAAGGCACATATTCTATATTAAAACACCTATTTTCTCATTCCTCTATTCCTATTTTCTTTATTTGAATTCCTTTTACCATTAGGAGCCTTATTGATACGAAAATCCACCAAAGATAATTCAATTATACCTCTTTCCACTTATTTCCCACATTTTATCATTGTTTTCAATTTCTTTCTTAATAAAGAAATATTTAATGATTTTTTCTTTTCTTGTTGCATTATCTTTGCAACTTTGGACTCCTTGGAACCCAAGAGGCACGAAATCCAACTTTGGATTATATTATTTTTCCTTCTAGAGGTTTCTACATATTTCTTTTCTCCATTTCTTATTGATAATGGAGTTCCTTTAATATTTTCCCTGTTATTCGACCCAATAACCAATAAAGCCCACAAGACAACCATCAAGGCTATTGTAAATGAAATCCATTTATGATATCCGTATTTGTTCAAATATCTTTAATATGAGAAATTGCATTTCTCACCAAATGAACCCAAAAACTGGGGTTGTAACATCCTTCCCCTCTTATAGGAATTTTGTCCTCCAAATTCCATCAAGCAACACACAATTCAGGATAAGACTTTTCCATGTCCATCATGGCTCCCATGTGGCCTCACCCTTTCAATGGTGCTTCCCAAGAACCTTCATCGTCCCATATTCTTCCATCTGAGTTCTTTCTTACCTTGGTATATCCTACCCTCATAGGTGACTCAGGACATTTTAGCCTCTCATAAAGCTGAATCGGTTCATGGCTCACCACATGGCTTGGGTACCTCACATAGTGTACTAGATCAGACTCATGGAACACATTATACATCATGTATCCTGAGAGGGAGGGGGCTAAACACCACCATCTCCATCAATCCATATCAAATGGACTCATATATCGGGGACTCAACTTTCTCAGTAGTAGCTTAGAGGGGTCGTAGTTTCACATCACATACTCTCTCATAGTGAATTGCATATCGGTATGCTTTGCATCATCTTACGAATTATGTCACCCCTGGGATCTCTATTAGCCATTGCGCGATCAAAGCGACTTCATCTGCGCACATTGAGGTTCTTTTCCTGACCTTCGCGAGGTCTCTTCACTAACATCATCTTAATGAAGTGGTGTCCGACACAACCTCCCTTATAGAGCTTCTTTACATCCCGATACTGGCTGTGGTGGTTATCATCACATCTTACAGAGGACAAGGACTATCTCTAGATATCACCCTGAATGAGTAGACATCCTCTCATCAGACCCTCTAGTCTGGATCATACTAACCATTAGTTAGGGGTGATAAACTGTACTAGCATTGAGTTCGTCTACTTCCACCTCATGGAAGTGAATCTTTAGGTTATAAAGAACTTTTGAACTTGCATCATGTTGTAGTTGAACCATCTTCCTCTCATATGTAGTTCAATCAGATCTATCCCCTGACAGTATTCTTTCTTTCTCATGTTATCTAGGTAAGGCAATCTATTATAACCCATATTGCATCTTGACCTTTCTTGGACTAGGGTAGATTTACCACAACATCCCCAGTGATGAACTCCCATTCTGTCTCGGGAACTCTTTATCCTCTATGTCAACTCACTTGGTTACAGGTGTTCATCCTTCACCTCCTAGCATGCATGGCGACTAGCCACATGCACCTTCATCTTAAGCATCCAAAGTACTATTGTCATGTACTATCTTCATAGTACCACGGTGCATGGTGATCTTAAAATCACGATCTCCTGTATATCATGATTCCTTAATATTGACTTCTTAGAAACCCTAGACCACTCTAGTCGGGGTTTCACCACCTTCTTTTCCATAGCAGTGCATCGGAGGTTCTTCAACCATCCTTTTATCATGATAAGCCCTAGGCTGGCTAGCTAAGCAACCACTAACTCGATCAACGATCTCATTACATCTGTGGGTTAGCCAAACATATCTCCTTTTTCAAACTTAAGCTAACTTAATAACCTCTTCTAGCCTCCATCTACAATAGGAAGTTGTATCTCATCCAGAGCATCCATTACCACTTCAGATCCTTAGGTGTTAGGTAAAGTTGAAGACATACGCCTCCATGTATTCCACTTATCATCTCATCTCAGACTCTAAGTTTATCTTCATCAAGAAACTTTGAGCTCATCCTCTTAGTTTTCGAACTCAACCTTGTATAACTCATAGCTCATGATAAATCATCCTCATAAGATGACTACCTTATATCTCTTACTACTTGTAAACCATCCACATATCGTTCACTCTGCACGGGTATGTTATCATCTCTGTCCTCATCCCTCATAGCGAAATCCCAACTCACATCTTCTTTATCCTTGGTGAATGGCATGCGTACCGTCTTATCTCTCACTCCCATAACAAGAGGAAATAAGCATTTGGCTGCAATCCAAATACAAAGTTCTTCTTGTTCCAAGAGTAGAGATGGTACATCCCACCTTGCCAGTACACCTTCAAATCTAAGTTGAAACGTGCAACATATGTCTCTACATCACGATCATCTTGATATCAAAGTTACTTCCATGGAAAACTAGTCTCGAACCTACTTGGGTCCACACACAATCCTTGGTCATCTCCTCTAGGTCTATAGGGTGCCGACACTTTTGGGGTCATCCCTCTTCCCTCATGCATCCAGAGAGTGCCCTACTCATCTGCCCTTTAGGTCTCATGAGTTCATGAAGGTGATCAATCTCCTAACCCATGGCCCTCAGACAAAGATAGTTGTTACCTCCCGACTCTATGGTCATGCGCAACTAGGGAATTAGGAAACTCCTACTTCCATCGGTCTTATCCCTACCTAACCCTAGGATAGACTTATGATTCTATTATAGTACATGTCCAACTTATAACCTTACCCAAGCCTTCATCATCTCTCTCTACATTCATGGGCTGACTTTCATCCATTCACAGGGGTCATGACGACCTGCCTACCTTGGTCAGGCCCCATACCAGTTACCTCCATGGTAACACATCCACATGCACATAGAGATGGTTATCTATGGGACTATAGGTCCATTCTCTTACCATGTACATTTCACTTAGCTTCTCAAGATCCTATTGATACCTCATTAGGTTACCTCAAAACCAAAAAAACTAGTATACACCCTGTAAAAGGGTCCCTCCCCCAGGATAGGAGGAAACTACATCTTGATAACGAAGGTCACAAACGTCCTTATATCTAGGTTTTACATACACATAAGCATGATTAACCCTAGCAAGAAACTAAGGCACAAGCAGAACACCTACTAAACCATGCTAGGTTATACTTGTTCTCTTTCCTCAATGCTGGATCAAGATCATACCTTCCCATGTCATCAACTTGGCTTTGAGGGGTTCATCAAACATACCTTCCACCTAAAGGGTTTCCCCTTCCTCTAATCACGAGGAGTGCCATGCTCGAAACTATAGAAACTCAAATATCTTCAGGAGCATCAGGTACACCACTTCCCCTCTTAGGCCTAGGAACCCTAGGTTCACTTCTGGGTGTCCAACTGCATGCTCAACCTCTTAACCACAAATCCAACCTGTCCAAGGTATGTCATGCACTCCCATGATCCTTTTATTCGAGCAACACCTCAGAGTTGAGTCCTCCTCAAGGACAACCAACTAAGTACAAGGCCTCACAACCTATTACTAACCCTCTCCAGGTCTAAGGAACTCTTCTACCTATCTCAGAAGGTAAATACCTACACCATGGGCACATAGGTACCAGAAGCCTCATCCTCTCTCTAGGGTTTGGTTCCTCTAATGGAAACCAAGATATGTTCAGCCTCCAGGGATCAAGCATGAGGCAACTACTATCTTCCACTTAGGTCGCATCATCCTCAACTCCCCACTTTTCCTCATATCTCAGAGTCTAGGCTTCCAACCTTCTTGCTTGGGTCCTACTCTCTCTCTCTCTCTAGAGCTAACTCCACAAATAGCCTCACTACCAGAGGTCATCTCTCCATGAAGGTGGGTCAAACTCACAATCATACCCCTACATGGTGAAGCCTATGTTCAAACTTATGTTTTCTCAAGGTTATCCCTAGCCCTTTATGCTTATCTCATCAGCTTCCCAACATACTCCCTTGGCCATGGTTTTAGCACGACTGACGTACTATGGGTGCATACTATGCCATGCTCATATAAGCTAATTGGGTTCCCATAGGTTCTTCACTAACCTCATCATTAAAGGAGCTACCCTTCATTCTAACATGCACGACCCTTCGCATGGTTGGGTTGCCAAAGGTACTAGGTCATCCAACCTCTCATGGCTCATATGGTATCCAAGGCATGTCCATCCAAACACCTGGTCTACCATGACATCTAACTCATCATGTCATCTCTCTCTCTAACAATCACTTAGGGTTAGGGTTAACATCATTCTTAGAGGATGTTCCAGGTCTCTACTTTATATGGAGGTCTCTACCTCCAAGACTAACTCTCTTTACTTATCCTCCTGATAAGAAGGTCTAGCCTTAGGTCTCTCCTGAGGGCATGAAAACTTATGTCATATGACCTAAACATGTATCTATTCTTTTACACTTAATCTATTAAGCTTATGTCCATGACATCTTATTTACATGCTTTTTATTAATTTGGCGGAGGATTCCTTAAACCTTATCAACCTTACCCATACCTTAAGAAGGTGAGGAAAAGAGAGAAAACCCTAATCCTTAAGGTCCTTAACAACATTTGAGTTGAGAAAGGATGAACAAGATGAGAGAGTCCTAAATGTATCTTATTTCGAGTCAAATCCTAAGACATTGGCCAGGCAGTCACACTAATTCGGGAGTCCTCGTATTCCGACTAGAGGTGCCGAGGAAAATCTTGCATCCCCCAGACATGATCATTTTATAGATACCTCTATCTTTTGGAAATTCCTCTAATAACTCCCTTGGGTTCTACAAAGTTTGTAAAATTTAATAATTATTAAAGATTAAATGAGGAACCTACGCTCTGATACCAAATGTAACGACCCCGCCTCCCGGTAACCCCTATTAGGAAGACCCGAAGGTCAAAGTCATTATCCCAATTTTTGGATCAAAGGTTTGACAAAAAATGAATATTAATTATCAAATTCTACTAAGCTAAACTGAAAGGCTGTAATAAAATTAAACTTTGCATACCTTTTTCAAAAACTTGGATATCTACTTCTATCCACATCTGGAGTCTATTCTAAATAATCCTTCTGGTACTTTAATTCTTATGTAATTACACATATGCCACTTTACTGTTTGTCCTTTTCAATCTTGTACCTAAAACATCGACAAATAAAATGTCGGTCAACATATCAGAATATGCCAATCTGTGGGGATAACCAAAATTTCGCAAATATTTCTAACAATCTAAATATCACAGTCAAGTTAATTAACAAGCCAAATTTACACTTTCAATGTGACATTCTCCACTGCTTTTGCCCTAACCCTGGCATACCCCCTTTTGGGTTTCTCTTTTGGCATTGACTTAAGGCCACCTTCGCATTCCCGAGCATGGTGCTTGGGGTCACCCTTCATGGTGCCCTATAGTCATGCAATATCATAGGCCACCTTCTCAATCTCGAGCTTGGTGTCTAGGGTCACCACTCATGGTGCCCATTGGTCTTCGCTCTTGGGCTTGACCTTTGGCATCACACATCAAGGTGGCATGTAGGTGAGAGAATACACATTTCTAATATGATTGTGATAATCATAGTGACTTTATGATTTGCAAGTATGAATCATTGAAACTGATAAGTTGCATTCAATGCGATGAATCATCTAAGAAACTCTTCGGGAAACTAATTTGATTAACCATAATTAACCACATACTTGTCAGGCTGATTTGAGACATAATTAATCCAATCAATGCAAGAAATCCAATAGGCAAGCAAGCACATGAAGAGATCCTAAAATATGCATTCAATTTCCCATCATTGATCACGCCATCAAGATCTATTAAACCTAGGGTTTCTAGTCCACTGTTAGGGTTTCCATTTCAATTAGGGTTTCTCTTCATTTATACTATCTTAAACCCTAATTTTATATAATTACTCACAAACCCTAATTATCTCATCTATTCTTCATGAAAGATATTAAGGTTACCTTTCATATTAACAATTCATAGTTCATTATGATCTAATTCACATATAAACTCTATATATCATTAATTCAACCATTATTCATTAGAAAACCCTAACTAACATATTAAGGGTAGTTATCCACAATTCTAAACTTTTATACTCGAAATAGCTTAGAACTATCATATATCAGCTTTATTCATTAATTTGAACAATTAAAGCCATTAGGAGTCACAATGACCAACATTAGGGTTTCAAGGCCCATTAAAGCTCATTTATATACATGGAACCCTAAATTAATCAACTTTACATGTAAAACAAATTGAAGTTGGACTTTAATATTCAACAGGTTATTACTTCACAAATTAACCTATTAAACCTTAAAGATTCGTCCTTTATATTCAATAGGGTTCCTAAGTGCTTAATTATTCTTATTTGAGGAGATAAACCCTAAATCATGCAAGAAGCATCTAGATCAGGTTCGAGTTTATCATTAACTATTCAACAAGTTGCAATTACTCAATGTCATCAATTAAGTATCATGTACTTAACCATAATGTTCAATTAAAATTTCTAATCTAATCCATAAGAACTTTTCATTAGATTAGCACACTTTTCATTCCTCATATTTTTCTAAGCAACTTTCATGTATTAAGTTTGTTAATCCGAGATTCCTAGCAATTTCTATGAATTTTGCAAGGAAAAGCATGATCTTGGATTATCTGTTAGTTTTAGAAAATCGTTGGCCATCCGATCTGTGGTCCCGTGGACTATGCCAAATCCAATGGTCCACAGAGACGCATCTCACTTTACGATTAAATAGAAGCTAATGATAGAAAAGCCCTTACCTTCCTTCACAAACGTCGGGGCCAAGGAGGTCATTTCCCCCTTTCTCTTCTTCTTCCTCATGCTTCTCTATATGCGGCCTAGCGTTGCCCGACGGTCAACTGCTAGGTTGACACTAATAACCTAGCTTCCCTAGCAACCGGTGATGCCTCCTCGTCCTTCTCCATGAGCCACTGAACTCGATGGTGGTCTCAGCTCTGCTAGAACCAGCGGAAGTCACCAGGATAGAGGAGCTCTTCTTCAATGATGGAGCTTGGACCAAGGAAGGGGTGAATACCAACACCCAAAGTGAAATCGTTTGTAGGGTCGTGATCGCGATGAGCAAAAGGGTCTCTCAGAGACGTTTACATTGCAGTTGGGGGTCAGCAACCCTCCTTTTATAGGAGGAAACTCATGGAACCAACCTACCTCTGTGGTATTTTGGGCAAATCTGCTATAAGCAATGAACCCCTATGAAATCCAGGGTTAAACAACTCGAACTGGCCTCCCGAAGTTGTTGATCCACTTTCCAAATCTTCTCATCCATCTTTTCATGAGAAATTTGATTTGGTAAAACTAATCATACTGTTCCCCTTTCTTGTTCCATCTGGGGTAGATGATGACTGAGTCAACCTTAGATCTTGATCCAATGGCTGACGTGCCATGCGAAGAACAAAGGAAATCAGTCTAATTAAATCAAATCGTGACATTTATTGATTTCCACCACACAATAGGAAAACTTACAAAAAGTGTATCTCCCAAACCGCTTATCATTTTAATCTCAAATTTTATGGGAAAGTCTATAATGACTTAAAATACTTGTGTGCAAATGTTGAGATGAAAACTCGAAAGAAAAACCATTTTACTTCATATGCAAGTCAGGTACCTATAAGGCGCATATTCTGTATTAAAACACCTATTTTCTCTTGCCTCTCTTCCTATTTTCTTTATTTGAATTCCTTTTACCATTAGGAGCGTTATGGATATGAAAATCTACCAAAGATAACTCAATTATACCTCTTTCCACTTATTTCCCACATTTTATCATTGTTTTCAATTTCTTTCTTAATAAAGAAATATTTAATTGATTTTTTCATTTCTTGTTGCATTATCTTTGAAACTTTGGACTCCTTAGAACCCAAGGAACCCAAGAGGCATGAAATCCAACTCTGGATTATATTCTTTTGCCTTCAAGAGGTTTCTACATATTTCTTTTCTCCATTTCTTATTAATAATGGAGTTCCTTTTGTCTTTTCCTTGTTATTGGGACCAATAGCCAATAAAGCCCACAAGACAACCATCAAGGCTATAGTAAACGAAATCCATTTATTATATCCTTATTTTTTCAAATATCTTTAATATGAGAAATTACATTTCTCACCAAATGAACCCAAAAATTGGGGTTGTAACAGTGCTATTCGTCCACTTGATCCCTTTGCTCTCTCCTGATTACAACTCAATTCATCATTATGAGTGAGATAGGCCATGTGTGAAGAGAACTACTCATTTGTATGCTTGTAAAGCTCTCAGGCTACATCTTTCCCATCACTTTCTCAGAATCTCTTTCTTTGAGAAAGATTCTCCAATAGAAGGAGAAGGTTTCTTTAGTTGTAGAAAAAGGTGTTCAAGGCTACTCTGAGTGAATGATAAGATCAAGGAAGAAGTTCCAAGGAGTTGAGTGGGTCAAGGCTTAAGACTCTTTACATGAAGGGGAGGGACTTGGTGAAGGCATCCAACTAATTGCAATAATGGGTAAGACCTTTTTGAGGTAAAAGACTAGCTCTTGGATAGGTAAGCCCTTGATTGTAAGGTTGTTGGATCCCTTGGCCTAAAAGGGAAGTTTGATATCCTTTTCCCGGAAAAGGAAGGTAATTTTTGTAAATCTTATAAGTGAATATAAGGAGTATACATCTTTGAAATCCTAGAACTTGACATCTATAGGTAGTGGATTGACTCTATCCTAGTTTGGAGAGTGGAACCACTCTAAAATAGCTTGTTCACTTGGTTGCTTCAATCTCTCTCATCATTGATTTGTATGTTTCAATTTCCATCAAAATCACTATTTACAATAAATCTTATTTGAAGTAACTTGAAGGTCTAACAAGTTATGTGTAAGTTTTGAAGATCTATTCACCCCCCTCTAGAGCCCTTAGATCCAACAAGTCGTATTTGAGCCACGCTCTTCTCCAACACATCTCCCATGAGACGAGAAGATGGGTGACTTTCTTGGGTCCCTCAACCTAGAGGGAATATTCTCCATGTGACGACCAATTTCCATGGAACCAATTTCCTCTATTAGAAATGGAGGATGCAATTATTTCTTAAAGGAACCAACCAAGACATGTGTAAGGTGGTAATTATTCCCTAAAAGGAATGAAATGAGGATATTGACACTTGGGATGAAGCCACAATCAAGAAGGAAGGGCTCAATGCCAAGGTGGTTAGCATCATCTATGCTTCCCTCACTCCTTTTGAGTTCAACTGGATCTCATCTTGGGATGAAACCCATGAGATATGGAACAAGTTATGCATCACATATGAAGGCATGCATCAAGCCAATGAGTTCAAGATCTACATGCTTAAAGGGCTAGTTGAGAACTTCAAGATGGGCTAGAAGGTAAGAGTGGCGTACATGTACTCAAGGCTCAACACCATTGTCTGCGGACTTGCGGATTTAGGACATACTTTGGATAGAGGAGTAATCAACTCCAAGATACTTACATATCTTCCCAAGAGGTTGGAACCCAAGGAAACTTCAATTGAGGAAGCTAGAATTCTTAGAGACCTACCCACCGAGGAGCTGATTGGCAATCTTCAAGCTCATGCGATAGGACTTGACAAGCAAGAAGAAGAAAAAAAGTAAGAGGAGAAGGAATCAGAGAAGATAAAAGATAATGCCTTCAAAGCTCAAGTGGGATAAATGATTCTTCAAACAACAACTTGCTTGTCGATCCTCTCCTCCCTCCTCAAGTGAAGATGATGTCCCTAGTGATCATGAAGCAAACTACTCCAAGGTCAAGCACTTCCAAGGGAAATTCTTCCTCATCCTCAACTCCTAGGTGCTATGAATGTGGACAAATGGGGCACTACAAGAATGAATGCCCAAAGGCCAAGAAGAGCCACCACAGGAGTAGCGATAAGAAGAAGGATGACTACAAGAAGGAAGGAGAGTACATGAGGAAGGATAAGGAGAAAAGAAACAAGGATGCATCACATGCAACTTGGGAGGAGTCATCCTCTACTAGATGAAGCTTCAAATAAGGAGAAGGCCATCTTGTACTCATGGACTTCACAAGTAAAGACAATATTGAGGTAAGTGGGGTAAGCTTGCATGAGTTATCCAATGAAACTCTTATTGATAAGCTGAATGCTACCCATTCTACTTATTCCAAATTTACATCTAAGATGAAGAGGTTGGGTAAAATCATTGATTATTTATATTCTAAAATTGAGATTCTACATCAAAATGAAAGGTTGTGTCTTAATAGCATTGATTCCTTGCAAGGATAGTTTCTTTTTCTTGAGCTCCAATACAATGGAGTTGATGTTGAAAATGGTGTATACCTTAAGAAAATCATTACACTTAAGGAAGTAAACCAAGCCCTAGTATATAATCTTTCTTTGCTTGAAATTGAAAATGTTGAACTTAAGTGTGATGGACCGGATTTTGGCTTAATTTTGAGGACAAAAATTCTTTTAAGGTGTGTTTGATGTGATAGAATGAACTTGTAATGTTTTTTAATGCCCTTTTTCAGATAAGCATGTTCATAGATTTGATATTTGCGTGATTGTTTTGAAATTATATGCACATATGTGTTTTGATGATATTAAGATACTCAATTAGTTTGACAACAACTGGAAGTCGTTTGATGTTAATATCATGATTATAATGCTAAGTATGTATCAGTTATATATTAAATAGTTTGTTGGTTAGGTAGTGATATTTTGGCACCAAAATTATATGGAATGTATTTATGATGATGCTAAAGTTATGGTCTAAATTTCATGATCAAATGAGTTTCCTTGAGAAAGATGTTTAACTTTGAATATTTGAAATAAATTGCATTATGACCATTGATGAAGCTAAGTTTTTTAACTATAGTATAGGGTGGATCAAAGAAGTATTCATGCACCTCAAATGCTTAAGGAACCACAGATTGTTAATGTGGTCATGTTTTGAGAATAGGATGGACCAGATCTGATGACTCTTAGTCCTCTCCTACCATGTAGTTAGAAAAAGGGAAGGGAGTCAGTTGAGCCAAACTTCCTCACAAGCCCACACCATGATTGAGGTGGGCATGAACGAGGTTGACTGAACAGTTGCATTCTACTCGTTGTAAGGAGTACCATGAACCTTGACTCGTCGTCTTAAGTTCAATGTATTGACAGAATGAGCTTTTTATCCATGTAGGGTCTCCACTACAACCAATATGTTAGATGAGGAAGAAGGAAGTAGAGAAAGAAGGGAACTTGAGGGTCATTGAGTAGGAGAAAATGAATCTGAGGAACAAAGGAGTTAATCTTGGTCTCTTTCATACTAGATCATGGTGGTTTTCTTCCTGACTGAGATCCACCTAGGCAGAGAAGATGGTTGAACTCGGGGAGAGGACTAACCCATTCCCTATCATGATTTATGGTCCAAAACAAGTTTCTGAAGGGAAAATAAAGCTTAGTGTTGGAGGTGAAGGTTTGTGGTGTTTCCAGTGCTTCCTTGGTGTTTTCCCTGGTCGATGAGCACTGGATAGGTGATGTTGAATATGAAGCATGTAGGAGTGCTTGGAGTGCCTATTTCTGAGAAGGGAGGCTATCAATGATAACTTGGAGGCCTTAGAATGCTTTGTAATGCATTGTTTTGGAGCTTCATCAGGAAGAAGCTTTGTGCCTCTTTCCTCTATCACAGCAGAGAGCAACGCCGATGGGCCTATGGAAGAAGATATCTAGAGGAAAATCAAAGGATCAATGGAGTCGTTGATGTCTAGACAAAGTCACCAGAGTTGGAGGTGGCCTAAAGAGCATATGAGGATCCCTCCTGAGTAGTCAATTGATCACCAGAGAAGTGATGTGAGGCGATGCTGTGAATATGAATCACACACCCACTGAGATTCATTCTATGCGAGGTGAGAAAGTGAGAACATAGAGTAGAGTCGAACTAGATCCAAAACACCAAAACAGCTGGTCTGACATAGTAGACCAACAGGCCCTTGAACCATCGAGAAAATAGGAGTCGGGAGGAGTGCAAGTGGCCATGTGGTGATAAGCGATTAGCCAGAGAAAGGTAAAACCTAGAGAATGCACAAATCTTTAATAATTCATAAAAATTAGTACAGTTATCAGAAAATTACAAATAAGGTACCAAAATTTGAGAAAAATGAGTGGAACAACATGGAAGCATAATATCATGCTTTTGAAGCACTAATGTCAGTAATATCATGTAATTTGTGATATTCTTATATCATGTGTTATAAATATCAAATGATGGCCTAAAATCATGATAATATGTAGGAGATCCATAATCATGTTTATAATGCATCTGATGTCATAGATTGTGATATTGATGCACAGAATTATTTAATTTTCTCCACATGGATAATTAGGTCTAATAACCCTAAGTAAAATGCAATAAATACATACATGCTCAATTAATCATGGAATTATGAAACACCCTCATATATGTAACTGGAAGTTAATATGAAATTTTGATATCAGTTAGATGCATAGATTTCATGTTATATGAAGATGACCCTTAATACAAGTTATGAAACACTAATTTAGGTTAATGATGTGACATAGGGTTAATATGTGCACAAAATTCTATGGAATCTAATGTTTAGATGATGAACCCTAACTTGTAACATAATTGGAAAATAACATCATTCCAAGACAAGAATAAAATTAATGATTGAAATTTCCTAATCAACTAAGAAAACCGTAATGAACATAACTAGGGTTAAGATGATGAAAATGTAATAATAGTATGTGATCTTATCTTATAAGATTGACCAGGGTTAGTGTTGACCTGAGGAATATGTGATGATTAAGATATATATGATCAATGTACACCATTACCTCTTACTTGGCTTATTATTCAATATGGTTCTATCATAGTAGTAAAATACTTAGCATATGATATTGGATGAAATTATTATTATTGTATGTTATCTTTCTTGAATTTTCATACATATGGTTATGAACACATGAAACATAATATATGTAATCCATTATATGAAAGCACTATATATCTTTGGTAATCATAGTGCTAGTGAGTGATCTATCTCTTAGGTAAGCAGATCACATGTACAATGATCTATCTATTTGGTAAGAAGATCACATGTACAATAATATATCTCTTTGGTAAGAAGATCATAAGACTTGAATGCATATATCCCATTGGTATGCAGGAATGAGCTTAAAATATATGTTATCTTTTGTTAATGAACATCTTTGTGCAAGTATATGCTTTTTCTTATATTTTCTTTATAACTGTCAAGTAATAGTTTTATCTTATTGCCAATCTTAGTGATGAGAGGTATATAAAAAGACACGTAGGCATACTCAATATAATATTCTTGAATATTGTGCCGATGTGTACTACATGTAATCTTTTGTTTAGGTTGTGGACATAAGATCTTGAAGATCCAGGATAGTTGAGAGTTATCTGGCAAACTGATGTACAGATCGACATGTTGTCTTAAGATCATGTTGTTTAGTGATAGTACATGTATATGTATAAGTTTGTTGTTCAATATGTAATCTCAAATGTTGTAAAAATTCATTTTTTTATTATATGTTGAATGGTGAACATGTGTTGTATGGTTTTATTATTGTTCATGTGCATGTGCTATTGTTGTTTCCTTCTGACTTCCTTTGATTTTGTTCTTCTTAGCTTAGTTTGTGGTGTTTAAATTGGTACTTTCACCGAGGTGATGGTTTCAATTTAGACATCACACATAAGATTATGTTTTAAAAAGTCTATGTTTCAATTTGACATATGATGCATCTATGTTTTGGGTAGCTACACCAGTCTACATCATTTTCTCACCCTTTTTACTAGTTTTCATAGCACTATATCTCTACTCTGTGTGGGACACTCATTTTCTAGATTTGGTTTTTGATTCCAATAGGAACGAGACTCAATAGTTTTCTCTGATGCTTGTTTTGTTGGATAAAAACTATATAATATTTGACTATATATGTAAGTATTAAAAAAATGTGTCCCCACACATGTACGAGTAGGAGGTGGCCATGCAACTTAAGTGAAAGTGAGTGACATCAATCTAGAAGAGAGAGTAGTTCTAGATTAGATGACTAATTCCTTGTTAGAATATATAATAGGTGGATTAATATTATATGACGATCTAAGATGTATAGAAATGATACAAGATAGTTTATGATGATAAATGTTTTTCTTTGAGGATACAAGTTCAGCTTTGAGGTTTTGAGATATGTTTTGATGATGCATGTATGTGTGTTTTTCTAGGTTGAGATTGGCTATGTTAAGCCAAAGATGAGAGTCAGTATGAGCCTCAAGCTCTTTTACAAAGGATGACCTCTAGTGTTGGGACCAATTATAGGGGTAACTCCAGAGAGACTGAGACCCATTGGGAGAAGGTCAGTGAGCCTAAACTCCAAGATATGAGAACTATGATTAATATGTGATATGATATGTCCTAAACTAGACTACTCCTGAGTGATTGAGTTGAGTCTCATTATGCATGATTCCTATAATCTCTTGAACTCTAGATGTCATTGGGAGGACCAAACCCTAGAGTCATATAGAGGCTAGTTGTAAATGAGAACCTACCATCTGGGTGAGGGAGAGAGAGTCCCAAGACCCTGGAGGAAGTAACTATGTTAATATGTTGTGAAGCCTCAATCTCGGGTTGGTGATTCCTTGTAGGAATATAGTGGTTGCATATATAAGAGAGTTCTGGGTAAGCATGTCTCATGGGTAAAGAACCTATGAAAATAGTGTCATGTTTTGGTTTGGTTTGTTCTTGTGTGGCTAGACCTCATAAAAAATTAACTAGAACCAATGAGGTATAGTTGAGGACCCTAGATAAAAAAGAGAAGATAGAGCTAGTGTATATGATACTCATTGAGTTGAGCAAGATCGTAGAATTTGAGCATGTAACTACCCTCATGATATGAGTCAGGAGAACCTCAGTTGGACTAGATGAAGTTTTGATAGATGTTTAACAAGCCAATCACATAAGTTTGTTTAGCACAACCTTGATATAATATGTGTAAGAATGTGACCTAATCTCGAGACATGATATAGAGACATGATATGATGGAAACCCAGAGATGGTTTAATGGATATCAATGCATAGATGGCAAACCATATACATGAATAATGATGATAATGTGATATTTTTGGCTAATCTTGTGATGAAACTCACTAGTAAATGTTGCAATTTATTATGATTAATGAAATAAGATCATATGAATGAAACATGTTACATGAGGTGTTAATCTTAGTGCTTAATAAAGATGAAAAATATAGTTTGACAACTGGCACAACTTAATGATTATGTCACCTTGATATGTTCTAGATGGATAAAGTGGGTTAAATATAATTAAATCTCTCCTAAAAGGCATATGTTAAAAGTTGAACATGTTCTAACAATTATCTTAATAAAATGTTGATGACACCTTGATATATGGGTTAACTTTATTTAACTCCTTTAGAACATTGTAATATGATGAGGGAACCCTAACACCTAGGTAAAGATAAGGATGAAACCCTAACATATGAGATATTTCATGACATAATCAAAGTTTCTAAACCCTTGTTTCAACCTTATATGACGGATTGGTTAACCATATATTCTTTTGAAATCACCTAGAAAGATATATGTACAATATTGAGTTTTGTTTGTGGATATGTTGCACCTAGTGTAGTGCTCTAAATGTGGTTGAATATCTTTTAGTTTTTTATCCTTGGAGTAAGAGGATGACTTAATTTTGAGGAAAATTTTTCTTTTGAGATGTATATGATGTGATGGACTAGATTTTGGCTTAATTTTGAGGATGAAATTTCTTTTAAGGTGTGTGGGATGTGATAGAACGAACTTGTGATGTTCTTAAATACCCTTTTTGGATAAACATGTTCATGGATTTGAGATATGAGTGATTGTTTTGAAATTATATGCACATATGTGTTTTGATGATATTAAGGTACTCCAATTAGTTTGACAAAAAATGGAAGTTTTTTTTATGTTAATATCATGATTATAACCCTAAGTATGTGGAGCTTGTATATTAAATAGTTGATTGGTCAAGTAGTGATATTTTGGAACCAAAACTAATTGGAATGTATTTATGATGATGCTAAAGTTATCGCCCAAATTTCATGATCAGATGAGTTTCCTAGAAAAAGATATTTAAGTTTGAACATTTGAAACAATGTGCATTATGACAATTGATGAAGCTAAGGTTAATATCTACAGTCTAAGGTAGATCAAAGAATCAATCACATGCCTTGAATGCTTAAGGAACCAAAGATTGTTAATGTGGACACATTTTGTCCATATGATGGACTGGATCTGATTACTCTTTGTCGTCTCGTACCTTGTAGTTTGAATGAGGGAGGGGAGCCAGTTGAGCCGCACTTTGCCACGATCCCACATCGTGATTGAGGTGGGTATGAATGAGGCTGACTGAACAGTTGTGTTCTATTCTTTGTAAGGAGTACCCCGAACCATCACTTGTCATCTTTAGTTCAGTGTACTGACAGAACAAATGATGGCCTAAAATCATATAATTTGTGATATGCTTATATCATGTGTCATAAATATCAAATGATGGCCTAAAATCATGATAATATGTCAATAAATCCATAATCATGTTTATAATGCATCTGATGTTAGAGATTGTAATATTGATGCACGAAATCATGTAATTTTCTCCATATGGCTAATTAGGGCTAATAACCCAAACAAAATGCAATAAATACATACATGCTCAATAAATGATGGAATTAATTAAACACCCTCATATCTGTAACTGGAAGTTAATATGAAACTTTGATATCAGTTAATGCATATATTTCATGTTATATGAACATGAACCTTAATACATGTTATGAAACCCTAATTTAGGTTAATGATGTAACCTAGGGTTAATATGTGCACAAAATGCTATGGAAACTAATGTTTATATGATGAACCCCAATCTGTAACATAATTGGAAAATAATATCAGTAAGATAATTCTAATACAAGAATGCAAGTAATGATGAAAATGTCCTAATAAACTAAGCAAACCCTAATGAACATAACTAGGGTTAAGAAGATGAGAATCTGATAATAGTATGTAATCTTATCTTAATCAGGGTTCACCAAGGTTAGGGTTGACCTAAATTATATGTGATGATTAGGATATATGTGATCAAGGTACACCATTACCTATTACATGGCTTATTATTCAGTATGAGTGTATTGTATGTGTAGTAAAATACTTGGTGTATGATATTGGATGAAATGATTATTCTTGTATGTTATCTTGCTTGATTTTCCATATATATGGTTATGAACATATGGAACATAATATATTTGTTCCATTATATGAAAGCACTATATCTCTTTGGTAAGCATAGTGCTAGTGAGTGATCTATCTCTTTGGTAAGAAGATCACATGTACAATGATATATCTCTTTGGTAAGAAGATCATAAGACTTTAATGCATCTATCCCATTGGTAGGCAGATGTACAAGCATATAATGGAAAATGAGCTTAAAATATATGTTCTCTTTTGTTAATGAACATCTTTGTGCAAGTATATTCTCTTTCTTATATTTTATTTATAACTCCCAAATAATATTTTTATCTTATTTCCAATCTTAGTAATGAGAGGTATATAAAAAGACATGTAGGTTTACTCAATACAATATTCTTGAATATGGTGTTGACGTGTACCACATGTAATCTTTTGTTTAGGTTGTGGACATATGATCTTGAAGATCCAAGATATTTGAGAGTTATGTGGTGAGCTGATGTACAAATGGACATGTTGTCTTAAGATCCTGTTGTTTAGTGGTAGTACATGTATATGTAGAAATTTGTTGTTCAATATGTAATATCAAATGTTCTAAAAATTCATTTTATAATTATATGTTGAATGGTGAACATGCGTTGTATGGTTTATTGTTGTTCATGCGCATGTGCTACTGTTGTTTCCTTTTGACTTCTGTTGATTTTCTTCTTCTTAGCCTAGTGTGTGGTGTTTAAATTGGGATTCTCACCGAGGTGAGGGTTTCAATTTAGATGTCACACATCAGATTAGGTTTTAGAAAATCTGAGATCATCACATGGAACTTGTTTGTGATGCTCGTAGGGATGAGAAAAATTCTTATCTTGATGAAAAAAATGCTTAGAACTAAAAATGATAGGTTGCTTGCTCAAGTGAGTGATTTTCCTTCTAGACCTATTTTGCCTAGCCATGATGTTACTTCTATTACCCTTGAAAAATATTCATATTTGACCAAAGCCATCAATCTAGATGTCGACCTGTTGCATTGTAATGATAACATTGCCTAGTTGTCTTCTAGTATTGTCACTCTTACCAATGATAATCACAAATAGAGAGCCACTTTGCAAACTTCCTCAAAGGGAAGAAGTCACTAAATGAAGTCTTGGATCACTCCGCCAAACATAGTGGTATGAGTGGTTTAGGATATGATGGTGCTCCAAAAGGCAAAGGTAAAGGCAAAGGTAAGAAGAAGAGAAAGGAACCTCCAATCTTCCATGGAGAGTCTTCCGGCTCTAAGAACCCTATGGTTTGAGTCCATTGTAAGAGTGATGACCATTATTCTACCTATTTTCATTATAGGGATAAGAGGAGCAACCCAAAGATGAAGTGGGTCCCCAATCTATCACTAGATCCCAAAGTTTGAATTGAGCAATGATTATCTTCCTTTCTTGTAGGTCAATGGAAAATGAATTGATGATAGTTGTTGTTCCAAACACATGAAAGGTGAAATCAACCATTTCATTTAATTCACAAAGAAGAAAGGATGTTCAGTGACTTTTGGGGATAACAACAAGGGTAAGGTAATAGGTGAGGGCAATATAGGTGATTCATGTTTCATCAAGAATGTTCTTCTTATGGATGGCGTACATCATAATTTAATAAGTATTAGTCAACTTTGTTATAGTGGTTATTTTATTGTATCTACTTCCATAGAATTCTTGCTTCTAGATTCCCTCTCCTATAATGTCATATATAAGGGAACTAGAAATGGTGATCTTTACATTATTGTGCTTGACTCTATAAAGCCTATTGTTGGTAGATGTCTTGTTGCCAATTTGAATGATATATCTTTATTCCTCCGTAGGCTTGGTCATGTAAATATGCATCAAATGAAGAAGTTGAGCAAAAATGACTTGGTGAAGGGAATTCCCAAATTGGATTTTCAATAGGATGATAAATGCCAACCTTGTACCTAAGTAAAGGAAACCACGTCCTCCTTCAAATCCGAAGGAGTCCTTAGTACCAAGAGAGCTCTTGATATTCTTCACATTGATCTATTAGGACCAATGTGTACGCAATCACTTTGTGGTTGCAAGTATTGTTTAGTGATTGTTGTTGATTTCTCTCACTTTACTTGGATGTTCTCTCTCATTTCAAACAGTGATACTCAATGTGTTCATGAATTTTTGCAAAGGGTTGAAAATGAAATTTCTTGCGGGATTGTTTCTATACACAATCATTATGGGGGGGAGTTTTAAAATGATTTGTTTGAATGGTTTTGTGAGGAATTCAGGTATGCACATAACTTCTCTTCACCTCGAACGCCTCAATAAAATGTAGTTGTAGAGAGGAAGAATAGGTCACTATAGGATATGTCTAGGACTATGCTTCTAGAGTACAACACTAAAAAGAATTTTTGGGTCGAAACCATCAGTACTTCATGTTTTATGCAAAATCTGGTTTTACTCATCCTTCACTTAAGAAAACCCCCTATGAGCTATGGATTGGTAGAATGCCTTCCATTAATTCTTTCATATGATTGGGTATCCTCGTTTTGTTTTGAACGCCAAGGATTCTCTTGACAAGTTTCATCTAAAGTCCTACAAGGATTTCTTTCTTGGCTATCGCACTACCATCAAGGAATATAGAGTGTATAACATAGAACTCTGTAAAGTCGAAGAATCTATAAATATTAGATCTATTGAGACTAACCCCCTATTTCCAAAGATATTGTTCCAAATGATGATGTTGCAGGTGAGGTGATCCCTCCCTTAAAAGAGCTCAACATTTGTGATAAAGGAAAGGAGGTGTTAGTTGATGAAGAAGAGAAGAATGAAGAAAAGAAGGATCCTACTCCCCACTTCAAAGTATCATCCTTAAGAGAGAATCATAGGAAATCCTTTTGAAGGGGTGAATACACAATGCCTACAACAAAGAACAAGCATAAAATGGCTTCATCTCTCATCTTGAGTCTAAATATGTTAAAGAAGCCCTCAATGATCATGAATGGATCCTAGCCATGCAAGAATAGTTGGAGAAATTTGAGAATAATAGAGTGTGGACTCTTGTGCCAAGAGCAAGTGATGGAATGATCATTGGCACCAAATGGGTCTACAAAAACAAGTTGGATGAAAGCGGTAAAGTGGTAAGGAACAAAGCAAGGTTAGTTGCTCAAGGCTACAATCAACAAGAATGTATAGATTTTGATGAAACATTTGCACTAGTAGCTAGACTTGAGTTAATTAGAATGTTGCTTGCTTTTTCCAGTCACAAGAATTTTCTTGTTTATCAAATGGATGTTTAAAATGTGTTTTTGAATGGTACAATTGAGGAGGAAGTGTATGTTGCACAACCCCGGGGCTTTGAACATGATGACTTACCTAACCAAGTTTATTTGTTGCAAAAAGTTCTCTATGGTCTCAAACAATCACCTCAATCTTGGAATGAGAAACTCAACAACTTCTTTTAGATAATGGCTATATCATTGGAAAATTAGATTCTATCTTGTTTCTATAACACACTTCGAACAATTTTCTTATCATTTGAATTTATGTTGATGATATCATTTTTGGAAGAACTAATCTGGATCTTTGCTAGGAGTTCAGTAGTCTTATCTATAGTGAGTTCAAGATGAGCATGATGGGGGAGCTTATATTCTTCCTTGGCTTTCAAATAAAGAAAAAAAGGAATGGTAACTTCATCAACCAAGGGAAGTACACAAGTGAGCTACTTAAGTTTGTTGGGATGGAGAACACCAAGTCGATGGACACCCCCATGTCAAACACCGCCAAGCATGATAGAGATGAAGAAGGTGAAAAGCTAGATGATAAGATCTATAAAGGTATAATTGGAAGTTTACTTTACTTAACTACATCTAGACCTGGCATAATGTTTAGTGTTGGATTGTGTCCTCGATTTCAATCAAGTCCTAGGAAATCACAACATATAGCGGTTAAGAGGATTTTAAGGTATCTAGCCAAAACCCCAAATTCAAGACTATAGTATCCTAAGTCAAGGGACTTTACTCTTACTACTTTAGTGATGTGGATTATGCAGGATGCTTGATTGATAGAAAGTGCACAAGTGGGACTTGCTTCTTCCTAGGACCTTGCCTAGTTTCTTGGTTCTCCATGAAGTAAAGAACTGTGGCTCTATCAACTATCGGGGTTGAATACATTGTAGCTGGAAGTTGTTGTGACCAAGTCCTATCGATGAAGAAAATGGTCCAAGACCTTAACATTTATTTTGATGCTTCTCTTATCTTTTGTGATAATACTAGTTCAATTAACCTATCATATAATCCTATATTACATAGTAGAGATAAACATGTTGAGGTATGTAATCACTTTCTTTATGACCACACTACCAAGAAGGACACTTATATCATGCATGTGGATACGGAGACTCAGTTAGCGGACATTTTCACTAAACCTCTAGCTATAGAGAAATTTACTTTCATTAGATAAAAACTTTTGATAACTGGTCTTAATGATATTTACATGCCTTCTAGCTAGTTATTATCTCATCTATATGTTTCTTGCTTTGAATTTGATCATCTCTTGCTTGATATGTGCTATAATTGTCTTGTTTCTTGCCTTGTTTTGCTCATTTTGGTTTCTTGTTTTTGCAACCTTTTATTTTATCACAAAATAGTTCCCTGTGATGAGTGAAATGTGCCTCAATATGTCTAAATTGCATAATAGGCTAAAGAAATAAAATGATTAGCACCCTATAGTCTAGAAATAAAGATTTTATGTTTTTGGACAAACTACTTGTCCATCGAGTTGCCAACTTGATCGATCCCAAACCGAGGTCAAGAGTTTTTCACTTCATCGGTCAAGTTTCCCCAAGACAAACTCAACCAATTGTCAGGCTGAACCAAACCTAAAATAGGTTTCGGCCAACATTTCTCCCTCTCAACTATAGAAAAGTCGATCGATTCCTAAGATCTAGCCCCTCTTAACGTCAATCGTATTTGTGACCATCCTCTCCCTTGCCTAGCCTAGCCTCACTTGCCTCTTCCCAAACCCTTCTAGGTGGTTAGATGGCTTGTTTGGGTGGTTCTCTTTCATTTTGATTGTTTTTTGTTTCTCCAATCCATTCACATGGCATCCAACCAAAGAAAGAAAGATACCCCAAGTGGTGTACCCTCATCCTTAGCCAACCCTCGCCTAATCTCCTTTGATGAAACCTCTTTTGTCTCATCTGAAGCTTTTAATTTCTATAAGGAGATCCTTCCTAGGAACCCCTTTCCCTTTAGAGACTTGTTTGAGCCTCCTCTCAAAACAAAGGATGTCATCAAAGAGATTGTTGAGTTTTTTTATACCCATCACCTAGGAACCTTGTGTGTAGAATGTCGGTTCTATTTTAATTACATCACAAGCACCAATGTGGTCCATGAATACAAAACATTAGTACCACCACCTGATAGCTAGGTCATCCTCTCCTCCATGATTTCTAGGATTTAATTCAAAATCTCTAAAGATTCCTTGAACATATTTTTCAATGGAACAGAGGTCACCAACTCATAGAGAAAGGATTATCATGACTATTTTTACCTTTTGGACATTGAGGCTTTCGACAAGAACTTCAACCTCACTCTTTCTGTCATCCAAAAGTTCTTAAAGAAGCCTCAGGTACCCTATAAGACAAAGTAGACCTTGTCATCCTCTTCTCTAGGTCTCAAAAATAGGATGCTTCCATTAGTTTTTTAACTATAATGTCCACCCGAAGAAAAATCATGTGGACATTGTAGAAAACACTATTGTAATCATCTATTGTTTGTTGAAGAACATTGGAGTCAAATGGTCCCGATATATCCTACATCACATGACTTTTCTTGACTCTGGGAAGAACACCCGTGCTACCCACCTACCAAAACCAAACTTGATTTCTGGTTTCTTTACTTTTACTACCCAGAAATCTCTTTTCCATGACTTTAATTACAAACCTGGTAAGAAAGGAGTTTGCATTGGTGAAACCACAATCAATGAAACCTTCCTACCTACCTCTTCTACCACACCTAGAGCCTTTACCTCCACCGAAGAACCTCCACCTCCACCACCATCCTATCCTACCCGTGCCTCCATCAATGTGTCAAATGAAACCCTTATGGGATATATGATGCATCAATAGGTATAAAACCTTCAGGTCCAGATTTACCTACACCACTCGCTCCTCATGTCTATTGTGAATCTATCCTTCATCCACCCTACATCTCCTACCAACCCTACCGAGGTGGTGACTATACTTCCTATGCATACAATCACTTCTACCAACTACTCCACCTACTACTTCTTTTGCCACATCTTCTACTGTTGGTGGACCTGTACCTACCCCTGGAGTGCTTCCTCCACTGGCTTTGCATGTTGTCCCTCTTGCTACGTTGCTTTCCGACCTTGGCATATTTCCTCCCACCTTCCAACCAGGCTTAGGAGTTACATGCTCTTGGCATGTCATGGGTTGAGCTCTTTGGCCCGGTCACATCTTTGTTCCTTCTATCAATGAGGAGATGCTTGACCAGGTTGATGAGGAAGTTATTGTTGATGAGTAGGCCACTGAGGATGATGGCCATGATGTTGGTTATGATGGCTCTGGTGATGAAGCTTAATTTTTTGTCTTTGTTACACCTTCAGATGGAGATGAGGAATGTGAGCTTAGAGCTGACAAAGATGATGTGGATGATGATTCTATGGATATAGATACCTTAGATATAGCTTAATGTCTTAGTTTCTTAGTATTTTAGGTTCTTATTAGATATATCTTTTAAGACTTATGACCTAAGACATTTGGGTATATGTATTTGAGATGTACGATTTTATCTTTCTGCTATTTTCTCATTGGTTATTGGTTCTTGTTGTGAGGACGTGTTGTAATGTTGTAGTCTTAATCATATGTACCCTTACTATTTGGTTGATAGTACCTCATGAGTTTGTGGTATGTTACGCATATTTTGATTATGAAAGTTGATTGTTTGTTTCTCTCTACCTCATCTCTATTTGATGTGTGCTATGTGGTGGTTATTGCTTTATCTTATGCTTTGTGGAGAAGACGTGTGTTTTATTTCTTTCTACCTCCCTATATTTTTGATATGACAAAGGGGGAGAAATGGCCTCAGTCATATGGTTTTATTGCTTGTATGGTCCTTTTCTTGTCAATTCTCTCATATCATGTGACTTGCTAGAGGACCATTTAGTATGTATTTGTGCTTTGGTTATTGTATGGAAAGACTAACCATGCTGGTATAGGCGAGAATGAATTGAGGGGAGCAATTCACATGTTCAATCATGTATCCCTTGCTATTCATAGGGTAAACAGTTCAACTTTCATATCCTATCTCAAAGGTAAAAGCTTAAATTTCATATCCTTTTTAATATGTTGAGGAATGGTTTGTCATTGTTAAAAGGGGGGAGGGGGAATGTTGACCTAAGTGTTGAAAATTGTCCATATTTTGATAATGACTTAACCGTTCCATTCATATGTATCCAATATGTTTTTCTAAGATTGATTTAGGCATTAGGTACATGAGAAGGATCAAATCGCACAAGCCCTGCCTTGTCTTGCTCAAGTCAAAAGAAATGCAAATGTGCAATTTGGGAAAACAATTTAAATCACCTTAGGAATATTTTGTAATAATTTCTATTGATGATATGACCTATAACCAAGATGAGAAAAAATCAGGGACACTTAATTCCAACATTTTATCTCTTAATGTTCATTTTGTAAAATTCATCATAGGAACGTCATCAGTCAAATTTCCAACTCGACTTATACTTGATGGATTTTGGGAATGAATGTTAATCGGTTGAGTTTTAATTTCACAGAACTCGATTGATCCCTTTGTAAAGAAAATTCGATTTAAGTGAATCGATTGAGTTACCCAAGGACAAACTCGACTGATGATTTAAATTTTCTTTGTCACATAGTGTGACCGGTTAATTTATCTTTATTGAAACTCAACCGAATGCATTGTAGGAAAACATAGAAAAAAGTGATTCTAGATGTTGGTGAGTTTCTAAAGTTAAAAATAGATCTATTACAACCCTCATTTCAGCTAGAAAACATTCTTAAGTGTTCCCACACTCTACTGGACACCCCCAACTATAAATAGGACCTCTTGGAGTTCATTCCAAGGTTGCTCTTCCAAGGTCCATACTATAGTTGAGTGATATTAGTCAACTTGAGCCCCTTTCTCTCTCTTGATTACAACTATATTAATCATTATGAGTGAGATAGGTCATGCGTGAAGAGAGATACCCATTTGTATGTTTGTAAAGCTCTCAATCTCCATATTTCCCTTCCTTTTCTCAAAAGATCTTGCTAGATGAAAGATTCTCCAAGAGAAGGAGAAGGCTTCTTCAGCTGGAGAACAAGGTGCTCAAGGGTATTGTGAGTGAAGGAGAAGATAAAGGTACAAGATCCAAGGAGCTAAGTGGGTAAAGCCTCAAGTTTGAAGACTCATTGCATGAAGGGGAGGACCTTGGTGAAGGCATCCAGCTGATTTCAAGTGTGGGTAAGACCTTTGTGAGGTAGAAGACTAGCTCTTAAATAGGTAATCCCTTGATTCTAAGGTAGTTCACTCCCTTCTCCTAAAAGGGAAGTTGGGTATCCTTGTCTCAAAAAAGGAAGTTCATACGTTGTAACTCTTATATGTGAATATAAGGAGTAGACTTCTTGTTAATGCTAGAGCTTGACCTCTCTGGGTAGTGGACTGACTCTCTCCTAGTTTGGAGAGTGGAACCACTCTAAAAGAAGCTTGTTCACTTGGTTGTTTAAATCTCTCTCATCATTTCTTTTTATGTTTCAATTTCCATCAAAATTATTATTTGCAATTAAGCTTATTTGAAGTAACTTGAAGGTCTAACTAGTTTTGTGTAAGTTTTGAAGCTCTATTAACCTCCCTAGAGACCTTTGTAACGTCCCAGGATTTGAGTACTTAGATAAAATGATCTTAAAAGGAATGATTGGAATACCCATATCACCAAGGTACACCTCCTTTTCAGAGAGACCATTACTAAAGAACTATGTGGTTAAGTGTGCTCAGCCCAGAGTAGTACTAGGATGGGTGACCAGTGGGAGGTTGATCATGGCATGCATGTGAGTAAGGACAAAGCACATCACTGGTATTCTGTAATCGAGAGCTAGGTGTTCATGGGCCATTCTGGGTCTATACGAAATGGGGAAAACATTATGAGGCCATATAGTTGATCCTTGACAAGAACATCAAGAGTCCAAGTGGGGGAGATTGTAACATCCTAGGATTTGAGGCCTCAGATAAAATGATCTTAAAAGGAATGATTGTACTACCCTGATAACACCAAATTTTGTGATATTTTAGACTGTTTTTCTGTCATCAAAACTGCCCTTTTTAACTATTTTCCTCTCTTTTATAAGTACTTTCGTAATAATTGGCCAAGCAACGCTCTTAATCCAATATTTCCATCTTTTGCAGAGTTTTTCCTCATTTTGGTACGATAAGGCCGTCCCGGCCCACAAATAAGTTCAAGTTTGCATCGGCCTGCCTGACGCCCGATACGACCTCTTCCCGACAGGGTGGAGTGACACAACGACACATGACAAGGGGATGCCGCGCAAGAAGAAACTGACGGACGACACGTCTTCTACCCGACAGGGAGCCAAATTCGCCACGACAACCCAAGCTTGTCGCACGACACAGCCACCCACCGACAGGCGCCGCCCCTCACGTGACCGACATCTGACACCCCTGTGCCGATCGATACCAGTATCGGCCACCCACCGACCCGCCAATAAGAAGGACATGTGGTGCTTCGAGCACCATAACTTCTGCCAACCGCTGCCTATAAATAGCAGCTATAGGAAGCCGAAAAGACAATTCACACAGTTGGGAACTTTGAGTGATCTTCGGAGGAACACTGCGAGAGAAAGAGTATCGTGCCTCAGTTCTCGTACCGGGAAATTCTAGATGAGCTCTTCCTCATCCCGAGAGGGAGGGGATGGTTCACTTAGGACCATCCCGGGCGACACTACATGCCGATATCTGCCAACGTTGATGAGCGACACAAGTGCCCGACAGTAGATGCATCGCTCCATACCCGACACGATATCGAACCTAATACGCTTCACATGTCATGGTGTGCCGCCCGACATGAGTGTATCGGCCAGGGTCCTTGAGTGGTACAGTCGGCCGTCACAGTGTGCCACCCGAGAGGGTGTGCCGCCCGACACTGCTGTATCGGGCTAGGTCGCTGACTGGTATCGGGCTGGAGAGCTGCAGTAGCCTGTCATCCTTCTACATCAAGAAGGTGACATCTATCTTTAATTATGTTATTTAATTCATTACTTATGCAATGTATTAAGACCTTTAATGTTTATGGGAATGGAAAAGCTTAATTACTTGCTGCTCTATGCTTGGTGCAAAATGTTGGATGACTGCTATGTTTGATATATGAACTCTAGCTTGCATGTTTGGATCGAGTTTCGCTTAGCTACCGAATCAAATTTTCCCATCACAACAACTTCGAGAGTTGTGTTGTGTCACTAGTGTTTGGTCTGATTCTGGAGTATGAGAGTGCCTGGAATGGAGTTGTTTCAGTAACATTCCACTCTAACTTAAGTCTAGCAACCTTGAGAGGGGTGTTGATGCTTGGTTAGAGGTACCCTCTCTTAGAGGAGGGGTGCAGGATGTTACTGCTACCGCTTGTTTTAGTGAAGTCTTATCCTTCATACCTTTCTCTAGCTCTAGTTTTATCTTTCTGTTTCTGTTGCATGAAAACCCCTAAAAACGGCTAAATGACTAAAACCTTAAATCTTTCTTGTAGCTCCAGTTGGAGATAGTTTTCTTTGTTTTGTTTGTGACATCTTGATGTTTCACTTTTGGGAATTTATTATCTCTTTACACCTACCGGAGAGTAGCATGTCGATTCTGGGTTCTCAACACTACCACCCTTGTCCCTGTGTTCGACCCCATAAACAAAGTTGCGGGGGTCAAGAAGGATTCGGGTTATAAATGTAAAAGTCCGACTTACTTCAAATCCGCCTCCATTTTTGGACATGCGATTTAGGCCGGTCAACTTTTTGGCGCCGCTGTCAGGGACAAGGCAAAACGGTACTGTAGACGGATCTGAATCCACTAACTACACTTCCGTGCCTCAAGCTTAGAAATGAGTTTGGCAGCACTCTTTTTCTTTTTCTTATTGTTATTCTTTGCCTAAAAGTAAAAATTCAATTTTCAAAACTTGACTTTTCGTGCCATTTCAGGAACTCTGAAGAACTGTGACCTGTTCCACCGAGCTTTGATACCATGTCTCGTTGTGAGCAGTCTCTTTCTGAGGGTGAATGTCAGGGCCAAGGTGAGAGGTCGAGCCATCCTAATTTGGTTGGTCAGCTTTCCGCCTACATAAAAAGACAGGACACCATCATCAGCCAACTGGTGCAGGGTGTGCTTCCTAGCCCTAGAGCTCTGAATTCCATGCAACGCCAGATGGCAAGCATGCAGATGTGCCAGCGTGAGGTCGATCATCGGCTGACCCGAATGACTGCTCTGATGAAGGATCCTACAGGAAAAGCATTCCCATACCCTGAAACTGCCAGAATGGCAGTACTGAGATCTGGAAGAACGTTGGAGCGCCCTGATGAAGCTAGGCCTGAGCCCGAGCCAAGGCCTCAAAGTTCCAGTGTCATGTACATAAGAACCTTTGACATCCGTCGAATGCTTGGTCCGAAAATACTACAACGAGGTGGCAAAGATGATCCAACCATTCCTGGATACGCAATCAAGCAAGTGGCACGAACTCCAGTTCTGCCACCGCAGTCCGCAACAACTTCCCTTATCCAACGATTGCGACATCTACGTCCTGGAATGGATAGCGAATAAAGAAATTCCTGACCAGCTCCACCACATCGTCTATCACAGCAGAAGGGGAGAATATGTGTGGGAGCTTCTGTCTGACGTAGGCGCAACCTCACTGGAATAAAAATTATCTCACCTTATCTACTTCACAACTCTGGGACAGAGTGTGGAGTAAGTTTGGGGGGGTACCAGGTACCAGTGAGGGAGGTACAAAATATTGAAAAAAAATTCTGAATTCTCTAACTAAATTTTCTTCATTCTTTTGTCTCAAATTCTTTATTCTTTTGTTCTTTATGTACATAGATGTGTTCATATCAAAGCTTTGAAAGTTCTTTTTATTTATATCATCTCCATACTTACATACAAAGTTGATGTATGATAAAAACCTGTTGCGACTTCTTGCAAAGTTTGTTTTCTATGTATTTAACGAGATACAAGTTCTGTTATATCTTTTTGATAATGCTACCTCAAACAAATAAAAGATTATGTTTTGCCATGCCAAAAATTTCGAAAAATATAATAATCTCGCAAACAGCTAAGAGACGAGTATGGAGAAGGAAAAAGCTGCCCAAACAGTAGAAATCTCTTTGTTTTCCCTCACCCAACAAAAACCCAAAAAAGAGAAAGAAGCCTTATGAGTGTGAATAAAAGCATGAGAGTTGTGCCAATCAAAGAAAAGAAAAAAAATATATATAGATACTGATAGATCTGGGGCAGTGGTACGTAGGATGTGAAATCACTACTCTAAAGCCAACTGGCGTGGACTGCAGGGACCACTTGCCCGCTAATAGACCCTTACCTGGATGGACTGATGGGAAACAAGAAAAACCCCAAAAAAGCCTTAGCCTACCCTATACACAACTTTCTGCCCCAAAAATAAAGTTGTTTGGTGTGTAAGCTAACTTCGGAATCATACAACAAAGTCTCGCCGAAGTTGTAGAGAAGAATCTTACTTAAACAATAAGGCAGGAAAAACAAAGTCTTTTGTTCGTAGTGAGAGAGCATTATCTCTAAAGGCATTACGATACTTGTTTTACCTCTTGGCCTGAAAGCTACACCAAGCAAGAAGAAGCATCATTAAATAAAGTTTAAACATTGATTGAGGACAATCAAAATGCTAAGTTTGGGGGAGTTGATAACACCAAATTTTGTGATATTTTAGGCTATTTTTCTATTATCAAAACTTCCCTTTTTAACTATTTTCCTCTCTTTTCTAAGTACTTTCGCAATAATTGGCCAAGAAACGCTCTTAATCCAATATTTCCATCTCTTGCAGAGTTTTTCCTTGTTTTGGTACGATAAGGCCGTCCTGACCCACAAATAAGTTCAAGTCTGCATCGGCCTGCTTGACGCCCGATACGACCTCTGCCCGACAGGGTGGAGTGACACAACAACGCACGACAAGGGGATGTCGCGCAAGAAGAAACTGACAGACGACACGTCTTCTACCCGACAGGGAGCCAAATTCGCCACGACAACCCAAGCTTGTCGCGCGACACAGCCACCCACCGGCAGACGCCGCCCGTCACGTGACCGACAACTAACACCCCTGTGTCGAGCGATACCAGTATCGGCCGCCCACCGACCCGCGAATAAGGAGGACACGTGGAGCTTCGAGCACCATAACTTCCCCCAACCACTGCCTATAAATAGCAGCTACAGGAAGCTGAAAAGACAGTTCGCACAGTTGGGAACTTTGAGCGATCTTCGGAGGAACAATGCGAGAGCAAGAGTATCGTGCCTGAGTGCTCGTACCGGGAAACTCTAGGTGAGCTCTTCCTCATTCCGAGAGGGAGGGGATGGTTCACTTAAGACCGTCTCGGGTGACACTGCAGGCCGATATCGGCCAACGTTGATGAGCGACACAAGTGTTCGACAGTAGATGCATCGCTCCATGCCCGACACGATATCGAACCTGATACGCTTCGCCTGTCATGGCGTGCCGCCTGAGAGGGTGCGCCGCCCGACATGAGCGTATCAGCCAGGGTCCTTGAGAGGTACAGTCGGCCGTCACGGTGTGCCACCCGAGAGGGTGTGCCGCCCGACACTACTGTATCGGGCTAGGCCCCTGACCGGTATCGGGCTAGAGAGCCGCAGTAGCCTATCGTCCTTCTACATCAAGAAGGCGACATCTATCTTTAATTCTGTTATTTAATTCCTTACTTATGCAATGTATTAAGACCTTTAATGTTTATAGGAATGGAAAAGCTTAATTACTTGTTGTTCTATTCTTGGTGCAAATTGTTGGATGACTGCTATGTTTGATATATGAACTCTAGCTTGCATGTTTGGATCGCGTTTCGCTTAGCTACCGAATCGTGTTTTCCCGTCGCAACAACTTTGAGAGTTGTGTTGTGGCTCTAGTGTTTGGTCCGATTCTGGAGTATGAGAGTGCCTGGAAAGGAGTTGTTTCAGTAACATTCCACTCTAACTTAATTCCAGCAACCTCAAGAGGGGTGTTGATGCTTGGTTAGAGGTACCCGCTCTGAGAGGAGGGGTGCAGGATGTTACTGCTACCGCTTGTTTTACTGAAGTCTTATCCTTCGTACCTTGCTCTAAATCTATTTTTATCTTTATGTTTCTTTTGAATGAAAACCCCTAAAAACTGCTAAATGACAAAAACCTTAAATCTTTCTTGTAGCTCCAGTTGGAGATAGTTTTCTTTGTTTTGTTTGTGACATCTTGTTGTTTCCCTTTTGGGAATTTATTATCTCTTTACACCTACCGGAGAGTAGCATGTCGATTTTGGGTTCTCAACACTACCACCCTTGTCCCTGTGTTCGACTCCGTATATCTACTTCGACCCCATAAACAAAGTTGTGGGGGCCTAGAAGGATTCAAGTTATAAATGTAAAAGTTCGACTAACTTCAAATCCGCCTCCATTTTTGGACGCGCGATTTAGGCCGGTCATACGCATATCACCAAGGTGCATCTCCTTTTTAGGTAGCCCATTAGTAAAGAACTTTGTGGTCAGTTAAGGCTAGTAGTGGTGTATGGGGCCAGTCGTCATTACTGAAACTCTACTAGGGCAATGGTCACAAGTTGTACACCTTAGATACAACACATAGATTATATATCAAAGGAGTTAAAATTTTGTGTTGTATTCGTGAATATTATATTACAATAGTAAGATGCCATCATAGTAAATTTCAGGAAAAATTCCATAGTATGTGCTCAACATGGCGAAAGCAGTAAAAAAAACCTAAACTGGCCATTTAGATTGAGACACATGCTAAAACCGCATATCAAGATATTACAGTCAAAAGGTTATCTTATTTGTTGTTGTATTGCAATAAACAACAAAAGGGGTGACACTCCCAAGATTATGAGATTAATAGCCAAAACCCATAAAACATGTCTTTCACTAGTACATGCATTTAGTGATGTTGGGTGACTAAATGTTGGAATTTCATGAAAATAATACTAAAATGAAGGTAAAGAAATAATGTTAGGGTAAAGTACATGGTTCCAAAAAGTGCATGCATGAACCATAGCTCCCAAGATTTACCAAATACCCCAAAAGCATGCAGTCTTTCTCGATTTATCTCCAACACTACCAAGAAAAGTATCAAGAAGATATTTTCAATGAAAATATCCTAGTTTAATCATATATGAAGAAGTCATCATTCAATGAGGGTAAAGAGGAAACAAAATATTAAAAAAAGATAATAAAGGTAGATACTTACATGGATGCTAGCTAAACTTGCTTAGGAGTGTGATTTATAAGCGTGATCCATCATGATCTTGAATAATCATAACATGCAATAGGTACACCTCTAAGATTTACCTCGTTGTACTATAGTACATTGTGTTGCTTCAAAATGATATAACAGAACCCTATGTTCAAATTGATATAATGTAAAGATTGAATGTAAGATTATTACAATTGAGCACCAAATAAGCTATCTTTTAGCCCTCCATCGACCGCATCGACTCTAAAATAGAGGTGCGAACACTCACTATGGCGTCCCAAAATGTTCATCTACATGTCCCAACATATTTTGACCTACCTCTTGGCTAGGTTCAACCCGAAGTGGCTGAAACAACCATTCTCCATGCACGTATCAACTGCATGGAGTGATCAAATTTCATGACTGACCCAAACACACATTGATCACATGGAGTGAGTGATGCACTCTGACATATATGTTTTTACCTACCTAGATTTGCTAAAGTGGCCCAACCAAGATTCACAATAAGCATGAGACAATTGTAAGGAGTGGGATCCCATAGGAATCCACTCCCTACTAAAATAAAAAGGAAACATCCCAAACAACACACGAACAAAATTTTTCTTAGAAGGGATGAAACAAAATTTATTTAACATGATTGTATCATAACACAGAGTAGCAGCAGAATAAATGATGTATCTAACCATTACAAAACATCTTATCGTACGAATCTTTCAGCACATAGGGTGACATAAGGAAAAACTAACTACATATAGAACTAACTGAGGATCACCTAACAACTTTAAGCAAAGTCTCCCACGAAGTCAGCTACACTTGTTTTGAACTAGGTCCACCTTGGTTTCTTTCTCCTAGTCCAACAACTGGGGTTTGAAGCATACCCCACGAAAGGAAAAGATAAGAGGATATCAACAAAAAGCTGGTATGAGCATGCTTAAAAAGAAATTGAGCAATATATATTAGGAAAGAGGTACATCAAGTGTAGAATGATTCCCATGAAAAAGGTAAGAGCTACCCAAATTGGCATAAAAGGAAAGAATCACTAACATATGATAAAAGGAATACTTGCCATAAAATCAATAATAAAAGTGGTCCCACAAAAACACTCATAATGTTTTTAGGGCACAAAACCCATAACAACCTGCATATGGGTGAGATAAACATAGCACTGTTGACCTAGGTGTCGCACATTGCCCATATTTTGATAATTACTTAACCATTCCATTCATATGTATCTAACAAATCTATTTGAGATTGTTTCAGACATTAGGTACAAGAAAAGAATCACATTCAACTCAAAAGCTACTCATCCAGCACATGCAAAACATGTGACTTTTAACCGTTTTGTGAAATAGCCCTTATTGGCTTAGAACAATTGATGTAATCACTTATACTCATGTTTTGCATTGTAACTAAGATGGATAAAATTTTTGGGACTCAAAAATCCATCATTTGTACAGTTTTACGAAAATTCCAAAATACCCATTACAGGGATTTTGTCGGCTGAATTCCAAACTCGGCCGATCCATTTATTCTGGAATTTTTGTTGCAATCGGCCGAGTTCCAAACTCAACCGATTCCCTTTCGGTCGAGTTTCTAGACCATGAAACTCGGCCGATCCACTGATCGGTCCAAGATGAAAGTCGACCGATCGGCTGAGTTTCTCCAAGGGAACTCGGCCGATAGTCTAGCTTTCAGCCTTGTCTTTTAGTGGTTCGGCCGAGTTGTCTTTATTGAAACTCGGCCGATCAGACTGTACTGGAATGCAGAAAAAGCAATTCCAACCGTTGGAGGAGTAGGTGGGACTCAAAATAGATCCGTTGCAAGTTGTAAAATGGCTATTTTGTGCCCCTTAACTCTCCCAACCTCAAAGGGACACCCTCAACTATAAATAGGACCTCTTGGACTTCATTCCAAGGTTGCTCATTCACATATGCTTGGTCCTAGCCTTAGTTGAGTGGTTTCTAATCCTTTGAGCCCCTTTCTCTCTCTACCTTCAAAGCAAATTCGTGAGTATGAGTGAGTTAGGTTCCCATGTATGAGAGCTATCATTTGTAATGTTGTAAAGCTCTCCTTTCTACTTCTCCCATCTCCATTCCCTATGAAGATTGCTTGAAGATTCTTCTCCGAGTGAAAGAGAAGAAGGTTGCTGTTCTTCCCCGAGTGAAGGAGAAGAAGGCTAGCTGCTCCAGGCCTCCGAGTGAAGGAGGAAGGTGCTAAATCTCTCCAAGAGAAGGAGAGGTGCAAGGAAAAGCTCAAGCAAGATGGGTAATTCCTGCAAGGCCGAAGACTAGAGCAAGAGTGGGTAAGTCCTTTGAAGAAGGTTGAAGACTACTTGCTTGGTGGGTAAGTCCTTGGTGAGGTAGAAGATCTTGGCTTGATTTATAAGTCCTTGGATGGTTGGTTGTTGTAGCTTGTAATCTTATTGTGTGATATATATAAGAGAACCAAGTTACAAATCCTAGAGTCTAACCAACTCTAGGTAGTGGACTGACATTGCTCCTAAGTTTAGGACATGGAACCACTCTAAACCACCTGTCCAAGTGCATGCTATTCCTTGTCTCTTATCCTTGCTTTGTATGCTAGTTTAGGACATCAAATTGCTGTTTTGGTTTAAGTTCTGCACTTAATATAATTTGGTGGTCTAATCAAATTTGTGAAGTTTGTGAAGCTCTATTCAACCCCCCCTTCTAGAGCCCATTGATCCAACAAGTGGTATCAGAGCAGGTCTTCTCCAAGCTACTTCAACAAGTAGGAGAAGATGGGCGATTTGGCTCTTGGGTCACTCAATCTTGAAGGAAGCTTCTCCATCAGACCCCCGGTCTTCGACGGCACAAACTTCCTATATTGGAAGAGAAGGATGCAATTCTACATCCAAGGGGTGAGCTACGAGATGTGGAAGATAGTCCATCTCAAGTATGAAGAGCCAAAGGGGAACATCACCACATGGACGGAAGATGAGATGAAGCGTGCTCAACTAAATGCTAAAGCCGTGAGCATCATCTACGCCGCCCTTACACCATCGGAGTTCAACCGCATCTCTTCTTGGGACACGGCGCATGAGATTTGGCACAAGTTGTGTGTCACCTATGAAGGGACAGAGCAAGTCAAGGAGGCCAAAGTCTATATGCTTGGTGGCCTACTTGACAACTTCAAGATGGGGAAGAATGAAAGAGTTGCGGACATGTACACAAGGTTAAATGTCATCTTGAACAGCCTTGCAGCCCTTGGGAGTGTCATGGATAGAGGTACAATCAATGCCAAGATCTTGAGATCTCTTCCAAAGAGATGGGAGCCAAAGGTCACTTCAATTGAAGAAGTCTACAAGCTGAGCGAGTTGTCAACCGAGGAGCTGGTTGGTAACCTCCAAGCACATGAACCTAGGCTCGACAAGCAAGAGGAAGAGGAGAAAATAGAAGAGAAGGAATCAAAGAAGATGAAGGACACAGCCTTCAAAGCCCAAGTTGAAGAAATGGTCCGGCAACAACAACTTGCCATGAAGTCTCCCTGCCCTTCCTCAAGTGAAGATGAAGGTGCAAATGATCATGAAGCCAACTACTCAAAAGGAAGACACTTCAAGAGCAAGCCCTCCTCCTCAACTCCTAGGTGCTACGAGTGTGGTCAAAAAGGCCACTACAAGAGTGACTGCCCAAAGGCCAAGAAGGGCTATCATAAGAGCAGCCACAAGAAGGATGACAAATACAAAAGAGAATCCAAGTACAAGAAGAAGGACAAGAAGGAGAGACGATCCAAAGATGCAGCTCATGCGGCATGGGAGGAGTCTTCTACTTCAAGTTCCTCAAGCTCCGAGGATGGAGAATGTCATCTTTCCCTCATGGCATCTACTAGTGAAGAAGTAATTGAGGTAAGTGAGGTAAGCAAGGTAAGTGATGAAAATTTACTTGAGTTATCTAAGGAAACTCTCATTGAAATGCTTAATGAATGTCAATCATCTTTTGCTAAATGTAAAGCTAAAAGGAAAAGATTAGGAAAGATAGTTGATGATCTTTATGCCAAGATTGATATTCTTGATAAAAATGAGAAATTACATCTTGATAGCATAGATTCCTTGCAAGGGCAATTTCTTGACCTTGAAATTCAATATAATGGACTAGAGGTTGAGAATGGTACTTATCTTAAAACTATTGAAAATCTTAAGGTTGAGAACCAAAATTGCCTAGATGAGCTTGATATTCTAAAAACTGAAAATGTTGAACTTAAGCTTATTGATGATGCTAGGAGAGATGAAGTTTACTCTTATCAAAGGGAAATTGTTGTTCTTAAATCTGAAAATGCTAAATTGCTTGCTCAAACAAATGATTTATCTTCTAGACCTATCTTGCCTAGAAATGAAGTTGCTAACTTAACTCTAGAAAAAGACTCTCTTCTTACTAAAGCCCTCTGCCTTGAGGCCGACCTTTTGCATACTAGAGAAGATCTTGCTAGTTTATCTACTACCGTTACAAATCTTAGTGATGATAATGCTAAATTAAGATCTACTTGCAAAGGTTTCTTTCGGGTAAGAAATCCCTAAATGATGTTCTAGAGCACTCTACCAAACAAGTTGGTACTAGTGGTCTAGGATACAATGAGACTACTCCAAAAGGTAAGAAGAAGAAGAAGGGTAAGAAAAAGAGTGTGGAAACTCCAATTTTCAATGGAGAGTCTTCCGGCTCTAAAAACCCCATGGTATGTATTCATTGCAAATGTGATGATCATTATTCTACCTATTGTCCTTACAAGCCCAAGGGGACCAACCCAAATATGAAATGGGTCCCCAAGCTAACCCCGGACCCCAAAGTTTGAGTTGGGTTCCGACGTCCTCTTTTCTTGCAGGTTAAAATGAAATGGATTGTTGATAGTGGCTGCTCTAAGCATATGACTGGAGAAATCAGCCATTTCAACAAATTTGTGAAAAAGAAAGGAGGATCGGTAACCTTTGGGGACAACAAAAAGGGTAAGGTTATAGGTGAGGGTGATGTAGGCAATGAATTGTGCATTAAAAATATATTGCTTGTTGATGGCCTACATCACAATTTAATTAGTGTTAGCCAATTATGTGATAATGGTTATCTTGTGCTATTTACTTCTTTAGAATGCTTGCTTCTAGATTCCCTGTCCTACAATGTTATATATAAGGGAACTAGAAATGGTAATCTCTATGTGATTTTTCTCGATGCTCTTAAGCCCATACTAAATAGATGCTTAGTTGTGGATAAAAACGATCTTTCGCTTTGGCATCGTCGTTTGGGTCATGTGAACTTGCATCAAATGAAGAAACTGAACAAAAAGGACTTGGTTCGAGGACTTCCTAAATTGGATTTTGAAAAGGATGAGGAATGTCAACCTTGTACACAAGGGAAACAAACCAAATCCTCCTTCAAATCCAAAGGAGTCATGAGTACCAAGAGAGTTCTTGAGCTTCTTCATATTGATCTTTTCGGACCAATGAGAACACAAACGCTTCGTGGCTCCAAGTATTGTCTTGTTATTGTTGATGATTTTTCTAGATATATTTGGACTTTCTTTCTCGTTTCTAAAAGTGATACACTTGATGTTTTCTCGAGCTTTTGTAAATGAGTTGAAAATGAAGGTTCTTGCCATGTTGTGTCTATCCGTAGTGATCATGGGGGAGAATTTGAAAATGATCTTTTTGAACGTTTTTGTGAAAAATCGGGTTATTCGCACAATTTCTCTTCTCCTCGCACACCTCAACAAAATGGAGTTGTTGAGAGGAAGAATAGATCGCTACAAGAGATGGCTAGGACCATGCTTCTTGAGTATGATACTCCTAAGAAGTTTGGGCTGAAGCCGTTAGCACATCATGTTTTGTGCAAAACCGAGTTTTCACACATCCGACTTTTAAGAAAACCCCCTATGAACTATGGCGTGGTAGGAAGCCGTCTATTGATTTCTTTCATGTTTTTGGATGTCCTTGTTTTGTTTTAAACACCAAGGATTCTCTCGACAAGTTTGATCTGAAATCATACAAGGCTTTCTTCCTAGGCTATAGCACTACTAGCAGGGCATTTAGAGTATTTAACATTGAACTATCTAAAATTGAAGAATCTATAAATGTTAAATTTATTGAAACTAACCCTGTTAGTAGCAAGCATATTGGTGATGATGATGTTGCAGATGAAATCATTCCTATCATAAAAGAGCTCAACATCAAAGACAAAGGTAAGCAGGTTGAAGAAGAAGAAAAAGAAGAAGAAAAGAAGGATCCCACTCCCCGCTTTGCAAAGAATCACCCCAAGGAGCTGATCATTGGCAATCCATTTGAGAGAGTGAGGACACGAGCTGCTCACAACAAAGAACAAGCAGACAGTGCCTTCATCTCCCAACTAGAGCCAAAGAACATCAAAGAGGCCCTTGGTGATGATCAGTGGATCCTTGCCATGCAAGAAGAGCTTGAGCAATTTGAGAAGAACCGTGTGTGGACCTTAGTGCAAAGACCAAATGATAGAAAGATCAATGTCACCAAATGGGTCTACCGCAACAAGCTTGATGAGCAAGGAAAAGTGGTAAGGAACAAAGCAAGGTTAGTAGCTCAAGGTTACAATCAACAAGAAGGTATTGATTATGATGAAACCTATGCTCCTGTTGCTAGATTAGAATCTATCCGTATGCTACTTGCTTTTGCTAGTTATAAAAATTTCTTGCTTTATCAAATGGATGTTAAAAGTGCATTTTTAAATGGTACAATCGAGGAGGAAGTATATGTTGCTCAACCTCCAGGCTTTGAAAATGATAAGTTACCCAATCATGTATATTTCTTGCAAAAAGCTCTCTACAGACTCAAACAAGCATCTCGAGCTTGGTATGAGAAACTAAAGAACTTTTTGTTAGATAACGGGTATATCATGGGAAAAGTTGATTGTACTTTATTTCTAAAACACACTTCTACCCATTTTCTCATAATTCAAATATATGTTGATGATATTATTTTTGGCGGAACTGACCTTGATCTTTGCAAGGAGTTTAGCTCTCTTATGCAGAGTGAATTCGAAATGAGCATGATGGGGGAGCTGACCTTCTTCCTCGGCTTTCAAATCAAACAAACAAAGGAAGGAAACTTCATCAACCAAGGCAAATACACAACTGAGCTACTCAAATGCTTTGGGATGGAGAACATGAAGCCGATGGATACACCCATGTCAAACACTGCCAAACTCGACAAGGATGAAGAAGGTGAAAAGGTAGATGAGAAGCTCTATAGAGGTATGATCGGAAGTTTACTTTATTTAACTGCCTCTAGACCTGATATAATGTTTAGTGTTGGCTTGTGTGCTCGCTTTCAATCAAGCCCTAGGAAATCACATCTTATTGTTGTCAAGAGGATTTTGAGGTACTTAGCCAAAACTCCAAATTTTGGACTATGGTACCCTAAGTCAAGGGACTTTACTCTTGTGGCATATAGTGATGCTGACTACGCAGGTTGCTTAATTGATAGAAAGTGCACAAGTGGCACTTGCTTCCTCTTGGGACCATGCTTGGTGTCTTGGTTCTCCAAGAAACAGAGCACAGTGGCATTATCAACTACCGAAGCTGAGTACATTGCAGCCGGAAGTTGTTGTGCCCAGGTTCTATGGATGAAGCAAATGCTCCAAAACTTCAACATTCATTTTGATGCTTCTCCTATTTACTGTGATAATACTAGTGCAATCAATCTTTCTTACAATCCAATATTGCATAGTAGAGCTAAACACATAGAAGTTCACCATCATTTTCTCCGTGACCACATTGTCAAAAAGGATATTTATATCACACATGTGGATACGGAAAATCAGTTGGCTGATATTTTCACTAAACCACTTGCTAGAGAACAATTTAATTTTATTAGATCAAAATTGCTCATAATTTCACTTGATGATATTGAATTGCTCTCTAATTAGTTGGTTACATCTTATATGTGTTGCTCTTACTTTAAATGCTTTGATTGCTCAAGATGCTTGTTTTAGCTAAAATTTCTTCTAGTTCTGTCTCTTTTTCGGGCTTTTTCTCGCAAATCGGGTTTTAATCGACAAATAGTACCCTATGATGATGGGAATGTGCCTAAATATCCTTAATATACAAACTAGACCAAAAAGAATTTTTGCATTAGGTCATTTGAGATTAGGGCTAGATTTTCAGCTTTTCCTTCTTCAGGGTTTTGGTCGGCCGAGTTTCAAACTCGACCGATCGGTCGGGCATCAGGGTGCCTGTGCGCTCGATCAGCCAAGTTTCCATTTCCCAAACTCGACCGATCGGCGGCAGACTAGTTTTATATATATAGGAATCGGCCGACTTTCTCCCTCTCAACTAGAGAAAAGTCGACCGAACCCTAGCTCTAGCACCCGCCCCTCTCTAACCCTGGCCCTTTCTCACCTCGTTCCAGCTGTTTCTACCTCCGATCGACCTTGCTTCTTCGTTCTTGCTGCTCTCAGGGCTACGTCTGCCTAGTTTCTCCACGCGCTCGGCTCTCTTTCCTCCATCTCGTCTCCATGAGGTCCCAACGACTGAAGAGAGCTGTCCCTTCCCCTGCTCAGGCGACCCCTCTTGCTCCAAGGTATATTGTGTTCGAAAATCTCTCTTTTGTTGATCAAGCTACTGTTACTAGATATCAAGAGCTCCTCCCTCGCACTCCTTTTCCTTTTCGAGCTCTCCATCAACCTAACAGCTTTCACCCTGACCTTTATGAAGCTTGTCAAATCCTTCGAACTCATCACCTTGATCCGTTTTGCATAGAAGATGCTCGTTTCCACAATTTGAAATCTAGTTCCAAAGCTGTCCGTGAGTTCTACGCCAATCTGCGTTGGAACTATGACTCTTTGGTCCCATCCGTGGACACTTCTATTGTGTTGACGTCCATGATTTCCGGTCAACCTTTCCATATCACCGAGCGTTCTTTCAATCTTTATCTTCATGGAAATGTCAGTACGACATCTTGGATCGCTGACTATCCTCAATATCTTGATCTTCTTTACCCCGATGACGTGTATAAGACAATTGAGGTTGACTTGACTGATATTCATAAATTTCTCAAGCGACCCAACTTTCCCTATAAAAAAAGGGGTACTCTGCCTTCCTCAGCTCTTTCTGCTCCTCGCCGTGTCTTGGCCTTTATCTTGAGCTGCAATGCCCATCCTAAGTAAAATCAGACGGACATTGCTGAGAATATGGCTGTTATGATGTATCTTTTGCTGAAGCATCAAGGAGTCAAATGGGCACATTATATCCTCCATCACATGACCTGTTTTGACTCTGGAAAGAACACAAAGGGCACTCATCTTCCCTATCCTGCCCTCATTTGTGGTCTTTTCCAACATGCCACTGGTAAATCCCTTTTTGCTGATCTTCTCTACTGACCTGATCGCAAAGGTGTTTATATCAGTGAGACCACTCTCCTGAAGAGTGTTCCTACCCCTGGTGCATCATCTTCCTCTCAGGCACCTCCACCTTCCTCTCAGGCACCTCCACCATCCTCAGCTGCACCTCCACCATCCTCAGCTGCACCTCCTCCACCTGAGCCTTCCTTTCAGCCTCCTCCTCAGCCTGCCTTTGCTGACTTTCATGTTTCAAATGAGGCCCTTATGGGGTATCTCATGCACCAGCAAGAGTACAACATGCAGGTCCAGCAACACCTTCATCAGGATCTTTTCCATATCATGTCCTCCATGCATATATCTTGCCCTCAGCCTTATCCCACCTACCAGCCATATCCCGGTGGTGACTACGCTTCTTATGTGTATAGTCAGTTTTACCCTGCTCCACCCTTTTCTGCTTCCGCTGAGCCCTCTGCAAGTGGACACCTTTCCCCGGTTCTGGCGCTTCCAGGTGGTCGTCTGTCTGAGATTCTAGCCCAGTATACCTCTTCTTCTCCTCCCCTTGAGGTTGCCTATGAGTTACATGCTCTAGGCATGCCTTGGTCCGAGCAGAGTGCTAGGTGGCCCGGGCGAGCTTCTGGTCCTCCATATGAGGATATGCCTGACCAGGAGGATGTTGAGACTGATGCTGATGAAGACAATGAGGCTACTGCGACTGATGCTGATGACGAGGATGATGACCACGATGTTGATCATGCTGACGAGGCTACACAGGCTGCTTCTGACGATGGAGATGAGGACTACCGGCCAGATGAGGATATCGATGCTGCAGTTGATGACATAAACATAGAGTAGTTAGCTTTGTGGGCTGATGTATCTAGTTTTAGTCTTAGATGACCATGTTGTATCTCTTTGGACTATGTTTGCACTATATGCATTAGGCACATCATCTGAGTTGTACTATTTTTGCTCTATGCTATCCGTGCAGTCTTGTTTTATGTTTTATGGGAACGCTTTGTATGGTATATCTTTTAGTGTTTTCCATATTTTGATTAATGACATGCTTTAGTTGTTTATCTTGGTTTTCCTCTGTCTCTGTGAGCTTACTGTGATTGATTGAGTGTTTTTGTTTTTCTATGGAGAAGACCTTGCTTTTATGCTCTTCTACCCCCCCTGCCTTTTTGAGATGACAAAGGGGGAGAAAAAGCTCAATCATATTGAATTTATTGCTAGTATGGTTCTTTTCTTGTCTATTAACTGAAATGCATCTAGACTTGCTTAGAATCATATAGTATACATATGTGCTTTGGTTGTTTTTCTTAACTAACCATGCAGGCATGAGTAAGCATGAATTGAGGGGGAGCACTACAAATTGATCATCTTTGCATCCCCTTGCAATTCCCTAAGAAAAGGTATAATTTTCACATTCTTTTCAATATGTTGAGGAATGGTTTGTCATTGTCAAAAAGGGGGAGAATATTGACCTAGGTGTCGCACATTGCCCATATTTTGATAATAACTTAACCATTCCATTCATATGTATCTAACAAATCTATTTGAGATTGTTTCAGACATTAGGTACAAGAAAAGAATCACATTCAACTCAAAAGCTACTCATCTAGCACATGCAAAACATGTGACTTTTAACCGTTTTGTGAAATAGCCCTTATTGGCTTAGAACAATTGATGTAATCACTTATACTCATGTTTTGCATTGTAACTAAGATGGATAAAATTTTTGGGACTCAAAAATCCATCATTTGTACAGTTTTACAAAAATTCCAAAATACCCATAACAGGGATTTTGTCGGCCGAATTCCAAACTCGGCCGATCCATTTATTCTGGAATTTTTGTTGCAATCGGCCGAGTTCCAAACTCAGCCGATTCCCTTTCGATCGAGTTTCTAGACCATGAAACTCGGCCGATCCACTGATCGGTCCAAGATGAAAGTCGACCGATCAGATGAGTTTCTCCAAGGGAACTCAGCCGACAGTCTAGCTTTCAGCCTTGTCTTTTAGTGGTTCGGCCGAGTTGCCTTTATTGAAACTTGGCAGATCAGACTGTACTGGAATGCAGAAAAAGCAATTCCAACCGTTGGAGGAGTAGGTGGGACTCAAAATAGATCTGTTGCAAGTTGTAAAACGGCTATTTTGTGCCCCTTAACTCTCCCAACCTCAAAGTGACACCCTCAACTATAAATAGGACCTCTTGGACTTCATTCCAAGGTTGCTCATTCACATATGCTTGGTCCTAGCCTTAGTTGAGTGGTTTTTAATCCTTTGAGCCCCTTTCTCTCTCTACCTTCAAAGCAAATTCGTGAGTATGAGTGAGTTAGGTTCCCATGTATGAGAGCTATCATTTGTAATGTTGTAAAGCTCTCCTTTCTACTTCTCCCATCTCCATTCCCTATGAAGATTGCTTGAAGATTCTTCTCCGAGTGAAAGAGAAGAAGGTTGCTGTTCTTCCCCGAGTGAAGGAGAAGAAGGCTAGCTGCTCCAGGCCTCCGAGTGAAGGAGGAAGGTGCTAAAGCTCTCCAAGAGAAGGAGAGGTGCAAGGCAAAGCTCAAGCAAGATGGGTAATTCCTACAAGGCCGAAGACTAGAGCAAGAGTGGGTAAGTCCTTTGAAGAAGGCTGAAGACTACTTGCTTGGTGGGTAAGTCCTTGGTGAGGTAGAAGATCTTGGCTTGATTTATAAGTCCTTGGATGGTTGGTTGTTGTAGCTTGTAATCTTATTATGTGATATATATAAGAGAACCAAGTTACAAATCCTAGAGTCTAACCAACTCTAGGTAGTGGACTGACATTGCTCCTAAGTTTAGGACATGGAACCACTCTAAACCACCTGTCCAAGTGCATGCTATTCCTTGTCTCTTATCCTTTCTTTGTATGCTAGTTTAGGACATCAAATTGTTGTTTTGGTTTAAGTTATGCACTTAATATAATTTGGTGGTCTAATCAATTTTGTGAAGTTTGTGAAGCTCTATTCAACCCCCCCTTCTAGAGCCCATTGATCCAACAAGCACTAGAACCACATAAATAACAAAGTCATACAAGCCTCATTAACTTGAAACCTAATAGAGATTCGCAAATAACCAAAATCCTAATATATATAAATGTTGGGCCAAGCCTAATAAATTTGAAACTTGGGTATGGGGCACATAACCTCCATCCTAAAAGTAAATTAGGGAACATAACCCAAAAACCAATGCAAATTATATTACTCTAGGGCTACTGAGTAACACAACATGCTTAATAGGGAGGCAAGTAAAAGGTATTGTCAGATTTTACAAATTAATCACCACATAAGTAATCATCATTATCATCCACCTCAAAGTGGGCATATAACAAAAAATTGATTTCTATAATGAACAAAGCATAATAAAGATTCCAAGAGAATGACAAAGAAGATATTATGATCACAAGATAGTAACAAGTAGGGGACTTCACATGAAGCATAATTTCAAAAGAAAAAGACATTATGTATAGGCTAGTGTCCATAGGACTACAAGAAAGACAATTTAGGTTATTTCTTAATAACAAAGAATAGCAGATGCAAGCATACCTCTCCACAGAGTCTTAATAGAATAAGATTTCTTATAGATCCAAATCTAGGTTTCCAAAGCACCTAGTATCATGTATGTGAAATTAGAGTTAGAATTGTGTTGATTATTCAAAACCCTAAAGATAGCCTTTTCATTATTAATGAATTATCTTATCAAAACCATGCCATGTTTTATGTTATATTTTTCTGAGTTCAAAACATATTTTGTTATATTTTTTTGACTTATATATATTTAGTCATGAATTTTATAAGTTATTAATTATTTATATTAATCCATTAAAATCACCTCTTAATAACATTATATTCAGGAAAAAAAACCAATACCATTAAAATCTTACATTTTTCTAAATCCAACGAGTATTTATTTGTAATTTTTGGAAAACCAGAGCAAACAATATGAATTCTATAAAATTGGCCAATCATAATTCACCAGAAAGCCAAATAAGTGAAAGAAAATATGTGAGAGAGAGAGAGAGTGGGTCTGACTGACGTGGCCCAATTGAATACGACTGAATTGACTGGTCAAGGTTTAGTTGACTTCACCCAAAAAAAGAAAAACAAGGCGTGAAAAGACGGATTTTCTCTCAGTGAGAAAATAAAGCAAATGAAGCAAATTGAGGGTAATATAGGAAAATCACGATGGGGTGTCATCCCCAACCTGTTGCCCGCCATGGCTAGGTAGTAGCGAGCTACTGCTCAAGCCTGAAATTGGGAAACTCTGTGAAACTTGACGATAAGAGAAATAGAAAGGATCAAAAGGGAGAATTGAGGGTTACAAACTCACATCAACTCTCAATTGAGACGCTAGTACCACGAAGGCCCGAAGACCATTGAAAATTGATCACCGACCAACAAAAGAAGGATGAGCAATGCAATTGGAAGTAAAGAAGAGTTGGGTAAATTGTGGTGAAGACGAGGGTATGGTCTCCCATTTATAGGGTGGAGTCCTAGGGCGACACCACCTTGGTCGTGAGAGAGCTTGGAGTCCAACATTGGGTATTTCCTATTTACTTGATCATAGATTTTGAGTAGGGGATCATTAAATGTGGATTTTGATGTAGAAGTTTTAGGACAAAAAATCTCATGAAAAGATCGAGAGACGAGGGAGAAATCCCATTTTTAAATGAGAGAAAAAGTGGCAAGCTATTGCCTTATTTGGCCCGAGGTAGATGACGACCCATCGACTTTCTGATCCAAAAATCAATTGACTAAATCATCCACACAAAGAAAAATCAGCGTGACAGATTTAAATGATTGTCCTAATCAAATTCGATTGTAGTGTGAACACATTTATTTCCTTTTTCTCTCTCCACTTTTTAGGATGCAAACAAATCCCAAATTGGATGAAATATTGCACATAAGCTAAGTTCAATATGTAGAATTTGAATATAAAATTGGATTTTCCTTTCGAGAATTTCTAATGTGTTAAATAAATCAATTACTATTTTCTCTTTCCTCCTTCATTAATGGTTATAAAATTATCCAAATTGGATGGAACTTCACCCAAAAGTCATATTTAATGTGTTGGATATGAATTTGCCATCGGTTTTACATGTTGGAGTTGTTTGTATATTTATTTAATATTTTGAAGGTTCTACACACTTTCTCTCTCCTAATTTCATCTTTAAATTAAACTTTCTCCAAATTCAGTGAAATTTCACCCAATGGAATATTTTAATATGTAGATTACGAATCTAAGACTATTTTCCACTTTTCAAGTCACTAAAGATTTATTTCATATTTTAAAGAAAAGACATATTTTCTTTTCAAAATAAATTAGGTATGATTATTATTATCCTAAATTGGTGAAACTTGGCTTCCAAGCCAAAGCATATCCATAGAAAATGAATATGAGGTAAATTTTACCCAATCAGTTTTCCGTTTAACCCATTATCCATTATTTCTATTATTTCTCCCATTAATAATTCAATATATCATTAACATGTTTTAAGCATTATTATTGATTCTTTTTCCTCTTCCTTGCACCATAAGGAAAAGGAATGATCTAGAACGAATGTATTCTATAATTATCTCACATAAGTTTATTTATTTCGTATTTTGTGTAATTATATATCATTATTCTCAATTATAGACACCTTGTCTTTTTATGCACATTACTACCTCATGTGACATATTGTGTATACCATTACTTGATATTATGATTAATTTGAAGGTATTAAGTAATATCAATTATATTCTACATTTTAGGGTTATTTATTCATGCATTAACATATTCAAGGTCACCAAAGAGCAAACCCTTATCCTTGTTTGGCTAAATCCCAAACACTAAGGTTTCTAACCACTTAACCCTGTATTAGGCTTAAGTTCTAGGTTTTAGCATGTTATAGCGTACCACCACTTAAAGGGATTTCATCCTCGAAATCTAAACGTCTACATCAAACAACTATCTACCACCCCTTAAAAAGTTCATCCTAATAATTCAAGCAAAACTATAGGTACAAAGGTAACTTCTTTGTATATATCCACATGGTACCATGTAAAAAGGAAACATAACTTGAAAGTCTAACTATGAGACTAAGGGTTACTTTCAACTTGATCATCATCATAGACTTCTTGACCATCCCAAGCAAAAACACTTTTGGCTCGCCTTTCCACAGCTCTATTACCATTGTTGTTACCATTATTCTAATGAGGCACTTGAGGTTATTGTCGTTGAGGTGGTACATGTCCATTATGAAGCTGAGGGCACCTAGGGAGAATATGTCTAGGTTCATTGCAATGATGGCACACAACCTGAATGTCAGGATGATACTTTGCTTGGTTCTTATCTTCAAAGCATTTTCTTAGAGGATGGTAGCCATTGCACTTAGCACACTTGTCCCTTCTCTGCTCATCTCCTTAGGGTTTCCTCTTCTTGTCAAACTCCCTAGGTTGAAACCTTGGGTAAGACTCCACGGCCAAAGCTTTATCAACCATCTGCTGAAAGGTCAAGGGCAGTTGTAGGATAAGAGCATGACCCACATCGTAGTTGAGTCCTTGTAGGAATTGGTCATCCCTAAAGTTCCTCACTCAAACCAACTGCATAAATATCTAATAGTATCCATGATGTAAGGAGTGGGATCCCATAGGGATCGACTCCCTACTAAATTAAAAAGGCAACATCCCAAACAACACACCTACACAATTTTTCTTGGAAGGGCATGATTATATCATAACACAGAGTAGCAACAGAATAAATGAAGTATCTAACCATTACAAAGCTTCTTATAATACTAATCTTTCACCACACAGGGTGACATAAGGAAAGACTCTACATATAGGATTATTTGAGTATCACCTAACAACTTCAAGTAAAGTCTCCCACGAAGTCATCTACACTTGTTGTGGTCCATTTCCACCTTGATTTCCTTCTCCTAGTCCAACACCTGGGGTTGGAAGAGTACCCCACAAAAGGAAAAGAAAAGAGGATATCAGTAAAAAGTCGGTATGAGCATGCTTAAAAAGAAATCGAGCAATATATATTAGGAAAGAGGTACATCAAGTGTAGAAGGCTTCCCATGAAAAAGGTAAGAACTACCCAAACAGGCATAAAAGGAGAGAATCACTAACATATAATAAAAGGAATACTTGCCATAAAATCAATAATAAAAGTGGTGACACAAAATCACTCAATGTTGTTAGGGCACAAAACCCATAACAACCAACATGTAGGTGAGATAAACATAGAATTAGAACAAAATAAATAACAAAGGCAACCAAACCTCATAATCTTGAAACCTGATTGAGATTGGCACATAACCAAACTCCCAATATATATAAATGTTGGGTCAAACCTCATAAATTTGAAACTCAGGTATGGGCACATAACCTCCATCCCAAAAGTAAATAAGGGAATATAACCCAAAAATCAATGCAAATTATATTACTCTAGGGCTACTGAGTCACACAACATGCTTAATAAGGAGGCAAGTCAAAGGTATAGTCGGGTTTTACAAATTAATCACCACATAAGTGATCATCATTATCATCCACCTCAAAGTGGACATATAACAACATATTGAGTTCCATATTGAACAAAGAATAATAATGATTCCAATAGAATGTCAAAGAAGATATTATGATCACAAGATCAATAACAAGTAGGATACTTCACATGAAGCACAATTTTAAAAGAAAAAGACATTGTGTATAGGCTAGTGTCCATAGGAATAAGAGAAAGACAATTTAGGTTATTTCTCAATAACAAAGAATAGGAGATGCAAACATACCTCTCCACAGAGTCTTAATAGAACAAGATTACTTCTAGATCCAAATCTAGGTTTCTAAAGCACCTAATATCATGTATGTTAGGGTTAGAATTGCATTGATTATTCAAAACACTAAAGATCACCTTTTTATTATTAATAAATTATCTTATCAAAACCACTCCATATTTTAGGTTATATTTTTCAAAGTTCATAACATATTTTATTATATTTTTCTGACTTATATATATTTAGTTATCAATTGTACAAGTTATTATTTATTTTGATTAATCCATTAAAATCACCACTTAAAAACCTTAGATTCAGGTGACAAAACCAATATAATTAAAAAGCTTACATTTACCTGAATCCAATGAGTATTTATTTGTAATTTTTAAACAACCAGAGTAAAAGATATAAATTTTATACAATAGGCTAATCATATTTCACTAAAAAGCCAAATAAGTGAAAGAAAATCTGCACGAGAGAGAGAGAGAGAGAGAGTGGGGCCGGATAACATTGCCCAATGGAATACACATAAATGGATGGGTCAAGGTTCAGTTGACTTCACCCAAATAAAGAAAAGTAAGGCGTGAAAAGACAGATTTTCCCTCAAAGAGAAAACAAAGAAAAAGAAGCAAATCGAGGGTAATAAAGGAAAATCATGATGGGGTATCATCCCCAACCTATTTCCCACAATGGCTGGGAAGCAGTGAGTTGCTGCTCAATCCCAAAATTGGGCAACTTTGTAAAACTTGACAATTCGACAAATAGAAAGCATCGAAAGGGAGAATAGAGGGTTACGAACTTAGCTCGGCCCTCATTTGAGACACTGGTACCATGAAGGCCTAAAGAACTATGCCGTAAGGGTTGAAACCAAAACTCGATTGTCGACCAACAAAAAAAGGACGAGCAATGCAATTGGAAGTATAGAAGAGTTGGGTAAAGTGCAGTGAAGACGAGGGTATGGTCACCTATATATAGGGCGACACCACCTTGCCCATGAGAGAGCTTAGAGTCCAACATTGTGTTTTCTATTTACTTGATCATAGATTTTTAGTAGGAGACATTAAATGTAGATTTTGATCTAGAATCTATAGGATGAAAAATCTTGTGAAAAGATCAAGAGACGAGGGAGAAATCCTATTTTTAAAAGTAACCAAAAGTGACGGCTTGTTGCCTTATTTGGCCCGAGGTAGATGACAACCCATCAGCCGTCCAATCCAAAAATCAATAGACCAAATCAACTGCACAAAGAAAAATTGGCATGATAGATTTAAATGACAGTTCTAATCAAATTCGACTATATTGTGAACATGTTATTTCCTCTTTTCTCTCCTCTTTTGAGGGTGCAAACAAATCCCAAATTGGATAAAATTTTGCACATAAGCTAATTCTGGTATGTAGAATCCAAATATAATATTAAATTTGCCTTTTGAGAATTTTTAATATGTTAAATAAATCTATTACTATTTTCTCTTTCCTCCTTCATTAATGGTTATAGGATTATTCAAATTTGATGGACCTTCACCCACAAGTCATATTTAATTTGTTGGATACGAGTTTTCTATCAATTTTATATGTTGGAGTTCTTTATATACTTATTTAATATTTTGAAGGTTCTACACACTTTCTCCCTCCTAATTTCATCTTTTATTCAAACTTTCTCCAAATTGAGTGAAATTTCACCCAAAAACATATATTAATATGTAGATTATGAATCTAAGATTATTTTCCACTTTTAAAGTCAACTAATATTTTATTTCATATTTTAAAGGAAAAATACATTTACTTTTCTAAATAAAGTAGGTATGATTATTATCCTAAATTGGTGAAACTTGGCCTCCAAGCCAAAGCATATCTTAAGAAAATAAATATGAGGTTAATCTAATCCAATAAGTTTTCCTTTTAACTCGTTATCCACTATTTCTATATTTCTCTCATTAATAATTCAATATATCATTAACATATTTTAAGCATTATTATTGATTCCTTTACTTCTTCCTTGCACCATAAAGCAAATGAATGATCTAGAACAAATCTATTCTATCATTATCTCACACAACTTTATTTATTTCGTATTTTGTGAAAATATATATCATTATTCTCAATTATGGAGATCTCGTCTTTTTATGCATATTACTACCTCATGTGACATATTTTGTATACTCTTACTCGATCTTATGATTAATTTTAAGGTATTAGGTAATATTAATTTACATTCTATATTTTAGTGTGATTTATTCCTGAATTAACATATTCAAGGTCACCAAAGAGCATACCCTTATCCTTGTTTGGGTAAACCCCAAAGACTAAGGTTTCTAACCTCTTACCCTGGATTAAGATTAAGTTTTAGGTTTTGATATGTTACAACAACCTTGCCTTAACACATGTACAACAAGATTTAAATTAACTCCTAAATAGTGTATAATAAATTTAATGAATCCTACAATTAAGAAAAATAAAATCTTAATTAAATGAAATCAAGGATCAAGGACTTACAAGAGTTACTCTTACCATTAATACTATGCTATTTATACAATATTATGTTATTATTATAATGTGTTATATATAATGTTATATATACAAACATATCTATAGAAATGTTATGCATATTATAATTGTTACACTAAATACATATCATATAAAAGCAGAGAGAAAATGAAGATGAAGGGGAGCACCAAAAAAGAGAAAGAAGGAGAAGAAGAAATTAGAAAATTAGCCAAACTTTTTTGTGATTATCTCATTTTAATATGGGAGAGATAACTGCTATACATAAACACAATATGTAACACAATGCACAGAAATGAAAAAACCAAATATATATATTATTAATTATGGAAAGAAAATTCTCATTTTATTAAATAAACAATGGAGTGAATGATACAAAAAAGCACATTAAGTGTATGTATAGTTATGAGTATCATATAATTTATTTAAGTATTACTTTACTTTTATAATAAATAATTTATGCATGTGTTTATTTTGTCAATTTTTATATTATGAATATAAATATCATGTAATTTATATGTCTATTTTAGAAATATGTTTTAATAAAATGAAAGTCATAAATAGAGAAAATAATCATCATATGTAAAGACAAAATAAAAAAAAAATTACGATAAAAATTATGAAGATTAGTATCCATGTTAGATACAACAATAAATAAATATAAAGGAAAGTGAAATATGAAACTATATTTTATTGTATACAGAATTTGGCAATATAATGCACATAAATATCATCATATATACTAATAAAAAGCAATTGTTTGCTAACAAAACAATATACGAGATTACCGTATGTATAACGTATGATAGTAAAAAAAATCATGCATGTAGTATTCTAACTATTAAGCAACACTTGCATAAAGTATATTCAGAACCAATAAAGAGATATAACGGTTGGCAAACTCTGATGATCTCAATGAGGGGACCGAGACTCGAACCTCATGGACACACATTTCTTCATCGACTACCCTTTTTGGTGTCTGACCTCCCGTATGGGTTATGGGAGGCGGAAAGTTCTCTCTCCTAATCTCATTTATAAAATCAATAAATAATTCATTTGTTCTGGATTTAAATAATGTTATATAAAAATATAATGCTCCATCTCTTTTCCATCCTCCCTCCTCAGTTCTCAATTTTTTTCCCATAATTATCTTCAATTAATTATTTCTTTCTCTCTCCTAGATAAAAATATTACTAATTCATTATTGATTTGTAGTTCTTGTCAACGTTTCAACTTCACACACAGTTTTTCTCTCTTTTGAAGGTGTCAAACCTTCCACAAATCCTTACGACAAGGAGCGCATTCTCTTCACGTGCGATCTTTCTCTCTCCTGTAAGTCTCAATCTCCTATAGCATTCTACATAGGAGCGCGTTCTTTCACAATAAACCAGGTACAGAAAAGGGTGTCAAGAGGGCGTTGTGTATCACAGATCTTTCTTTAAGGTTAATACATCACATCGACCAATGATTGTAGCTTGAAAAATCAATAATGATTCTCACAACACAACCATACCTCAAAAAATAGCCGCGTCTCCACAAAAAGATTATGCAACTCACCTAATATAAGTTGCTTGCAATGTCCAACTTGTATGTCCCTCCAACCGGGATGACATCCTCACAGAGGTGAATAAGATGGATACAAAATCAAAATTGATATCATACTCCACAACATACGGCCAACTGATTCGCCTCTATCTAAACTCAGCAGAGATGAGGGAAGTCATACTAGGTTGTTGAATGAGTGTATGGTGAAGATGGAAGTGGAACAGCGACTGGAAGAGCAGATTTTTTTTGAAGTTAAAGAGACAAATTTTATTATGAAGGAACCATACGACATCTACATGAGGAGAAAAATAAACTAAAAGACCACATAAAGACCAAGAACAGATACAAACCACCACAAAAACTCATATCGGAATCTGATAAGGACAGTGATGTATAGATCTCTCTTCTCCTTCGCCGGCTAAGACAACTTTCTATGAGGAATACCTTCAACCTGAGTATGTATATGTGGTATAGTACCTGCACCAAATTGGTGTTCCAAAAAGATATTTTGCCCGCACTTGCTGCCATACAAACTCCACAACAAAATTGACCGAGAAAGAAAAATCTACCACGAGAAGAGAAAGTAGCGCTAATTAACAACGAGATAGACAAAATAAGAGAACAATCTAAATAGAAAGTCAGTAAAAGAGAAAAAGGATAGGAAACTCGTCGTAGCCGGACTCAACGACAGGGAGGAAGAAGACTGTTGTCTCCAAAGACATCACGCCCACACACCTCCCGAAGAAGAGATCCTACTGATGACGGGCGAGAAGAGGTCGAGGGGGAGTGGGGCACCGCTTTGCGGCGGCCAAACCCCTCCCCCCAGCCAGCCGCCTATGGAGGAAGAAACCCTAGCGGCGCTAGGGTGAGAGAGCGGGGAGAGAGGACCGTGTTCGACTTGTAACACCTTGGAACAGCAGATTTAATCACCTTGGATTACCCCTGTATTTGCTATAACATAGGGCTACACCTACTGATGCAAACATTGTTTGCGGATGACGACCGGGCAATTTTTTTTGGGTAACGGGAATGTCACTGGTGGCCAGGTGTGCACTTTCCTCTGCCGTGCAGAAATGAATTGCGGAGGATCCGCACCCCTAGGGATGACCATGTTTGTTGTCGCGTCCCTGTTTTGCTTCTGAAAGGGTGGACATGCTTCCATGGGTCCTTGCCAGATTATTGTTACTGTTTTGTAGATGGAATAGTGGAAAAACAGATTGCTCGGAGAGATAATGCTCCAAACATCTGTTCACTATAGCCTCACAGTTTTCAATTTTCTATCATTCTCGTCGGACTCCCAGGCCAAATCAATGGTTTGACTACAACAAAGTATGAATTACATTTGCTAATTATCATTATTCCCTATCCTACCCTACAATGAACCGAGACCAGAGTGCATGGGTCCTGCTTACTAGCATGTTCGCACTGATCATCACTGCTTACACATTCATGGACACAGATGCCTCAACAAACGCCACGAATTAGGTAGATGCCAATTAAATCATACAATTCAGGGAGTGGTTCTACAGTTCTGGCCATGTGGATGGCTGCGTGTCAGAAGCAGGCGAAGCAGTTCATGTAATGCTCCTGGTTTCAAGCTGGAGGAAAAGAAGTTTCAGAGCACCAGTTTCTTGTTCCGCGTACAACAGTCATAGGCACATTATCTTCCGATCTGCTGCATATCGATTACGCTTACGCTTGCAAAGACTGTAGGCTGAAGCATGTCCTCGTGCAAATAGTTACTTCCACCAGATAATTAATTCGTGGACCAACATATTCTCGCTTTAGTGCAATTGAAACCAAACACGCATGTGATAGGAGAATCTATTGCCATTGCTGTCATCCCCTAAGCACGCTTGGTGATCGTGGACGCGAGCATTCAACAAAACAAACATGATACAATTTATGTATGAACTCCCCCCAAGTACTCACTCGTATTATCTGTAGTGAGCTATAGGTTTACATACCCGTGAAAGTTATGGATTATTTCCCCATTACTTTTTCTGAAGGCTGGGTTTGTAGGACAATTACTGTAGGGTCATGGCCACCATTAACAAACACTATATAGGATGCTTCCTGTAGTATTATTTTGGGTCAATCAAGTCCCTGGTGAGAGGGACTACTTTTCGTTGACAGTTATGAGGCTAATGATAGCAAAGATCGACTAGGAGATTATTATTGGTTCATCAAATTGAAATTGACGGCACTAAAACAAAAGGATCATTTTGAATAAGAATGGGCCTCCAAGATTGAAATCTAAAATTGGCCATGTTGTCCCTTTTGGTTTCTATTATGAAAGGCTACTTTCCAGAGTTGGGAGCTAACTTGGTCGACCAAACCACACTAACTAGCTAATGAAGGTAGGCAACAAAAATGAGTGTGTGATGCTTTGCTTCATAATGGATTTTTCATTGACTTTCCTGTTGCGGTATTAATAGGAATTTTCATGCTGAACGATTCTATTGTCAATGTATTTCTTTCAAAAGCTACCACTAGATGGTGTCTAGACATGATGTTGCATTGTGTAACATTCATGAGGAGAGGTGGAACGCATTGTTGATAGCAACATACATCGAGTGTGGGGGAGTTAAGGTCCAAAATAATGATCCTGAGGACTCATGCATACACTACAATGGAAATCCAAAACATATGAAGATCGTGTCAAAAAACAAGGGAGGATAGTTTCTTCTACTCCAATACAAACTTGTCTAGGACCTTCAAACTAGTTTGACCCTAATCTATTATTGTTTGTAGAGAATGATGTCCATGTGAATCCTATGAGAAAGTTTAAGACAAACTTAATTGTCTAGACGATGGACGAAACTTAACAATGTAGTTATTGTGAGTAACATCATATCCAAATTTAGAGAAGTTTCCACGACCAAAATCATATTTGTCCTCCAAATAACCATCAAGATTGTTATAGTGTATGAATCGTGTCAACAATGATGTTGACAGTAGTAGCAATAATGATAGTGGTAAGGATGTGTCTATTGGGTCATTGTAGGCATCTCCCTCTTCTACCTTTTATGGCTTTTCCCAACTAGTTGCACCCCAAGTTGTTGCTTGAGTTTGGAAGGGGAGCACAATGGTTGTTGGGAGTGGTGGTGGGGTTCCCTGTGTCATCTACCCTCCACCTTTCACTTATTAAGGATTATTCTATTGATTTGTTTGCATCTTTGAGGGTTTGGTTTCCTGTCTAGCCGGTTCATCAGTGGCACTCCCTATCTTTTAGTTTTTTTCCTATTTGAATCATGGTTGTATGCAGGTAGTTTGTCATGTCTCCTTTCATTTACTAGGTAAGCTTCCTACTTTTTCTCATGATTATGTAGTGAGAGGTTGTATGTCTCTAATCGTATGTCGTTGTCCTAGTTTATATCCTTGATGGTGGTTTTTTGGCTTGTATGTGATGGTTTACACTGTTGGAGGTGTTGTTCACTCGTCATCCAGTTTGGTCATGGTCTCATTTAGATTGAAGGTATCACTTGTTGATAGTTGCTTTGTTCAGCCACTATGTGGAGAGATATTTGATAAAATTTTCCTACTACTTCACAATCTGAGCTTTTATGCTAGGTCATACTCAAAATGTTATTTTGGATGATCCTCCGTTGTGACATTGCAATCTTATAGATATCATATGTCATATCATTTATGATATTGTTCCTTCCCCCTTCAAAAAAAATCCTCGACAATTATATTACTTCTTTTCTTTTGGTGCCTTCTTCTTTGGATGTCCATTTTCCATTATACCTACAAAAATAATATATAGTAGATTATTCTATAACATCAAGAAACAAACTCGATAAGTATAACAAGTTAATTGGTATGTTGGGGAAACAAAATGTTCTTATTTAGTTATAACAACATGTACGCAACAATTATGTTTACGGAATCAAAAGTAACATTTTCATCATAATTACTTAATCCCAATCTATCCAACCCCTATGAATCCCTTTCAGGTTTCCATCCATGCATTGGACATATGCCTCCTTCTCTGCTTGGGTGCTAAGGTGCCATATCATTTTCCCCATCTAGGGGCTGATTTTTGATGATCCTATGCCCTAGGGGGTTAATCGTTATTTCCTTATATTTCATACATCCAGAGGAGGCATAGTGTTCAAGCTAGTTATGCCCATATAATATGATAGCCATAGTGACTTTATATATTCTAGGAATTAAATAAACATCAAAATGGTTGATTTACAATCAATCATACAAACTTTAAAAAATGTTGACAAACTAATGCAAGTAGTCTTAGGCGTAACCACATACCTTTCTCAAGAGTACTTGATGTCCAAGCAAAAGGACAACACAATCAATCAATCTGACAACTATCCTAAAATTAAAGCATAATACCCATGTATTATTATGTTATTTTAAACCTACCATTAAAACTAACTTGAGGTCCAAGTTAGGGTTTTATTAGGGTTTTAGCTCCCTAAACATTAATTGTCACTTTTTCATGCTTTTTGGTTTACAAAACCTAATCTTAACATTATTTTCACTTTTAATCTCAAGGAAACCGTAATTCATCAATTAATGGGTGATTAATCTCAAATTGTGTCCAAGTTGTTCTTTTTATCCTAAAAGATCAATATTTGATTATTAAGATCAATGGAACATATTAAGATCATCAAAACATAGAAATTATGATTCTTATGCATTCAAACACATTAAAGATAACAACTTTGGGTTTTTTTGAACTAGATGTCGATAAAGGTCTTTCATTACATATTTATTTAATTCCTTGTATTTTTCTGATAAAAGTTCATATATAAAATGTTGCCATCCAAGTTACCAATAATCACTTATTATTTATTTGATTTAATTACATTTCAACCAATAGAGGACTTCCATGTTAGTAAAAATAGGGCTTTATCCTTTTCCATGTAGGTTGGGCTCAGCTAATAGGCATCTACCACACAAGCACAACACTGAGATGAGGCAAAAGGACACATTTACCCTCCTATCCATGGGCTACGGCTTCACACGCCTTGGAGATAGGAAGGTAAATTCACCTTTCCTCTTCTTCAACCTCACGAGCCACCTCCTTCACAAGTAGCACTTAGTTGTGGTCATATCTTATGTAGACTCTTGGCCTCAGGGCTCTTGAGAGGGAGACATTGGTCCTCACTCCTTCACCACAACCCAACGGGTTCGATCGTGATCTCCAATTGCTCCCCAAGAGCCCGAAGCAGGGTAAATGACAAAAGAGAAACTCCTTAGGGATGCAGAGTACAAATTAAGTGAGGGAGTGTGGTTTTTGGGGAAATCAGAGGATGAGGAAGTAGTCTAAGAGTAGGCCACAGTTCTGTGGATGAGTTGGAAAACTTCACAAAGGGTTATATACCCCCTTTTATAGGTCTGAGTAGAGGGGTTGATTATTGCTTCAGATGATATGGGAGAAACCCCTAGAGACTCCATCTTAGGCAAAACTTGGGATGGTCAGGTGCATCTTGATCTCATGGAGTCAAGGACTGGTTTGCTTACTTTCTTGTGCACTAACATTTTGGGAAATCGATTCGGAAAGTGGTCATATCTGTGTTCATGTTTCCATCTTAGATGGTGGTAGGTGACAATGTTACCACCATAGGATCTAGGATCTCACGGTTCATAAAACTCACATAACTAAAAGGGGTCAGATTATATATATATATATATATATATATATATATATATACATATATATATATATCAATATATCAGGAAAAGGATAAAATTGTGACATTTAATACAATCTCTAGTAATCCACTCAGTTTATAAACTCTAGAAAATTCCATATCTCTTAATCCTTAATTCATTTTAACCTAAAATGCTAAGGGGGAGTCCATAATGACTTTATTTAATCGTGGACAAGGTTTGAGTCCAAAACATGAAAGGAAAAGATGTTTTGTGTAATATGCAAGTCTTCCTCTTATAAGGTACATTTCATGCATTTAAACAATCCTTTTCTCCTTCTATCTTTTCCATATTCTCTATTTTAATTACTTTCTTATTAAAAATTAGGTGAGATCAAAATCTAACCCTTAGTAGTCATAGAAACCACTTTCTAGAGAGTTCCACATAATTCTCACAAGTATGTTACTTATTATCCATTATCATTTTCCTTTTTCTTATTATTGGATTTTCTTCTCATCCTTTTCCCTTATATCCATTATTAGATTAACAGAGACATTATAAACCACGAAATTCACAATAAAGGGAAAATTTGCAAACAAAACCACACTTCTAAAACAAAGAATTACATATTTCCAATATGTCCTTCTTATTGAAATAATTGCATTTCAATCAAGTAAAATACAAGTAACAACCAGGTTGTGACATCCTTCCCCAGTTACATGAATTTTCTCCTTGAAATTTGACTAATCATACAAACAATTTATGATGGGACTTTTTCATGTCTGTCTTTAGATCCCATGTGGATTCATCCTATCCATGATTCTTCCAAGGAACCTCTACCATATCTATCTTTTTGTTCTTAAGATTTTTCACCTTGGTATCCAGTACCCTCATAGGTGACTCTGGGTGTGTCAGCCTCCCTTGGAGGTCAATAGACTAAATTCTCAACACATGGCTAGGATCCTTCACATAGAGCTTCAGATACAACACTTGGAACACATCATGCATCATACTATATTGTGGCAGTGTGGTTAAATGATAAACAACTTCATCAATCTATTCCAAAATCTCAAACAACTCCATGCATCGAGGACATAAATTTCCTTTGCTCTTAGCTATAACTCAGAGGAGTCAAATTTTTAGAAACACGTGTTCACCTACAATGATGTGCAAATTTGTCTATTTTGCTTCAGCATATGACTTATGTCCATCCTGGGATCTCTCCAACCCCTTCTTGATCAAAGTGACCTTATTAGCATATAATGTTGTTCCTCAGACCACAACAAGGTCCTCTCGCCAACATCATCCCAGTGAAGCGGTGACTGACACAATCTCCCATAAAGATCTTCATACAGAGGCATCCTGGCATTGACTTGGTAGATATTATTATAGGTAAACCCAGCTAAGGGCAGTTACTGCTCCCATGATCTACCGCAATCGAGCACACATGCCCTCAACATGTCTTCTAATGTCTGAATTGCTCTTTCAGACTATCTATCGATTTCAGTCTGGGTTAATAGGTTGTGCTAAATTTCAAGCTCGTATCGATTTCCTCATGCACTTGCTTACATAACTTTAAGTGAACTTTGGATCACCACCAGAGATAATCAAACTTAGAACACCATGAAGGCAAACTATTTCTCTAACATACAGTTCAGCTAGGTGTGACACCTTGGCAGTGATCTTTAAGTCTAGGAAGTGCACTGACTTTGTTAGGACGGTCTATCACAGCCCATATTGCATCATGGCCTTTCTTTTTCATAGGCAGACCCCCCACAAAGTCCATAGTGATATGGTCCCATTTCTACTTAGAAATCTCAATCGATTGCATAGTCCACCGTGTCACTGGTGTTCAACCTTTACCATCTTTCATGTGAGATAATTGGCCACTTATTGTGTTATGTCTTTCCTCATCCTTAGAACCATGAGCCTCTAGTAAGATACAAGTCCTTAAGGGGGAATCCTCATAAACTCAAATACAAAATTCATATTATATTCCACCATTCACATCCATAGATCGATGTGTCTGAGGCTTATCCATCAAACCTTACATTTGTACAACTATGGGTCATCTAAATGGGATGCTACAAGCTCAATCAACATGTCAGGCTTGGTTTAACTTTATTTGGCACCTTAACTCTTGCATCCATGATCACCAAATTCAATCTTATACCTATAGAAATCAAATTCCACTTGATAAATATATATCCTCATTTTAAAATTAAATTTGGTGACCACCTTGTTCACTTAGGTTTCCAAGCCATTTATTCTATCTTCTTTCATAAGGATGTGGTAATACTTCAAAATATCAATAATCCTAAAAGGGTTTCAAACTAAGTATTTATTTATCATATCATTTCCACTCCTAATGGCATGTGTCTGTCTAATCTATCACACTCATAACAAGATGAAATAAGAATTTTTCTACTATCCAAATACAAAGCTCATCCCATTCCAAGAGTAGAGAAAATGAATCACACATTACCATTTTTTTGTCAAATCTTGATTGAATCATTCCCCACAAGATTCCTGACCATGAATACAACCATTTTTTTAGTTATGTGCACAAGCTATAGGATAATATTTTCTCATAGATTTGAGTTTTAAGCATAACTCCTATTTATGATTCAAATCTTATCACACATCTTCCGCTATACCTCTCATGTCTCATCAACCTTAGTTATTCCCTCAAGATTTCTAGGGCATTGGTAACTAAGGAGTGATCTCCTCTTGACCTCCAAGGTCATTTTTCACTTAGCACATAATCTTTCATCATCGTAATAAATTATATATACCTATAAGTATCTTTCAATATCTTAGGGTTGACTTGTGGCCCTATCTATCCCAAGGTTTTCATTGGGGCATCAAAACATTATTTTATCTCACCACACACTCTTATTGAGGTTTATTTGATGATACTCAAACACATTATTTCCTTTAAAATTCTTCTTCCCAAATTTCCTTCATCTCTTAGGGAACACATAAATTTAGCTTTTATTTTTTTCATTGGGTTCATGGTGACCTTCCCATTTGGGTCTGGTCCCATTATATTGATCACATCCATGGTGACATTTCCTCATGCCTCTTTGAGGTGTTCCTATATGGGTCTAATGAATCTTACTCAATATATGTGTTTTTATGCTTTTTGCACTTAATCTCTCAAGTTTTTAAGTGATCCTTAATGTTCAATTCTTAAACCAATTTGTGAACTCACACTTTTAGGAAGGTTCATATCCTAGGAAAAGATAAAACCAACACTTGGCAATACCAAGGATCAAAAAATACACTTGAATCCAAAGTTTATATCATTACAAGAGGACATGTCCCTAAGTCATATTTCCTATTATTCCATTCATTAACTTTCTACCAGGGAACTATATTATTATATCTTACAAGTTACCAATTGAGAATTGGATCACTATCAAATGCTTCATTTCCAATTTGGATACATAAAACCTGAGACATCATCCTATACATGATTATAACTATATTATTTCTTAAAGTAAAATGTCTTCTAATACAAGGTGTACTAAAAACCTTTGAAGGATGGACACTTCCTAGAAGTTGGTTTGTATTGGTCTGGGCTTCCTTATCATCAGTGGCAAAAAATTGAACACATAATAATTCTTGAACTAGAACTGTCCCTCAGGGTGCTATTGCCACTGACTGAGCTATTACTGGACTTGGTCCTTGAAGGTCAGGGAGAGGACTATCAATCTAGATACTTCCTTCTTACTGATAGTGATAGCATACTTTATTCTCATACTAGAATTTGTTGCCATGCTTCTTTCTATTTGTACAATAGAAGGGTTTGGGATTTTTGTGATGGGGTTTTCCTTTTCTATGTTTCCTATCCCTTCTGTGCCTACGTACTTGCCTTTTCCCAATATAATTCCTTGGGAATTAAATGCCTTTCGTGAACCCTAGTTATCCATTAGGTAGGTTTGGTACTAGCATAAAGTTTTTCTCCATGTCTAAAGAGAACTAGGTAGAGAGAATGCTCTTGACATCATGTACCTCAACGCACTACATAATAGATTTAAGAAACTCATTTATTATTTCCCACAAAAAGCTATGCCATATATAGTTCTTTACCCGTAATACTAGAGGGAAGGGTGGTTGGGGATTCAGTTGCATCTAATCACCAACCCTGATAGCAACCAAACCTCTCATGTATCTATGCAACATATGACAAAAGATGAAGATGCCTACAACCTCATACCGCAATTCAAGCCTCGAATAGGTGTGCCTTTTCCTTCTAAATCCAAGAAGCACATCCAAAACCTAAGAAGGGCTCCATCGACAGCCATGGGTGCATTTGCTTGGAGTCTATTCACATGTGTGTTACATCTATGCCATATAGGTGTTTGCAGCCCCAATGACTATCATGGGTCCAGTTATTACTACAATCCTCACACCTAATGGCTAATAGCCATAGGAAAGAGGACTAGGGTGTCCATCCCTAAAATTGGACATAGTTTCACACAAGAAACAAATATGAAAGGAAAAACATAACCATAATAGGAAATAAGAATAAATTATGGAGATCGAGAAATTGTAGCCATTTCTATTTTAAATATATTCCATTGGTGTTTAATTTCATAGAGTATTTGTAGAGGATCTTTATTTGAAATCAAACTATTTGATAAATGATTAATGTTAATATATTAAGCATGTTATGAAAAGACATGTAAGCACAATTTAAGAGTATAATAATTTCTATTTTCTAGAAACATTATAATAAGCAAGAACTAATAACAAGGTGGGAAAACATCAATGATATTATCTTATACAAAACATATATTAAGTTTCATTTGCCATTATATAAACATCATTATTAGGCCTTTGACCAACTTTCAATGAAAGGGTCCTTGGGGGCATTTGAGGCTAAAATACTTATGTCACATTGTTTCTACGTGAGGGACATCAATATCGAAGTCAATGATGTAACCTTTCTTCAATCGTGCCTTGCACCCTTACCCCAAAAATTTAGTAAGGAAACAAGCACATATAATGGATTTACCTATATTATGCTAATGGTTTCTTGACATAGTATAATAAATTTTGAAAGTAGTATTCATAGGAGTAATAGCTCAATAGAATAAATAACTAACCAAGCATCCATATTAGCATACATACAAAAAAATAGTATAATTGTAGTGTCAAGGTATTAAGCGTACCTTGTGAGTAGTTAGCAAGTCACAACTCAATGAGTAAGATTCATAGAGAATGTCCAATACAAAGGGGGCCTAAGATAAATAAATGCATAATATTGGGTCTTAGCTAAAAATGTTTTGGAAAATATAAACATGTTTAATGTCATGAAAATGTTTGTATGTTGCCCATAGAGCAAGTCATATGATGATTGTAATGGCATACTTTGTAAAAGATTTGCTTAATAATAAAGGCAATTTCCGTCTATATTTTTTTAATATTAATGAGATAAATAGTATAACATGATAGATGTCTAAAGAATTGTTTTACTCAATGATGTATGCCATCGGGTTAAGGAACTAAATGATGAGATCATACTGATATCAAGAGTATACATTATTTTTTTTCCCTACTCAGTTGTTATTGTGGAAATAACCATACACATCAATAAAACATAAGACTAGAGTGTGTGTTAGTTGATGACAAAATTTCATTAGTCATGATATAGGATATCAAACAAAGCACAAATATACATGTTAGAGAACAATGTATCAGACATACCCACCATAAGAGTGATGCATGGAAACCACACTTGGTTAGTCAGGATCAACTCTTATAGTATTGGTGGTGACTGTGTTTCTTAAACCTGAAATCACTGCACTCAACACATGTCATTGGGTACACTTTTACATCATCAAACGCAAATTTGAAATATGGATTGTTATAAAGGTGATGATTGGGTGACTTTGACACATGGGGTTTTGACTGTGAGTGATAGATATGGGATTTTTCCCTCTTGAGGGAGTATGATATCCTGGCCACTTGATGAGTGAGATTGAGAAAAACATGGCCATACACATGTGAGTCAATGTGTGACATTGAGCTTACATATATCTCAGACAGTCTACTATGGATCAAGAAACATGGATTGAATGTTTGTAGAGGATGACATGTCCATGCCTCTAGTTCAATCCATATATTAGTGAAAAATGAACTGTACATTCACTATAACACCAATTATGGATTGTAGGGTTGAAAGTTGTTCTCCAACTTTCCTTTTCACATGGGTAGCACTGATGTGCGACTAGGCACCACTCTTTGCTTGTGAAGTCATAAGTGGTTATGGACCTTCACTGCTAACGTGAAATGGGACCTATAGGGTCACACACATTGGATTAACCTGGAAGAGGAGTTTTTCCATGAATGATGTTTAGATTGATTACTGTTGTGTTTAAGTAATCAATTAAACATTTGATCAATTCACTTGACTCAGAATCATAGTGTTGAAGTGTTGAACCAACTGATTAGAGTGTTAAATTGATTGAGAATTGCATGACGAATTTCTTCACAACCTAGACCACCAACTGACCGATTCACTGGGTGAATTGATTGACTCATGGTCTATAAGATGATCGGTTCACCTTGGTGAACTGATCGGTTTAGCTAGACCAGATGAGCGAGGAAGGGTTGTCTCGATTTGTGAGAAAAGATTTTCATTTTACTTGTACAATTCAATTGGGACAAGAATTGATCTTTGGATTAATTGGAATCGAAAGAGAAAAGTCAATTGAAGGACTGTCAGGAATGTGAAATGACCAGTTCACTAAGTGAACTGAGCAGTTCATTTGTGAAATGACCGGTTCACCTACTGTAGTGTAATATGTGTGTGTGAATTCCAGACCATTTTACTCCCACTTTAGTCCCACATTTCCTGGGGCATTTGAGGTTTGCCATTGCTTGTTTGCACATTTTTCATCTTATTTTTGTTTCCATGGCTTCTCATAGATGAAAATGTCCTGCTCCAAGCAATGCTCCAACTTCCCCATCTAATAATCGTTTGATTCCATTTGATAATACCTCTTTTGTGTAGGTTCAAGATGTAAATAGGTACAAGGACCTTCTTCCCCGAAGCCCTTTTCCTTTTCGTGCTTTGATTGAGCCTTCCCCTAGCTATCAAGTGATTATTGCCTCTATTTCTCAGCTTCTCACCTCCCACCATTTTTCCTCCCTAGCAATCGAATGTGAATGCTTTAATAACTCCATGTCAAGCACTAAAGTTGTTCACGAGTTCTATGCCAACTTGCATTGGAACTATGATTCGCTCATCCCACCGTCGTATACTCAAGTAAATCTTACTTCTATGATTGTCAGTCATTGTTTTTAACTCTCTGAGGATACCTTAAATGTATTTTTTCTGGAGACAAGGAAAATGACACATGGCGTAAGGATTATGGAGAGTACTTCGATCTTCTTGACCCAAAAGGTTTTTACAAACACCATGAATTGACGTTGCCGGATGTTTATCGATTTTTTGAAGAAACCTGACGTGGCCTATAAGAAGAAGTCCACCCTACCCTCCTCCACTCTTGACCTAAAGAGGTGCATATTGGGTTTGGTGATTAACTGTAATGTCCATCCAAAGTGATATCAAACAGACATTGTCGAAAACACCACAGTCATTATGTATTGTTTGTTAAACAATATCGGTGTCAAGTGGGCCAGGTATATCTTACATCACATGACCTACTTTGACACTGGCAAGAACAACAAAGGCACCCACCCAACCTACCCGGCTTTGATCTGTGTTTTTTTCAAGTTCGCCACTGACAAATGTCTCTTTTCTGACTTCCATTATCTGGTCTCCAGGAAAGGTGTTTGCATTAGTGAAACCACTCTTCAAAAGTTTGTTCTTGTGTTTTCCTCTGCCTCTGGTGCTTCCACCTCTACAACCGCTTCAGCTACCCCATCCTCCTCCACCTGAGCTCTACCACCACAGCCTCCTCCTAGACCCAGTCGTGTGTCTTTTCGTGTGTCAAATGAAACCCTTATGGGTTGTATGATGCATCAACAGGCGTACAATCAATAGGTTCATGACTACCTGCACCAGGATTTGTGTTCCATACTATCTCACATGAACCTATCCTGTACATCACCCTACCCCACCTACCAGCCTTACCCCAGTAGTGCCTATGCTTCATATGCATATGAGCATTACTATCCTGCTCTCGAGCATTCCTTTGCTGCTCTGCCAGCTTTTGATGCTGGTAGTTCCATTCCTGCTATTTTTTCATTACCTGTTGGCCCCCCGTCCACTCTGCTAGCCTCTTTGGGTGACTCTGCTCCGTCCTTCCCACATGCCAATGAGCTTCATGCTCTTGTTATGTCTTGGGATGAGCAGAATGCTTGATGGCCCGGTCGTTCTTTTGAATCTCCTACTGATGAGGAGATGCCAGACGAGGCTGAGGATGCTGATGCTGAGGATGAAGTTGATGATGGCGAGGATGCTTCCGATGACGGTGATGGTGATGGTGTTGGTTCTGATGCTGGCACTACTGCTCCGCCTTTTGATAGGGATGAGGACTACACTCCTAGCGATGAGGACGTTGTTTATATAGATAACCTAGATGTTTAGGTGGTTTCTTCATTTTTAGTCTAGCATGCTTATTATATACATCTTTCTAGACTCTTTTGTATCAGAAACATCATGGCACATTCTTCTGAGTTGTACTATTTCTTATCTTTGTTTTATCGCCTCTGTGTTTGTAGTTGCCCGTATGTGGACGTATATCTGAGTTGTAATATCTTTGATGTGCACTATGGCTATTTCGTATGGTTTATCCTATGCGTTGGTGCCATCTTGAGTTATATTTTGATCATGACTTGGATTGTATGTCATCTTTTATCTGTGTGATATATGCTTTTAAATTGTTGTTTAATCCATTGCATACATGTTTGGTTGAGTTTTGGAGACGACCTGGCTTTTTCTCTTCTAACCCTCTACCTTTTTGATAATGTCAAAAGGGGGAGAGATATTTCAAGTGATATCTCATGTCTTGAAACTCAATCATATTGATTTTTCTTTTCTATAATATTGCTTTTTCTTCTGGGATCCTTTTCTTGTTCAATTCACTATCCTTTATGTGAACTTGCAAAGGACTACACATTACATGTATATTGGTATTGCTATGTGTAGAGAAACTAACCATACAGGTTAGAGGAAGCATAGATTGAGGGGGAGCAATTCACATTATTCGTATCATGAATCCCCCTAATTCACAAGGCAAGTGTATAACTCTAATATCCTTTTCAATATGGTTGAGGAATGGTTTGTCATTGTCATAAAGGGGGAGAATGTTGACCTGGAGGTTATACATTGCCTATAATTTGATAATGACTTAACCATTCCATTCATATGTATCTAATATGTGTGTTTAAGATTGTTTGCAGGCATTAGGTACATGAAAAGGATCCAAAATCCAAAGCCCTAGAATGGGTCAAGATCAATTCAAAATAGCTACAAGTGTGCATTTTGGGATTTCTATGTAAATGACCTTAGAACATATTTATAATCACTTGTAATGATGAATTGACTTGTAACTAAGGTGAGAAAATTGATTGGTATATAAAACACCAATGTTAGATCACTTTTAGATGCAATTTAGAAAATTGATTTCAGGAACTTGGTCGGTCGAGTTTCCAAGCCTTAAAACTCGACTGATCATCCTTAAGTCAATTTTCTAAAGATAGCATTGGTCGAGTTGTGTTTCCACAAAACTCGACCGATCAAGTGGCTGACCAAAATGATCTTCAGGGATTGGTCGAGTTTCCCCAGGAAAAACTCGACCGACCGTTTGAATATCGGTTTTGGCTTTTACTTGATCGATCGAGTTACCTTTACTGAAACTCGACCGATTGCATTGTACGGAATTTGTAGAAAAATGTGATGTGACCATTGGTGGGTTATTTGGTTGCAAATAGAGACATTTTCTTGAAGGAAAATGGATATATTTCGACCTAAGAGTTCACCTAACTCAAAGCAACATCCTCAGCTATATATAGGACACTTGGAGTTCATTCCAAGGCTGCTCTTTCATTGCAAACATAGTTCTACTATAGTTGAGAGTGTTTTAAGGCTTTGAGCCCCTTTCTCTCTCTACCTTCAAGTTAAATTCGTGAGTATGAGTGAGATAGGTTCCTGTGTAAGAGAGCTACTCCATGTGTTGATGTAAAAGCTCTCATCCTCCATCTTCCAACCTCCATTCCTTTGAAGATAGTTGAAGATCCCTCTCCAAGTGAAGGAGAAGGAGGTGTTGTTCATCAAGGTTGAAGAAGGGAAGTTTCTCTAGGTCTCCAAGTGAAGGAGATATGTTCTCCAGATCTCCGAGTGAAGGAGAGAAGCAAGGCAACACTCAAGGAAGATAGTAATCCCTTGAAGGCAGAAGACTTTAAGAAAGGAGTTGGTAAGTCCATGTTGATGGCTGAAGACTCCATGCTTCAAGTGGGTAAGCTCCTTCTATAGGTCGAAGATATTTGCTTGAGGTACTAAGCCCTTGGATGTGTGGTTGTTGTATCTTGTAATATTATTGTGGAATATAAGAGTACCAAGATTGCAAATACTAGAGACTAACCCACTCTAGGTAGTAGACTGACATTGCTCCTAAGTTTAGGACATGGAACCACTCTAAACCACTTGTCCAAGTGCTTTCTCTTCCTTGTCTCTCATCCTTGTTTTGCATGTTAGATTTAGTCATCAAATTGCTACTTGTTTAAGGTTCTACAATTAATATAATTTGGTGATCTAATCAATTTTGTGAGAATTGTGAAGCTCTATTCAACCCCCCTCCTCTAGAGCTCATTGATCCAACCGTTTGTTCTAATCCGATATATATTTAAATTCTAATTTCTTTTAGTGGACAATCATGCTACACTTTTAGCCCACAAAAATAGAGAGATCATGAACCAATCATCTTGTCTCACCAACCAACCGATTGGGGTTGTGAGATGACTGACTCGTTGGATGAGATATCAAGTTTGTGGAAAAATTCAATTGCATCAAGAATTAGTGTTGACGTCATGTTGTGCATTAACCGGATTCAACAATGTTAATTCATATGTGATTGGGAAACATGGAGAAATGACTGATTCACTGAGAGAAACAATCAGCTCAGGTGTGAACTGACCAGTTCAGTGCTCGTAGGTTGTGAAAATTCATGATCATAGAGTCCCTTCCACTACCACACAGACTAGGAACCCAGACCCTAACCCCTCCTATAATTAGAGGGGTACTGGGGCTTCTCAGAACACACATAAATTTCCTCTAGCAATTGTTTGTCTTCTCTAGTTGTTGTAACTGAGAGAACCTGAACAAGTCCTACCCGATAAAGGGAGAGATAGCAAGGGAGAACAATTATGGGAGAGTAAGTTGGTGACTAGTACACCAATAGGAGGGATAACTCCTTCCTATCCATTTTAGTAGGATGACATGGTTTCTAGGAAGAGCGTGAGGAATTCCATAGAGGCATGGAGGTCATTGTATGGTTCAATGATAGTTGGGCAAGACCACTATCAAGGATAGATGGTTTGTTGGTCAATAGATATGTGATACCGTGTTCCTTTAAGATAAACCTATGATCAAATATCAATGCATAAGAGTTAGATTGGATGGCATAATTCACATGACCATGATGAGTTTAGAGTTATGTCATTTAGACTAATCAATGTATCAATAGAATTTATGAATAGGAGGAATAGCGTGTTCCAGTCATGTCATACAAGTTATATCAAGATTTAAATGATGACATGTCAAAGTATTTCAAATATAGTCATATATATGATCAATATTTCTTCAAAAAAAAGAAAACCATAGAGTTGTCGAAGAAGCAATAGCTATGAGACAAATTGAACAAGAGTGAGACGTGGTTGATTAAATTTCTTTATGGGATCATGATATGTCTTCTAAGTAGGATGTGTAAATCCTAGTAAAGTGAAGATAGTGTTGTTGTTTCACCCCTAACAAGGTTGACTAGGAATGATGTTTCCTTGTATGGAATGACAACTGCCAACATCAACATTTGTTTTGATGATGAAAAAGAACTCACAAGAGTTCTAGTGTCACTGTATAAAAAAAGGATGGATACATTGCCTTTTTTTATATGCTTTAAGGAATGGTATGGGACACATAGAATGATTAGTAAAAAGCTAGCAAGTATGACTTCTAAGTAATGTGTTGATAGAATAGATATAATTTTAGGATGATAGCTAGAATTTAAAGTTGAACATTATTATTAGATGTGTACAAGTGGCACAACAAGTTTCTATGTTCCATATTTGCAAATGTCTTCTTATGTGGGGGTTTTTCTGCTGACCCTAAATGAGATATGTATGAATGATGTTCATCACCATGATATTCAAGTAACCATGTGAAGGTAATAGGATGAGGTGTAGAGGAAGTATGCATCCTTGTTTACCTTGGATTTTGGGGGCAAAATCCCTGTTAGGGGTTTATAGTTGTAAGGCCCCTAAACTTTCTTAATTAGTTGAAAAATCTTAATTATCATAATTAAATGATTTTATATATATAATATAACCTTATGATATGTTTTTAAATCATTAGACAAGCTTAAGTTTCAAATTTGGTCCAATTTGGACATTGTTTGAGCAAGTTATGTAATTTTATGCACATTTTGGACTTTTCTGCAATTTACCCAATTGAGAGGTTTTCTTTACAATTTATCACTTGCATTATGTTCCGTGGATATTATATCATCATTCTTGAGCTTTTTCAGCCATGGGGCTCCTATTTAAACCTTGTTTTGAAGGTGTTTGCTCAAAGGGTATTTTAGGGTTTTCCCCTTCACGGATGAGCTACCTTTAGTAGCTATCAACTTGGGAATTATGTGATTGGCTGGGAATTTCGACAAAGGAAAGGTAATAAGTTCTATATGGATGGTGGGAGAGCTTCTTGTGTGTGTGCTTATATATTCTTAATAATTTAAAGCCATGGACACTTGGATATATTCTAGAATTTCAACTTTTCCTTTTTCTTTATATTAAAGTGTCATATATTTATCCACAAGAACCAAAATGAGCCATTTCCTCTCCACCACTTCCCTCCTTCTCCCATATTCGTTCTCCCTCTATTCAGCTAAGAGTTTTGGTGGTCAAGGAAGAAGAAAGTGAGGATCTTCTTGGAAGAAATTCTAGGGTTGCAATTGATTTCCTTTTTGGGTCTAAAAAGCTTCTTCCTAGTGATCTTAACCTAAAAGTGTAAGTTTTACCTTATTTCCTCTATCTATTTCTTTGTTATCCTTCCTCCTAGATTTCTCCAGGTCGGAACCTTGTTGTTCCATGGTAGAAATTGTTCTAAAGCTCTAAAACCCTACCTTTCTTGCTCCTTATGTTTAGGGTTTGCTCATTTGATGAAGAAAGGTGCTAGATGGACGAATTCATAGTTTATTCTTGGATTTTATACCATACCTTCTAGTGATTTTTCTGTGTGGGGTTTCATATTCTCATTGGAGGCAAGTTTTATAACTTTCTCTATGTTTATTTCTTACTATAAGCTTTCTAGATCATGTTTTTGCTTGAAAATAATGATCCATGCACTAAAAAGCTATGCTTCACTTGGATTTGATTTTTATAATGTTCCCTGTTCTAATTTCAGTTCTATATGAACCTTTGATCATGTGTATGTTATTCCTAAGGTACAATATGACTTGGATCAGATTGGTTTGACAACCTATGGTGCTAAGCTCCTATCAAACAATGGTCAATTTTAGGGTTTAAAGCTGATTTCTTCTATAAACCATGACCCGATGATGGTACCATTGCAACAACCCTATGGTGTTGTATTCATAACAACTGATGGTCATGATCAAGGGTTTCAAATTATGGTTACAACATATTTTCACCCTCTTAGTTCAGGTTTTGGATCAATTAGAAGATTAATGATCAACCATTAAGTACCCTACTGATGTTATCAATCAATGTTGACATTAGCTTAATATTTGATGTTAATTAATGAATTAGTGTTGATCTAACAACCTATGGTGAAATAATGGTAACTAATGATGGTGGATCAGGTCTCTAAAACCTATGGTGAGTCAAACATTGTAGTTTTAGAATCAATTAACCCTTAGGTCAATGGTTTCTTGGGTCACTTGATGCAATGGTCAGACCTATATTGTAATTGATGGTTTTAACATGTGAACTTGACCCGATGGTTGAGATCTACTGTTTATTCCTCCATTAAGGTGGAATGATGGATAATGTAATATGTTGGTCCTAATAATGTGATTTAGATGGTTTCCTTTATATGATCAACTTAAGGAGCATAATTGTTGATAATGGATGGCTTGTTTTAACTGAATAGTCAATTGTTGGTTTTACCCTACTCTCAGTGGAACTTTTTGTATCGATAATCAAGGGATGTCTAGGGTTAGATGGTGACTCTTTCTAGAGCACAAATCAAGAACTTTGTAGGTGGTTTATCCAAGGTGTTTACCTATGTAAACAACCAATAGTCTTACCTTTTAAACATCCAATGGTTCAGGGTGACATTGTGGTATGGTGATATGGGTTCAATGATGATGGAACAAATGGAGGGTTACCCTTAATAAGTTACTCTTACCTATTCACTCATATGAATATAAGGGGTGATAACCATATTGTGTTGATATGTAGCCCAAATTAGGTATAGCTTGTTATACCTAGCTTTAATATAACTAAATGATAGTAATTGGGTATGAATAATACTTGAATGACTAATACAACCATGGAATACTCTATTATTGTTGAAACCCTAGTATGCTCTAACTTGATGGTTACACCTTTATTTATGTGTGGGTTCATAATTGAGAAAAGTAGGGAATGTGATAGTGATGCTTCACCTTATGCTTCCATGATCCAATGGGGATGTTGTGAGTTAGGATTTGGGTATAAGTGTTGATTAGTAACATTAATATGATTTATCTTGTTGAATCTAACTCTAATGCAAATAGAAAATGATGAGTATTCATGTTTAACATTTTTATGTGATGGAATGATAGTGGAATAACCTCCTTAATATGATCATAACCTTAATATGTTAATTGTTGGTTATCACAGCCACATGGTTGATACTTTCTTATGCTAAACATGTGCATTATGAATATGATGAGCATTAATCATATCTATATTCCTTGCATGTTGATTTAATAAAGTAATGTTCTAAAAGTTAATATAACCCTTCTATGATTGATTATGAATATCTCCTAGCTCATTAATGCAATATTGTGTTGATCCAGTGTGTTATATGTAAGTAATCCTATTGATCCTTGTTATAAGGCATTCACAGATAATGATTATCTTACAGGGAATAATATGATGGTCTTAATAACCTTTGGGCATGGTTGAGCCCTAAATGAGGTGTAATCCTCTTCTGTTGATAAGGGTTAACACCCTGTGATATTGTGAAAAGGATTTATATCCTATGATAGTATGATGGTCTTAATGACCTTTGGGCATGGTGGAGCCCTGACTGAGGAGTAATCCTCTTAGGTTGATAAGGGTTGATACCCTGTGATATTGTGAAAAAGATTATTATCTTGTTATAGCATGATGACTGGTGTAGTCTCATGAATGGAAAGTGAATATTACCATGTGATGATGAGATTAGAAATTATGTTTCATAAGTTTTATATCTTTTCAAGTTTTGATATTTATATGCTTGCTAGAAGTGAATTAGGGTTTTTATGTACACTTGTTTGATGCAACCTTAATTCACCCAATTGGTATAACTAATCAAGTGCAAATCTAATCATGTAGTGCCCTGTGCCGTAGAACCATCTTCAGTGTTAGAACCTGCTGGCTGGTGAAATGAGTATTCCAAAGGGAAACTCGAAGCGCATACTATTGAGTATGTGGGGGTTGCAGGTTGAGGATATATCCTTGTCATCCACAATGCAGATTGTGGAGGTTGGCTATGGTCATGCCTCATACATCTGATGTGATTGAGAACAGTTGTGGTCATGTCTCGGTGATTATAACATGATGTGATTAGAGGACAACTACGGTTGTACCTCAGTGATTGGGTTTGAATACCCTGGTTTCTAGTGTCGTGACATGTATCAAGGTCAGACTAGTGGTTTTCAGCTTGATTATATGTCATTGTGGTGGTAGCTTTGACTGATATGTCACTTCCTTTTTACTCATACTGACCGAGGGGAAGAGATCTTAGGATACCGACACGCCTAGATCGTGTACGAAACCAAATAGCCCTTTGCAGGGGTCGGTTGGACTTTGAATGGTACAGTTTAAATTCCCCAGGGCAAAAAAATGTAATACAGCCGTGTAACATATTTATTTAGGGTTATACACAATGTTTCACATTGGATGATAACCCTTGTTTGTTCTCTTTACATAAAGATGATGCTTAGTGCAATTAAGAGATAGTAGATATACTTATGTTGTGGATATGCTTAATATTGTAGATGCGTACATACAATAGCCATGATTATGTTGATAACTATACAACTACTACTGATTATAATCATGATGCTATCTATCTCATGTTGTTAGTTATGTTTAGCATGCTAACAATGCCTTTGTAACTAGAGCTGCATATACTGCTAATCATGTTTATCCAGGTAGTTGTGTTATGTTGTTAGATCTTCTTATGATGTTGATATGTTCAACCAATTAGACATGCTCATGTTGCTAGCTATGCTATGTTACTAGACTTGCTCATGATGTTAAAACTACATATGCTACTGAATTGCTTATATTGTCAACAAGATAAAGGATGATAGTTTGGCCAATGATTATAGTTATTATTTGCTCCTTTATGTATTTTTCTAATCATCAGTATTGTTGATCATATTTGTTATATATCATTAAACTGCTTAACTAATTAATTACTTAAAAATGTTGTAATCAATAAATGTTGTTGGAGGTTATATCTCTTGCTGGGACATGGGTCTCACCATTGTGGTTCGCCACATTTTTTTAGGTCATCAAAAGTGATGAAAACAAACATGTGGAAGCAAAGAGGAGCTATAGTAATGAGTATTTGATAAAGTTGATTAGATGTCTAGTTTGTTCTAGAGTCATCCCTGTACTCTCAGGTCCCTGTAGGAAAAGTTTGTATATGGTGTTTCAAATGAATCGAGAATTTGTTAGCATGTTAATGCTTGTTGTGTGATATATACGAATATTGTTCTTCTGTGTATATATGTTGTGGCTAAGGCAATAGAACATTTGTATCAAATTCTTGGCCTAGTATGGATAAAAGAAAGATGTTTGGGTCTTATGAAAATGTTTCTGAGAAGGTGCTGACATTGAAATCGGTTTTAATTTATCCATATTTTTGGGTATGTGATTATTTAGTGATTGATTGTATTTTACATTTTGAGTAATCTCATTTAGTGTAATGGGTCCCTGATAGGTTGGTATTAGATATTTAGGTTCATTGAGTCTACAAAGACACTAGGACTTAGGACTAGGATGATGTCTAAGTTAGGAATATGACATAAAAATATTGTGCATACTTCCTAATCTCAGTATTTGGGTGCCCTGGCCAGGTACTCAATTATTGATGAAAAGGTAAGTATGGAACTCTTAGATTGTTGTCTTTCTAATTACTCTGATCAAGTAGTCATTTTGAGACAATCTAAAGAGCATAACGAATAAGAAATCACGGTGTGAATATCTCAATCCTACTTTAAAGAAGATGAGAATTGCATCATTATCTATCAAAACTTGAATTTTTGGTTAATATAAGAGAATGATACAACACCATGAAATCTAAATCTGAATAAAATAAGGAAAAGAGTTCTTGAAGATGTGATTCAAGAAGATAATAAAGTAAAAGATAGATAATTCTATGCTTATAAAGTGAATCAAGGTATGAAATCCACATAAGTTGGAGAGAACTCCTATAACAATAACAAAATGAGAAGATGAATGGGAACAATGACAACGAAATAAAGTAGAACCTGAGTTAATCTCAGACCAACCTATGTGTGTCAGAAAGTGCTAATGAAAAATCATCATGGCATGCAAAAGAAATTAAGGGAGATGATCTCGATTTATTGAAGAAAATGTGGAATATGATGATTTACCTATCGATAAGTGGTTGAAAAACATAATCAGATAAGAGAACATACACTAGTGGGATAAATAGTCATCAAGGAAGGAGTAATGAGATATGTTAATCATGATGATTCATATGCTAATGGCAAGGAGCCAAAAATGAAAAAGGTGAAATGATACACACGAAGTTGTAATATGCATAATGAAAATACAATTGGTTATCTTTTTGCTAGTGACCCATGAACAATGTTGCTATGATGTGGGAAGTATGTTTCCCTTTGTGTCTTTTCTTTCCAGGGAACCACTTTCAAGTGAATTCCCTTTTTATTAAAATGTGTCACGTAGCCCTTTAAAGCTTGGGCGCGGACCTTGGTTTTGGCCGCGATTTTCTAGCCGCTGATCAGCGATCCAATAGGGGAGACTTCATCTCCTACCTCCCGTAAGGATCGGGATTGACCCCAATGGCTGACCTAACCAACAATGGCCTCGTGCGCTCGATTCCCACAACTCTCGCATGAGATCTTTGGAGGATGCACTCCTCTCACCAAAATGAACTCAACAAGTCCTCACATGTCTCGCAAGACCCTCGGATCAGGGAGAACGACCTCCCTGTTCCTCACACTTCTCACCCCGATGACGACTGATTTTAGGGTTTCCTCACCTAGCCTCCCTCATGCCTATTTAAGACCTCCCTAAGCTCTGCCTCTTCCCCTTTAACCATTCTGTAACCTCAATTTCACCCGAGATACCCCGAGCATACACCTCCTATCCACCTTCTTCAACCTCGGTTCCCTTCATCGTAAGACCACCACAACACTACGTGCTCAAATCCTACCCCTCCAACACTTTCACCTATCCACCGTGAGTGTGCACGGCTAGAAGGCAGGCTCCCAGAACCCCTCTCCACCTGCAACCTCTCTCACGCCGGCGACCTCACCTATCCTGCGGTGGAGTTGAGATCTAGAGGGAGCCACAGTCGAAAACCCTCACTCCGCCGATCGAGACAGCCTCACAAAGGTGAGGGCACCTTCGTCCAGTCTCCAGCATCACCCAAGAGTGAGCGAAGCCTCGCCAGAGTACCTACCAGCTGCTCAAGAAAGCAACAACATAGGAAGAGGAGGTGCCAACATAAATCCTTTTGGACCTATCAGAAAATGCCAAGTCAGAGGTCTGAAATCAATCTTGCAAAATATTGGATCAATCTGAGTTGTTGATTCAGTCGGATCCGGCCGTTGATCTAGGTAAAATTCTCATTTTCCTTTTTCTTTTACTCAAGAAAATAGCTTAACTTAGAAAAATCATAGTAAATGCTAGGATTATCAGAAAATTTCGAACGTAGATACCATTTTGATCAGAAAAATATTCTCTATCCAAATAAAATGTTATCAGGACCTATATCCGTTCCCTATTTCAAAAAAAGTTGCCTAAATCCTAATGACCTCTTTAGTTATAATTAATTATTGATAATGACTTTTCTTGATGATGTACGACTGTCTAAAATGTATTTAACCCTATATGAAACCTTGATATCTAAATAAATAGAAATACTATTTTAAGTTGATAAATGATTAAAGGATTCAAAGAAACCCTAAATCTAGTTTTCTCTTTCTACATGCAATCAAAGGTATATCTTAATAACAAAATCTGATATCACTAGATGATGATTAGTGATCATGATTGGTCCTGAACCCTTAAACGAACCCTGATGTTATGAAATTATTAATATGTTTAGGGTTGCTTTCCCTTTTTATCCAACCATCTTAGAAACCCTAGTTTATGGAAATCTTCTAATTGATTAATTATATATTATCTTTTAATCAAACTTGTTTTAATGATGGATCAGACCTGATAAAGTCTCAAAACCCAAATAAAAGATGAATATTCCCTAATCCGAATTAGATAGCATAAAGGTAATGATAACTAAGAACATATATTAGTTTTGGTCACATGGACTAATAGTAATGGTGTACCCTTGCTTTCCTTGCAGGGTGACTTATCTCTTGATTGATCCCAAATCTTTGGATTTTTGATCTAAACAAGCAGGTGTGTGGTCTTATAAGCATAATACTAGATTTCTGGTTGCCTATGATATGTAATATCTTGAATGCTCATATTTGGATATGATTTCTTGGTTGAACGACTATGAGTTATACTTCACCAAATCTAATAGAACATAAATGAGTATGATGGGTTGTAGCTACTGGAGCACATAGCCTGGTGTGGATGTATGTTGCCTAAGATGGATGTATGATTCCTTGGACCATGTTAGATGTATGATGATACTATATTGCCCACACTAGCTGTAAGTTAAGTGAAAGTATGTATAGTACAACCACATCAAAGTGAATGCAATAAAAGGAATGTTTACCTAATTTTCACCTTAAGAAATGGTTTTATCTCTCTTTCTTCTTTTTAAAATATTTTCCTTTATGCAACCTTATTAGTGTAACTATTTACCACGTACCAACTTTGTTGATGTTTTTGTTTCTCATATTTTCTAGGTGTAAGGAACAATTGACAACAAAGTGAAATGCATGCTCAAAGTACATGAAGGCATAAATTAATAAGCATGGAGGATTTATTAGATAGATCTATTCCTCTTATCTTATTCTTGCTAGATGTTAGTTTATTTATTATTTTCTTTCCTAGTGGATGTTGAGGATGACTGAGGTCCTATGTAATAAAGTTATCTTTCTTTAGAATAATATTTTCTCTCTCTATGTAATGACTTTATTTTATCCTTATGAATTAATGTTTGTGTGGCTTTATGAGATGATGTGAACTTTGATCTTGGCTCAATCTCTGATTTTAGTTGATTACCTTAATCTCTTATATTTTCCCTTTTGACATCTATAGATATGAGTGCATGCATATCTATGAATGTCACTATGAAAAGTATTTAGAAATTGGGGTCATCACAAAAAACCACGTTATCACATCCTACTCACCTTAAAAGAAATTTTGTCCTCAAAATTAAATTGGTTGAAAGAGATGAGGAAAATGTTGCTCCATATCCACTGTAGTTCCCATGTTGCATCTTTTGCACCATGATGGTTCCATTGCACCTTCACCGTCTAGATCTACTTGTTTCTGAGTTCTTTGACTTTGGAATCTAGAATCTCTATAGATTGATTCAGAAAAGAGATATTCTCCCGCAACTCAAGAGGCTCATGATTCAGCACGTGACTATCATCTTTCACATAATGCTTCAGATTATATACATGAAAAACATTATGCATCATATTGTATTGTGGAGGAAGAGCAAGTCGATAAGAACATTCACCAATGCACTCCAAAACCTCAAAGGGGCCCACATATCTCAGACTAAGATTCCCTTTGTTCTTGGCTATAGCACGGATGGGTTTGATCTTCAAGAAAGCTTAATCACCTGCCTTGAACTTCCTGTCTGACCTATGTGCACCTACATATGATTTCTAGTGATCCTAGGCTCACTTGAAACTTTTCTTAATCAAAGACACCTTATCAGCATAAAGTTGCAACTCCTCATGCTTTAGCATCTTCCTTTCTCCAACTTTATCCCAATGGAGAGGGGATCTACATGGACTACCATAGAGAGCTTCATAGAGTGGTATATCAATACTCGATTGATAGTTCTTATCATATGCAAACTCTGCTAATGGAAGGTAGTAACTCGAAGATCCTCCCCAATCTAGAACACATAGTCTAAGAAGATCCTCCAAGATGTGGATAGTACACTCTAACTAACCATCAGTTTGGGGATGATATGTTGTGTTGAAATTCAGCTGTGTACCCAACTCATTTTGTACCTTCTTCCATAGGTGTGATGTGAACTTTGGATCCCGATCTAAAATAATAGATACTGGCACTCGATGCAGTTGTATGATCTCCCTGATATACAACTCAGCAAGCTCAGGAACCTTGGCATAGTCTGCATAGGTAAGAAATGTGCAGACTTTGTCAAACGATCTACTATGACCCATACAACATTATGTCCCATCCTGGTCCTGAGTAATCCAACCACGAAATCCATGGTGATATTTTCCCATTTCCATTCAAGATATGGTAAAGGTTGCAATAAAACACCTATTCGTTGAAGTTCGACCTTAATTTTCTAACAAGTGAGGCACTTAGAGATGAACTCTTCTATATCATTCTTCATACCTCTCCACCAAATATGTCTCTGTAGATCCTTGTACATCTTAGTATATCTAGGATGTATACAATAGTTAGACCCATGTGCCTCTTGTAGAATACACTTCTTAGTCTTCGACTCCTCAGGTACCCACATTTGATGCTTGTACCTTAGTCCATCATCCCTACCAACAGATAGATGTATCTGGGGTTTAGCCAAAAGAGTGGTCATCTCATCTAAGCTAGAGCTATTCTTTTGAAACATTAGAAGTTTAGAAAGAAGACCAGGAATAATATTGATATTTGCTAGAATAATAGTGCCATCTTCTGCTTGAGGTGACCCAAAAGTTGAATGTTCCAGAATCATCAATTTAGAAGTAAGGATAAATGCACAAATTGACCTCTTACAACTAACTGCATCAGCTACAACATTAGCCTTGTTTGGATGATACACAACAATGAAATCATAGTCTTGAAGATATTACAACCATCTTCTTTGTCTAAGATTGAGATCCTTCTGAGTTAAGAGATATTTGATACTTTTGTGATCTGTGAATATATCAGATGTAGCACCATATAGATAGTGTCTCCATATTTGGAGAGCATAGACAATGTCGGCTAATTCTAAATCATGAGTTGGGTAATTGACCTCATTAGGTTTCAATTGTATAGAAGCATAGGAAACAACTTTACTGTCTTGCATTAGGACACAACCCAAACCCATTTTAGAAGCATTAGAAAATATTACAAAGCCATCATTACCAGAAGGTAAGGTCAAGATAGGAGCAAAAGTCAAACATGATTTCAATTCCTGGAAGCTAGATTCACATTCAGGAGTCCAAATGAATTTGGCATCTTTTCTGGTAAGTTTGGCCATGGGTAGGGCTATTTTACTAAAATTAAGGATGAAACGATGGTAATAACCTGCTAGACCAAGGAAGCTACGAATTTTAGAGTCATGGGTATGATCTTTCCAATCAAGGAGGGCTATGACTTTGGCAGGGTCAATAAAAATTTTCCCACATGAAATGACATGGCCAAGGAACATGACTTGGTCAATCCAAAACTCATATTTGGATAATTTAGCATACAATTTATGGGCTATCAACACATCAAGTACTTTTTGGAGATGCTCACGATGTTTCTCAATAGAGTTTGAATATATAAGTATGCCATCAATGAAGACCACAACAAAGCTATCAAGAAAAGGTTGGAAGATAATATTCATCAAATTCACAAATACTCTAGGAGCATTGGTTAACCCAAAAGGCATCACCACAAACTCATAATGTACATATCTAGTTCTGAAAGCTATTTTTGGAATATCACAATCCTTCACTCATAATTTATGATAGCCTGATCTAAGGTCAATCTTGGAGAACACGGTGGCAGTACGAAGTTGGTCAAATATGTCATTAATTCTTGTGAGGGGGGTATTTATTTTTTATGGTGGCTTGGTTGATCATGCACTAATCAATACATATTCACATTGACCCATCTTTCTTTTTAACAAAAAGGATAGGAGCACACCAGAGAGATGTACTAGGATGGATGAAACCTCTATTAAGAAGTTCTTCTAATTTTTTCTTGAGCTCTACTAGCTCGATAGGTGCCATTCTATAAGGTGCCTTTGAGACTGATGTGGTTCCCAGTGCTAACTCAATTCAGAACTCAATCTCACATGCTAGAGGTAGCCCTAGAAGCTCCTTGGGAAATACATCTTGGTAATCTCTCACCACATCCAATCTCTCTAAAGGTCTCTCCTTAGAATCAGACACTAACACAACTACAAGATAGGATCTACATCTTTTGGCTATCAAGGTTTCATCTTTAAGAGAAGAGATAATCGTATTTTGATTTCTTTCCTTTCTCCCATGTATTATCAAAGGTTTAGAATTAGGTGCAAAAATGATTACTTTCTTCGCTTGACAATCAAGAATAGCATAGTTGAAAATAAGCCAATCCATCCCCAAAATTAGGTCAAAGTCATCCATATCAAGGAGAATGAAATCAGAATGAAATTGATGACCACCATAAGAAAAAGGAAAGATTTTGATTTTCTGAAGAGTGGTATAGATTTTTCCACTGGGAGTTATTACTTCCAAGATATAACCTAGATATTTTATCGCTAACTTGATCATGGAAGCAAGATTTCTAGAGATGAACATATATGTTGATCCTGAATCAAATAGAGCCACAACAGGATGATATTGGAGACATATCATACCTACATTAGGATTTTTATATGAGATCATGGTTTAGAGGGGTTTTTCATATATATAAAGAAATTATTAACATTATTACCTTCAATCAGGTGGTTGCCTTATCCTTAGCTTCCTCTGCATCAATTACAAAAACTTGGCCCTGACGATGTTCAGGCTGATCTTGAGCTATGGGAGCAGATGGTTGGATAGGTGGAGCTCTAGGTTGAGGTAATGGGGTAGGACGGTGTTGAGGTGCCCCTTGAACTAGATTGGGGAAAATGAATCTCATATGTCCTTCATTCTTGTAGTAGTAACACATTGATTTCTCAAACTTGCATTTTCCCGCATGTACTCCATAGTTTCTGCAATGGTTGGGGTCTGAAGATGATGTTCAGTATGGTCCACCTCGGCTCCTACCTCCTTGATTATGTACTCCTTAAAAAGATTGACCACTATGGTGATTTCCTCCTCCTCTTCCCATTCCATGGCTATGAGGCATCCTCCTATCCTTCTCCTTCTCCTTTCCTTTGGTTATGGATGCATAGGTCAAGCCTAAGTATCCCAAACTTGCTCCTTTATTCTTCCCTAAGGTTCTTTCTTGGGTAAGGGAACTATTGATGGCGGCGTCAAAGGTAGTGTAGGTGGAGGTGCAAAGGTAAACTTTCAATTCTTGGTTAAGGCCATCAATGAAGTGTTCACTCTTTTCATCTTCATCAAGGTGACGAGCATGATGCTCTAGGAGTCTAAAAGCCCTAACATAGCTAGCAATGGATATGGTTCCTTGGGTGAGGTTATTGAATTGCTTCCTCTTCTCCTTGCTAGTAGATATAGGCATGAACCGAGTAGTGAAAATCACCTTAAACTCCTCCCAACTTATAGGGGCATCTAGGAATTCTCATGTATGGTAATAATTTTCTCACCACAACTTCGCAGACCCCCTAAGTTGGTAGGTTGCAAAAGTGACCTTATCTTCCTCAGCACATTTAAGGGCTCTAAAGGCATTTTCAACAGATAGGATCCATGCATCAACTTTGTCTAGGACTTCACCTAAGTCTTTTCCACGAAAGGCTTCAAGTTTGAGTTTGAGGAAGTCACTAATGGTAGTTTCAGGATTCGTCCTAGACGAAGAGGCAGTATTATTGGTTTTCTTTAGGGCTAGGGCAGGCATGCATTCCAACATCACCTTATTTTGTTCCTCCCATTCATTTGTAGCCATGGACTTATTAGGTTTGTCGTTAGATTCATCACAAGAGTCATCATTAGTTCTCTTTCTCTTGGATCTAGTTTTTGGAGGCATCTACAAGTTTCTAAATCAAGAGATGATTTATTTGATTAATTGAGGTAGATCATATTGCAAACATCAAAGTTTTTATCAATCATAAAGATATGTTTTCCAATTCATCATGCCTTTTATTTGTTCTCAATTCTCCTAATCTACCCACATAATAGAGAGAGTACTTCATTGATCATGGTCAAGAGATAGAAAGTAGATGAGAAGCCTAGTGTGTATCATTTACTAAATCGGTGGTTGGGGTAGTCCTTAGTTAAGAAAAGATGAGAAGATAGATTTCTTTAAGGTTCAGGTACCCTCTTTAACAATAGTTGCATTAGCCAGGAAGATTACATGCACCAGGGAACCCTAACAACCATGAAAATGGATTGAGGATTTTATGCCAGAACCATCCGTAATTATTCTTCTAGACACCCCAGAAACATAAAGGTAAATATGGGTTACCTTAGCTCTAAATAAGGTTACTTGGTATTTGATACGCATATATTGACCTATGTTCCTACTCTGATACCATCTATCATGGGTTAACAACCTAACCCCAATCTACACCTTAGGTGCCAAAAATAAGGCGTACAAAAGGGTTAAAGTTCCCAATCATGAGTGGATCAAACACACAAGTATATAAATGCACCAATAACAAAGCTTCCTTAAATAAACCAGATGCTAATTACATAAGGGCCTGAAGGCATAGGAGTTCTACAGAAGAAAAACTTATTGCATGAGAGAACTACATGCAGAAGAAAAAGAACTTAAACTAAGAGTCCCATTTAACTTTAGTGTCCCCATGAAAGATCTAATTTTGTTGAACTGACATATTGAGTTGCATCATCATCATCATAAGCAAAAGGTACCTATAAAGAATTTGAAATTGGTACATGTTAGCACAATGTATAAATATAATGTACTGACACTCATTCAAACGTGGCAAAAGAGTAAGATATGAATCTTGGAAAAAGTATAAAACTAGAAACTTGGCAAAAGTATAATTATAACAACAGTCATATACTTGAACAAGGATGTTTATAAATCAAAATAAGACATGTTTTAAGCTTATTTTTTCGTTCTATACTCATGCATTTTCCTACCAATGGGATGGATGCTTTATGGCCTCGTGACCTGCTTACCAAAGAGATAGATCATTACATATGGTGATCTGCTTACCAAAGAGATAGATCACCTTCAAGCACAATGCTTACTAAAGAGATATGCTACTATAATGTAGTGGACCAAGAATTTTATGTTCAGGTGTGATAACATACTTATTAAAAACATCATTCAAAATTGATCATACATAGATATCTATTTCAAACAATATCATATGCCAAGTCTTTTACAAGTATACTACAAACATGTACTAATGTGAGACAAATGAGGGTAATGGCGTACCTTCTACTTAGATGTGGGGATTCTAGAGATGCTCCTCATTGGTACCTTTGTACTCATGAAATTATAATAGATTTGGCACTAATTAGCTATATTGGTAAAATCACCATTTTGTTCTAAAAGAGTATTAAAGGCCCATTTCTTAGTTAAAGTCATGAGAGTAGAGCACGAGTCATGGAGTACAAATTTGAGTCAATAATTGATAGTGTCATGTTTGAGTAGGACTTCTAGATCAAATTGGTGGTCTTTAGATCATGATGGATAATTATAAACATTTTTGGTAAGCCAACTTGGGAAAAAGAGTAATAACTCAACATTGTTGATAATTGAGTCACATAAATTGGAAATGAACATTCCATAATTATCTAGGTAGAAAAAGAGGATAATCACATGATTTTGGTGATTGAATTCTTTGACGATAATTCTCTTTCATCCTTACTTCTTCTCTGGTTATTTTTACAAACAATAAATATGAAAATATATTTAAATGTCTTACAAGCAAAACAACAAAAGTACACTAGTTTATATTATCACCTTAAATTCTTCAGTCAATCGACTCATGACAAAATCCTCCCATTGATCTGTAGATATTAAATAATATTCTTTGGGTGGGTGTTTGCATATGTTTCCATCTTCGTCCCTCATGAATTTTCTTGATAACTGAGATTTGAACTCCCTCCATCTATCATTGGCTCTTTGTAATACCCACTGCTTTCTGACAGATCCAATCAAAAAAACACCCTACAAATAACAAAATCACATACACATAAAATATAATATAATATTTTTATGAAAAAAATATACAAAAAATATTAACGTCTACATACTCACCTCAATCTCTTCCCAAATAAGGTCCTTGAGACCTTCTCCCACATCACTCCAAGTATCGATGTTGATTGGAACTCGCTCTCGGGATGCGACTCCAATATAGTTGCTGAAAATGTTTCAGATTTTCCCATATGGTTGTCCTTCTGAATTCCATTCCAATTGAATTTTTTTTCCTTTACGTCTCTTTCTCGAAACTTTAGACATTGTGGTACGGCCCCTACTAATCGTTGTGGTCATTGAGTCATCTTCATTGGAAGACATCTACAACAAAATTTGGTACAACAAAATATTAGCAAACTGCATATAAAACAACATAATAAAATCTTACAAAATTTAAGACATATTTATATTCATTACAGAAAGATATTAGTGCACATCAAGAAAATGCTAATACTTACTCTCACTTATGCGTACGCTGTTTTTTATTTTTATGCACACTGACATCATCAACAAATGTCCCGTCATTATGATCTTCTCGAGCACATATCTCTTCTTCTTCAACAACAAGATGATCATTTACAGACATAGATGGAATGATTGAAGACAAAGAAGTTTCTTCTTCTAAAACGATGTCATCGTCATCATCATCTCCTTCATGGGGCCTTCTTCTGTGAGATAAGACTACAAACCAGCCCTTGTTAGCTGTGCCTATCACATAGAAAACATGTTTTTCCTATAATGCCATTATAAATGGATCGTTTTTACATCCCTCCCTATCTAGGTTCACTAAGATCAATCCATCTTTTGTGTGTACACCCTTATCATTTTCAGCCCACTTGCAACGAAATCTGAAACGTGTTGTAGTCCAACTCATATATATCTTGGATCACACCATAATAGTATATGTCACACCAGGCTAGATTTTTGTCTTTAGCACTAGCAATGTGCAAAGCTTCGGATACCAAAGACACCCCACTATTTTGCATCGTGCTTTTGTCATCTTGACATTTTGTATAGAAAGTGTATCCATTTATAAAATAACTAGAAAATGACAACACAGTTGATTTAGGCCCCACAGATAACCATTTCAAGGTCTTTGAAACAAAATTTGGTGAATGATCAATTTGTTCACTAATATGATTCTTTAACCATTCGGCGAAACAACGGATGTGTAAGTTCATTATATCATTCTTATTCTTAGATCGGTAACGAGTTTGTAAATAATCAATGTGTTCTTTAACATATGGTTCAACCTCGGTTGTATTACAAAGGGCATACACATGTGATGTGTGTAATTCATCAGTTGAAAGTCGTACAAGCTTGCATCTTATACTGCCTTGTCCATCAATTTTTCTGACATGTCGTGATTTAGGAAGACCAATGGCTTCAACATTTGATAAATGTTGGACACAAAATTCAATATCCTCTTCTACTATGTAGCTTTCCACCATACAACCCTTGGGTCGATATCTATTCTTCATATACCCCTTTAATAGCTTCATATATCGCTCGAACGGATACATCCAATGTAAAAATACCAGACCACATAGTTTGAACTCTCTAACCAAGTGCATGGTCAAACGAACCATTACATCAAAGAATGAAGGAGGGAAGTACATATCAAGCTGACACAATGTGATGATGATATGATTTTGCAATGAGTCCAACATCTCAGGGTCAATGACTTTTGAGCATAAAGCATTGAAGAACATACAAAGTTTAGTGATTGCATTTCTAACCCACATAGGAAAAATGGAACGGATATCCAACGGCAAAAACTATTGCATTAAGATGTGGCAATCATGTGATTTCAAGCCCAATAGTTTCAAATATTTCATATCCACAAATCTACTCATGTTTGAAGAATATCCCTTTGGAACCTTAACTCCTTTTAGGAACCCGCAAAATACAGATTTCTCAGACTTTGAAAGTGTGGAACATGCTGGGGGCAAGTAGGTCTGACTTCCTGATGTGCACAAATCATATCATCTTTTGGATCATGTTTGGTTGCATATCCATGTTGTTTTGACTCAATTATCACTCTCATTCATGTTAGATTCTATATTTTTAGCTATTCTTACTTGTCTCATGGTTTGGATTGTAGGTACTATATTTTGCAATGAAATGATGAGAAATATATCATATTATCTCTTATTGGATCACTCCTCAAGTATCTACATGTTTTGGGGTTCGAAACTACGTAAATACCACTTTTTACGGCATGTAAATCAGACCTACACGTTGAAAGTTATGAGCAGAATACACAACAGCCCAGAACAGCCAAGTGCACGTCGTGCACCTGGGAGCGTCAGGTAGACTAAAGTTTCTGGAAAGTTACACGGCGTGCACGCAATTGCACGATGTGCACCTGGGAGTTGGAAGTTTCTGGAAAGTTGCACGGCGTACATTTCTTCATCGCAAGCCATGCACCTGGGAGCTAAAAGTTTCTGGAAAGTTGCACTGCATGCATTTCTTTAGCGCACGCCGTGCATAGTGCATTCTAGAGCAAATTGAAAGTTTCTAGAAAGTTGCACGGCGTGCACCTGGCAGTTTCAGCATTTTGAAATATATGAGTTTTTGTTTAAAACGAAGTGGGAACTTAATGGGTGGTTATGCCCCGTCATTTATGAACGTTCCCTCATCCCAGAGTAAGCCTAGAGTAGAGGAGGGTGATTTTGAGGAGATCAAGGGTGGTTTCTTGGGAAAGGAGTCCATTTCTTCTTCTCTTCTTCTCCATTGTCTTCTCCAAGGTGCAGCCAAGCTTCCCCAACTTCATGCAGCTTCTCAGGAGAGGAGCCAGTCCGTTTTGGAGCAGCTTTAGGAGTGGGATTTCGTCCCCAAGACGGAATTCTACTTCTCTTGGGTTACACTTTCAATTCTCCTAGCTTTTCCTTCTCTAAACCACGTTAAATTCTGAAAATTATGTAGCATTTTTGCAATACATGATCATGGACGAGTAGAATCCGAATCTTGGACATGGGAGAGTAACTCCCATGTCATAGCTTGTATGAACATATGAATTTCATACTAAATGTTAGTTTCTTACATGTTCCAAGAGTTGTTTCAGATCTAAAATGCTTGTTTGTGTGATTGGCCATCATACTTGCATGTTTTATGCTTTCTTTTTTATAATCTGAGAAGATGTGTTTGAGAGTATGGTGTTACTCTTTTGGCAACTTGTCCTTGACCGCGAGAGTGGCTAGGATTAAGTTGAGGAGCAAGGTTTGTGATTCAAAATGAAATACATGCACGAGAGTGATGTATGGAGTTAGAATCGTCATTACTTCACCGGGAGGTGAGTGATGACTACAAACCTCCTGTGCAAGTTAATTAACATGTTTAAATTCATATTTTAATATAACCTATGATGTGATAGTGAAATCCCAAGTCTAAGATCCTTCCAAATTTTTATCTTAACCTTTCTTAAGTGATAATTTACTGTTTTGTTTTAAATCTATAATTTAGTTGTTCTAATCCAATCATCTTATGTACAATGATCTAGATTATAGAAAATCATAACTGTTACGCCTAACTAACCAACGCTCCTTGTGTTCGACCTCGAATACAACTACTCTCGTATACTTACGGGATATAGCTAGTTGAGTAAAAGATCATTCTTATGATTGAAACTCGTTAGCCTAAATAGCCAACAAGTTTTTGGGGCCGTTGCCGGGGAGCATCGGTATTCCTGTTAGAGTAAGAGTTGTTGATAAGTAAATGAGACTAGATCACAACCTTCATATCCACCATCATATCCATAAATCATAATTCATCATGATCATCATAATTTATTGTATCTTCCATGTTTCTTTTTGTATCTCACTCACCTTGTTTATTTGTAGGAACATATGGGGTGTTCATAAAAAGATCCTTGAACCGTGTGTATCTCTACATTCAGAAAATGAACACACTATTTGCAGCCCTCATGGAGAAAGAAGGAGTGAAACCCAAACATGTATCGAGGAATCACAACCCGCACAACCATCATCCATGTCACCATCATCCAAATGACATTCACCCATGCCGCCTTCATCCACACCACCATCATTCACACCTAATTCACCACCATCATATACACCACCAACACCCATACCACATACATCACCACCATCTATGCCACACCCACCTAATCCTTCGGATCCACATGAAAAACTAGTCAAGGAGGATGACCTTCCTCTTAAGGACTACTTTGGTACAGCTGCAATGCACATGAGTGGGGCTATTAATATTTCAGAATTTGAGGCAAAGGAGTTTTCTATCAGCCCATCCATCATACAATTGCTACAGCTGAATGCATTTGGAGGGACACCAATGGGGGATCCAAACCTCCACATTGCTGAATTTCTGCAGTTGCTAAGTACTATAAAGATATATGGTGTTCCTACTGATGGGATACGCCTAATCCTTTTTCCATTCTCTCTTAGAGATAGAGCCAAGGCATGTCTCTATACTTTTCCAAAGAAGTCAATCAACACTTGGGAGGAGCTTCAAAAGGTCTTTTTGGCAAGATATTTTCCACCTAGAAAAACTTTACAGCTGAGGATTCAACTCATCAACTATTCTCAAACGGATGGAGAGACTTTGTATGATGCATGGGAGAGGTTCAAAGATCTTCAACATCTTTGTCCACATCACGGTCTAAGCAATTGGATTCTATTACAATCTTTCTATAATGGTTTGTGCTACAATATAAGGATGTCTATTGATGCAGCTGCAAATGGAGCTCTAATGAACAAATCTTATGGAGAAGCCTATGCTATTATTGAAGATATGGCATCAAATTATTTCCAATGGAGTACGGATACAAGCTATCACCCATCCTTTTCACATACTACTTCTAGAAAGCAAAGGGAAGATCACACGGTTGGTGCTATAGACATAATTACAACAAAGATAGAGACTTTATCACAAAGGTTTGATAAGCTAAGAACACAACCATTTCAAGCAGCCAATATTATTTTTGATTCATGTGGGTTGCTTGGAAACTCATCTTCTACATGTTATGCTTCTTCTATTTATTCTCCAATGGGCTACACTCCACCGGACTTCTACATCAATGCAAACCCAAATTTCATTCAGCCACAACAACCACAAGTAACTTCTAGATTAGAGTCCATGCTTGCAACATTTTTTTCAACTCAAATGCAGCAAAATGAGGAGTTCCATCAACAAAGACAATCAATGAAGAGTGCCATTTTCCAACTCTCTTCTAAGGTGGACGATATTACCACTCATGCACACATCTTGGAGAAACAAATTACCCAGCAAGCTCTTTTTAGCAAAGAAGCATTTCCACCTTTCTTACCTAGTCCACTGGAGATGAATCCTACATATTTCAGGCTGGTGACATTGAAGAATGGAGTTGTTATAGAGGTATATCCTTCAAAGTATGATGATGTTGATATCCATGATGATTATGAAGTTGCAACTAAATGGGAGAAAGCTACAACACATGCTCTAAATGTTGATTCTTCAAGCAAGCCACATGTCTTTCCTCCTCAAACTCTAGATGACACATTACTTTATAATGAGAACACTCTTCCCAACTCATATTTTGATGATGCTTCAAAGGAGAATGAAAAGACAAATAGTATTCGCATACAAAAGACTGTTCTTGTTGCAGCTCATAGGTGCTTTTGCTTGCCCCAAATCAAGGACATATTTGCAAGGAGGCATAAATCTTTAGCACAACAATTTCTAGCTGCAAATCAAAGCACCGGTCCTCCATGGACTTTGATGTTTCCACCATGATGAGGTACCCGGTTGCAACCTTTTTAGTTTGATTTATGCAGTGAGGACACTGCAGATTTCAAGCTTAAGGGGGAGCAACCGGATGGTAATCTAGTTCTTTTAGCTTTTCCTTTTCATGTTAATTGCTTCTTATCTTTTGCTTTTGTTTTGTGTTCACATTTCAGTCATTGTTTTCAGTTCTCCTCTTCTGGTGGAAAATCTAGTATGATATGAGGTTTATCTTTTATATGTGGATAGAACTCCTATGCTTAACAGATTGTCCTCTTTTGATGAGAAATATCATTTGGAGAAATTTTAAAAGGCATGCATTAATCAAATGAAACCTTTTGGCCATCAACATGTGCTTAACTTTGGTTTATGCTTTTAGCCTGAACATTCATCTTTCACATCCTTGATTGCTTAAAACATATAATGGTTTAAATTTTTGTGATTAAATCAACTTTACAACATCATTTGGAATACGAGATGCCCTTGCCAAGCTCTTAGTTCATTTTCAACCACTCTTTCAATGAAAAATTTTCAAAACAAATGAATGAAATCTAGATAATGTTGCAATTTAGTTGACTCTCCTATCTTTTGGAAAAAAAATTTAAAATTTATTTTGGCTTATCTCATCTTTATACCCTATAAAAGATGGCTAAAACGCCCACATATCATGCTAGCCTAGCGTAAGTCCGATCTGGCCACGATGGTTAGGTGGTATGTCTTAAAAGAGGGTAAAATACCCCAACCGACATTCCACGTGTGCATAAGCCTACATTAGCAGCCGAGTGTCGGAAACCATAATCCATTATCATATCATTTTTGGGAAAGAAGGAGAGTACAACTAAAATTGTCAATTTTAACTAAGATTTCATCATTTGTATCCTTAATAGTTGAGCGTTTGAGTTGCACATCCACTAATTGTTTGGCTTGCTCATACAAATTCTACTTAGTGTTGTTTAATTGATTGATTCATTTAATTGTGACCACCCCTGCTGAACTAAAAATCTCTTTCTTGGGTGTTTAAGTTGAATTGATGGTTATGAGCATAAACATGTTGATCATGGTTGGTTTGGTCTTATACACATCTTTCATTTCATTTGATCTTTTCATGAACTTGACAAATCTTCATTTATGTTTCTATGCTCTTTTTGCTTGAGGACAAGCAATGGTTTAAGCTTAGGGGGATTTGATGTGCACAAATCATGTCATCTTTTGGATCATGTTTGGTTGCATATCCATGTTGTTTTGACTCAATTATCACTCTCATTCATGCTAGATTCTATATTATTAGCTATTCTTACTTGTCTCATGGTTTGGATTGTAGGTACTATATTTTGCAATAAAATGATGAGATATCATATTATCTCATATTGTATCACTCCTCAAGTATCTACATGTTTTGGAGTTCGAAACTACGCAAATACCACTTTTTACGGCTTGTAAATCGGACCTACACGCTGAAAGTTATGAGCAGAATACACAACAGCCCAGAACAGCCAAGTGCACGCCGTGCACCTGGGAGCGTCAGGTAGACTAAAGTTTCTGGAAAGTTACACGACGTACACGCAATTGCACGACGTGCACCTGGGAGTTGGAAGTATCTGTAAAGTTGCACGGCGTGCATTTCTTCATCGCACGCCATGCACCTGGGAGCTAAAAGTTTCTGGAAAGTTGCACGTCCTGCATTTCTTTAGCGCACGCCATGCATAGTGCATTCTAGAGCAAACTGAAAGTTTCTAGAAAGTTGCACGACATGCATTTTAAGGTGCACAGAGTGCACCTGGTAGTTTCAGCATTTTGAAATATATGAGTTTTTGTTTAAAACGAAGTGGGAACTTAATGGGTGGTTATGCCCGGTCATTTATGAAGGTTCCCTCATCCCAGAGCAAGCCTAGAGTAGAGGAGGGTGATTTTGAGGAGATCAAGGGTGGTTTCTTGGGAAAGGAGTCCATTTCTTCTTCTCTTCTTCTCCATTGTCTTCTCCAAGGTGCAACCAAGCTTCCCCACCTTCGTGCAGCTTCTCGGGAGAGGAGCCAGTCCGTTTTGGAGCAGCTTTAGGAGTGCGTTTTCGTCCCCAAGACGGAATTCTACTTCTCTTGGGTTACAATTTCAATTCTCCTAGCTTTTCCTTCTCTAAACCACGTTAAATTCTGAAAATTTTGTAGCATTTCTGTAATACATGATCATGGACGAGTAGAATCTGATCTTGGACATGGGAGAGTAACTCCCATGTCATAGCTTGTATGAACATATGAATTTCATACTAAATGTTAGTTTCTTGCATGTTCCAAGAGTTGTTTCAGATCTAAAATGCTTGTTTGTGTGATTGGCCATCATACTTGCATGTTTTATGCTTTCTTTCATAATCTAAGAAGATGTGTTTGAGAGTATGGTGTTACTCTTTTGGCAACTTGTCCTTGACCGCGAGAGTGGCTAGGATTAAGTTGAGGAGCAAGGTTTGTGATTCAAAATGAAATACATGCACGAGAGTGATGTATGGAGTTAGAATCATCATTACTTCACCGAGAGGTGAGTGATGACTACAAACGTCCTGTGCAAGTTAATTAACATGTTTAAATTCATATTTTAATATAACCTATGATGTGATAGTGAAATACCAAGTCTAAGATCCTTCCAAATTTGTATCTTAACCTTTCTTAAGTGATAATTTACTATTTTGTTTTTAATCTATAATTTAGTTGTTCTAATCCAATCATCTTATATACAATGATCTAGATTATTGAAAATCATAACTCTTGCGCCTAACTAACCAACGCTCCTTGTGTTCGACCTCAACTACAACTACTCTTGTATACTTGCAGGATATAGCTAGTTGAGTAAAAGATCATTCTTATGATTGAAACTCATTAGCCTAAACAACCAACACTTCCCCTCATTTGTGGAGCCAATCTATCTGGAATACCCATGTCAACCATGTCCAATCTTGCCTTGAGACCATCTTTTGTCTTCCATGGGATATTAAGTAATGTTCCAATCAGACTAAAACATATGTTCTTCTCTATGTGCATCACATCTAAACAATGCCTCACATATAAAGACTTGCAATAAGGAAGATGAAAAAATATAGACCTCTTCTTGTAGAGACCTTTGAGAATTGGAGATTTATTCTTTTTTCTGAATTTTACTTTCAACTGTTTCACCTTAGTGAAGATTTCTTGACCGGTTAATGGTTGTGGAGCTCTTCATAGTTCTACTTTTCCGTTAAAAGATTTCTTCACTCTACGATAATGATGATCCTTTGGCAAGAACCTGCGATGGCCGAGATAAACAATTTTCTTCCCATGTTTCAGTTGGCAGAAAGAGGTCTCATCTTCACAGATAGGGCAACCAAGATGTCCTTTGATACTATACCTAGATAGATTTCCATATGTCGGGTAATCATTTATCGTACAAAATAGCATCGCCCTCATATTAAAATTCTCTTTGTGGTATGCATCATACAACTCAACACCCTTGTCCCACAGAATCTTTAAATCTTCAACAAGTAGAGCCAAGTAAACGTCAATATCGTTTCCAGGATGCTTTGGTCCTGAAATCAGCAAAGTCAAAAGAATATACCAGCATTTCATGCATAAATCTGGATCAAGATTATATATAACCAAAATTACATGCCATGTACTATGACTTCCGGAATTATGGGGATTCATTCCATCTGCAGAAAGTACCAGTCTTAAGTTTCTAGGATTACCACAAAATTCTGGAAATATATTATCGATTGTCATCCATTGTGGAGAATCTACAGGGTGTCTAAGAAAACCATCTCTTTTTCTATCCTCAACATGCCAAACCAACTTCTTCGCATCATCAGCATTATTGAACAAGTGCCTAAATCTCAGTATTATTGGTAAATACCACAACACCTTACTAGGGCTTCCATCCTTCTTGTATCGTGGTTCTCCACAGACTGGACAACTATCCTTCAAAGCATGATCATTTCGATACAAAATGCAATCATTGGAGCATGCATGTATCTTTTCATAATCAAGGCCCATGGATGAAAGCACTTTCTTTGCCTCGTAAGTGCAACGAGGAAGCACATTATCCTCAGGAAGCATATCTTTCAAGATATGTAGCAAGGTCGTAAAACTTTTATCAGACCAACCATTGCTCACCTTTAGGTGATATAACTTTAAAACAACAGATAATTTGGTGAACTTGACACAACCATTGTATAATGGTGTTTCAGAGTCAGTCATTAACCTTTCAAACATTTTAGGACACTCTCGTATCTTTTCTTCTACATTGTAAGCCATGTCCTGTAATGTGTCTCCTTCGCCTCCCTCGAATTGTTCACTCTGATCTACAATGTGAAAATCTTCCCTATCACCATGATGTATCCATCGCGTGTAAGTCGTATCAATGTCGTCTCGAAATAAGGGATGACGCAATGCGTCTTTGTTAATATGCTTACCGAACTCACACTTTGTGCAAGGACAAAGACGTCTAGTATCATTTCCTGCATGTTCAATTGCACACCTTACAAATTCATCCACTCCTTTTTCATACTCTTCAGATAAGCAATTTGAAGACATCCACTTTCGATCCATTACTGCACAATGATAAAAGGGGTGAGTACAAATATGTGGATAGTTCTTGTAGGGAAGGCATAGTTGCAAGCAAGACGCATGGACTAATATTTAGATCTGTGTTATGGCGCATGGCGCAAAATTTTAGGAAGGCATAGTTGATATTCTGGTTCTTAACCTTGTGCTATTTCAAGTTTCTAATCAGCCCCTTAAGTTTTTAGTCTTCCCTTCAAATTATTACTTTCCTACCAAATTTTCAAGTTCTATATGATTTTCCAAGTTTCCCATCAATTGTTTTGTGTTTTGGATCCAATGCCACATTGTGAATGATAATTGGCTCAAAACCAATTTGAATAAACCAATGACATGTTGTCCCCTAGCAATTGGATGCCACCAAGATTTCATGGTGTCCATGATTTACTACAAAAAGAATAGATAACAAGACACAATGGGAAAAGCTAAATTAAATGGGCACGTCTCAACAAAGGACAGTTAATGCAAACATGGATAGAAAAGCATGATCTTTTTGTATGTACATAATTAATGGGAATACCTCAATAATAAGATCCACTTATAGTACAACATTCACATGGAATTCTTCATGCCAGGACAACCATATTGAATAGGTAACAAGAATTAGTAAAAAAATAAAATAAGAAGGTTTTTGCATACCTGAATAAATTCATAACATATTTAGCTAGATTCATACTAATGACAAATGACCTTAACTAGAACCCAACTAGAATGTATGTTGGAAAAAAGGATGACAAAAATTGATATGTATACACCAATAATGAGTTAATGTTAAGGAAAGGCATACCACTATAGGTCTTATATTTTAATTACTTTTTAGAATTTGTTAGACTAGGTCTAATAACCATTGACCAAATAAGAAGTGTATTTATCTGTAACATGCTAGTGCAACTGGATGTCAGGCCCTAGTAGTGTTAATTGACTAACTTTCCATCGACATCCACTTGTTTATCAAATAGACTAATCCTAGGTCCACAATAATCAATGAACGCATATCAATCTACGCATTTCATGGTCAAGGAATTAGTACCATATCACACTACATGGTCAAGGAATTCATACCATATGGAAAATTAGACCCATATAAAAATTAGAAACATGGCTAGCAAATGCATAGAAAATGGAAGTCACAACCCCCATTATTGATCAAAGTCCAATTCACCATAGGAAAGGTTGGATGTTGGGGTATTAGTGAATTAGGTATATAAAGAAATGATAAACCATAATGTGGTTAGGCCAAAAATATAATGGCTACTATAGTTGAATCTACTAGCAAAAATATAATGGCTACAATCTAGTAGATATATACACCCTTCCATCAGCTACTGCACGTAATGGATTATCAACTGCATAAGGTGTTACACACACAAACATTGTGGATCCATCGATTCTTCATTTTTTAAGGTATCCAGGGGAAACCATCAGTTGGTCTTTCTCCTCTAACCATCAATTGTCTAACTGCTAAGCAAATCCATCATGTGTTTGATCTTACTTGACAAACCATTAGTTTGTGATCATATACTTAACTCTAAAATATGAAATTAATTGTTGGTGTAACCCTACAAGAGATACACAAGTATCCACATAGCAAATAATTATTAAAATGGAAGGTAATACAGGAAAAAAACAAGGCAGCAAAAAGGGTCTGTCCAGTCAAGAAAGTGAGTCCAACAAAATTATAGCCAACATGACTTAGGAAGAAATAGATAGAGTTGAAAGATTAAAAGATGAAGAAGTTGCTTATATCAAGATCCACATGGAGCCTAACCAGAAAGTATTAGATCCAAGTCGTAGTAGATAGACTCAAAATGATATATGAGCCAATTCCTAAAGAATCCTCCAACTAGGTTGTCTAGGAGGACTGAGAATTCTAAATATATGCCATCTAATGAAGTCTAGAATCCCAAGAAAAGGAGGGAATCAAGCCCCCTCCACATGAAAGATCGAGGAAAGTGACCAGGACATCAACAATGGATAATACTAAAGAAGAAGTAGTAACACATCAAGTAGTCGTCACTACTATATAAGTTCTCACCAAGGGTTGTTCCACAAACAATAAATGTGGTTTATAAGGAACAACCTGATAATTATTTCCTACCAAGAGATGATGAAAAAATGGATTTTATAGACACCCTAGAAAGACTGGGGATTCATCAAAGAGTGAAGGAGAGTCTTGAAAAGAAAGGAATCTACAAATTTTGCTTCAACTTGCACCTATCCTACAATGAACTCACCCTAGAATTCATGTCATCTCTGAAGAAACTACCTATAACAAAGGAAGAGGCAAAAGAGTGTGGGGGACATTACAAATCAGTGTGTGAGTTGTCAAAGAAGAATATATTCTCACTGAGAAATGTCTCAATTCCATTTTAATGGACTCTAACAAACAAATAGAAAGAGCCAATAGGGCAAAAGAAAATAAATAAGTTTGAGGATTTTTCACCGACCAAACATGGGAGAAATTATGTGAAGAAAGTCGATATTGTTTGGGGCAGTGAAAAGCTTCTATGATGGATTTTGGGTTCATGTGAGTATTACACAAAATGTTCTCCAACACCCTGTTCTTCAGTACAGACACATGGAACATGACAAGAATGGGCTTCCACGTCCTATGGAGAATCATAGAAGGCAAGCTGATCAATATCAGATGAACACTAATTGATAGGCTAGTAGCAGCAATTGGGCCGCAAGGCTCTCATGACCTCTTCTACATGGGAGGCTTGTCACTTACATTGCTCACCTTCTAGGATACCACACTGAATTCAAGTTCTTACTCAGATCTGACGGGTAAACACTAGTAAAGCCAAGTATCTTATCGCCACTAATGTCTTGAAGAGGCATAAGCTAAAATATTTCTACTGATTCTGCATATCCAATGATTTTTGCCCCTCCCCAAAATGTGCAATTCGATTATGAAAAACTCATATTCGGGGAGGATGAAATCCTAAAAATGAAGGATACAGCTAAACCCATCCAAACTATCAGCAAGAAAACACTGAGAAGACTACAAATGAAGTAGGTAGAAGATACTTCTATAGAAAACCTATCAAAGAAAAAAGTGATATTGTGCCTCCCAAAGAAAATGGTGATAAAACCAAAGAAAAAGAAATCCCCCACACCTAAGGCGGTAAATCTCACAGGGAATGAAGCAGAACATTCAGTGATCACACCCACCACTATTATCCATGGGACATTCAAAGAAGTAGTGGTCGAACCTCAAACAACTACCCATGACATTAGTGCCCCAGGAGAAGCTCTGGCTGGTACAAGATCTATAACAGATACAAATAGAAATGTTGTAGTACAGACACAAATAAAGCTTGAATAGGGGAAGATGATAGAACCCTTCATGAACGCAAGCATGGCATCACGCCACACTGGTTTTAAGAATACCAACATCAATGTTTTGGCTGATAATCTAGACAACCTAGGCATCAACAAAAAAATTGCAGAAAAAAGGAGAATTGAACCCATGCCCATCTATGAAGCTGCACCCTATCAAAATATGAGGCGGAGCACAACCTGCACATGAGCGGGGGACATGAAATGTCTGTCTAAGCAAAAGAACTAGAATAGCAGGAAAGCTGAATAAGGAACATAGAGAAACCATGAGGAGCCTATATTGGGAGAAGATTTGTGGAAATTGGACAAGAAATATATGACCTCCATGAGATCACCCTAGATATCACCGCACCTCCACCAAAAGGCACTATGTTGGAGACATAGCCACTGCCCTGAAGTAGTCACCCCGGGACCCAAAATGCCAGATCTGCAGTCTAGAGGACCTGATCCGGCGGCCAGAATGGGGCGAATTTTGATTGGGAACTGCAGTTCCTTTCATTTTCCTCCCACTTACGGAGAACCAATCAAAGCCTAAGGGAAAAATCCGAACATCCATTAAACTGACAGGCCAGGAGGTTACCTTGGATTGAAGGGAGCTCAAACTAGAGGTGGGTGCGAAACGCTTTCTGGTGAAGAAATTGCAGAGGACAGCGGCGCTTTCGGGTGAATGAGGAGGCGTTTTCGGTGGTCTCTCCAGGGCAGCGAAGTCGAGTCGTCGTCGGTCTCTCCAAGGTAGTGCTTTCTAGAGAAGTAGTGGGATGGCGGCGATGTGAAGGCAGTTTGCGGTGAAAACTACTGATCGCAGGAGTACGGATGCTCTACGGAGCTCTGGGATGGCGGACAATTTGTGGAAACTGTTGATAGCAGGAAGGAGTGAATTTTGGGTGAAACGGGCATGCGGAGGAAAAGAGGAAGCGCGGGTGTTGAATTGTTTTAACATTATGTGACACCTATTTATTAATTACATCTATACATGTACTTTACATGTACATGTACATATATGCAATGTATATGATTCATGTACGTTAATAATTATTCTGCAATAATATCACATAAGGGTGTTAAATAATTATTAGTTTTGGGTAAAAAAATGAACCGGCCCAGGTTGTTTAACTGTCAATCTCGGACCCAATCTAACATTGAATTTTTTTTCAAGCAAAATAATTCAAAGGCTATTTTGTATGTAAAATAGTAGATACATATATATAACATGTAAATATAGAGGTTGATTAGTTACTCTGTTATAATATCACATAGGGAGTTAAAATTTGGTTTTGAGTCAGCCAGTTTCGGGATAAAACATGTCCCAGCTAGAGAGTTCAATTGTTAGTGTCAAACCCAAATGCAAAACTAGATTTTAAATGTTTGAATGGTGTCTCAATTGAGAACGACCCAGATTGAAAACATTAGATTTGAAAGAAAACTCAGAACCAGATTTGATAATGAATATAAAAAAAAATCTCTGATTAGATGTTCATGATTATATTTCGTGTGATATAATATTGGGTGGTCGGTTCCAGGTCAAAACATCTACCCAGAGTGAAAAAATTGTCATTCCCATGACCACAAAATATTAAATTTTGTTCAATCGACCTCTCAAACTGAAACCAACCCATATTAAAAAAATTAAATCCCAAAAATAACTCAGACCCATATTTGTCAATAATTTTATATGAAAAAATAATTATTTGATTACATGTTCATGATAAAATTCTCTAATAAGAAATTGGGTTTAGCTCAGTTCTGGGTATATAAAAAAAGTCAGAGTCTATAGTATAATCTTGGCATATAACAATGGATTATAGCGTATTGTGTGACTATGGTCTATTAAAACATGTAGCTATTACAACGGGAGACCAGACAGAAGAAGACTTGTAGCGGCACAAGGACAGTGAGTGCTTGTGCTAGTTTTAGAGGCGGCACTTTGGCGTCGTTCTATTTCTGGAGCGGGAGCGAGAGCGAGGGTTTGGCGCCGTTGTTTTGTTTTCGGAGCGATAGATATAGAATGGAAGGGAGGCATGTATTGGAAAGTAATCCACCGTCTAAATGAATTAGGATTCAACAAGGTACAAAAAAGGAAACTGCAATTGTTGTTTAAAATCAACGACTGATCTATTTAACAATTATGAATATCTAAAAAGAAAAGGATAAATGTCCACAATCAAATGGATCCTCTTCACAGAAGTGAAAGAGATAATGGTTGGTTTAATATAGTTAATATTGGTTAGGAAAAAATTTTATGAGGGTCAGGAGCAATCCTTGGGTAAATTAAATAATAGTATGGGATACATTTCCATAAGGTCAGGGATAAGCCTTTGGAAAAATTTAATATACTCATCAAGGATAGCATCACAAGGGTTACGGATAAGCCTTCGGAAAAATTAAAACACTTGTCAGGGATTATGTCCTTGAGGAAAAATCCTACAGCCTTGTTGAGTTTTGTAGTAGTTATTGAGTGGAAATAGTCTTTAGAAAATATTGAAACATGAAACAATGCTAAGTGAGTATGTTTTTAAACAATTCGGAAATAAATTGTTTTGTTTGGGATAATACGTGAAAATGCATAAATGACGAATAAAATATGAATAATTCAAAAAATTTGGGGAAAATACAGGTTTAATACGAAATTCAGGTGTACCATACATCTAATAAAAAATTTGCATATTATATGCAAATAATTGAAAATTTCATAGAATTATGTGAATATGACGTGTTGTTTAACTATGGTCTTTTACAATATGTAGCTAGTACAACAGGTGATATCATGTTGTGTAATAATAGTATATTACAATGGTTTAGTTTACGTTGTGTAATGGAGGTCTATTACAACAATGTTTTATGTGTGGATATTAAAACAAGTTACAACATGTTGTGTAATTATAATATATAACAACAAGTTCGAGTTTGTTGTCTCATGTTGGGATATAACAACGAGTTTTAATATGTTGTATTATGGTGGTCGATTACAACATGTACCAAATACAACATGCAAATGCATGTTGTATAATTAATACATACTACAACGGGTGAGTCTGCATTGTGTAATGATGGTCTATTACAACATGTGACTATTACAACGGGTCAAAATATGTTGTGTAAATAACATCTTTTACAACGGTTTTGAATATTTTGTGATACTACAACCTATTACAACACTTTAGCAGTTGTTGTAGTATCCCCCTATACTACAACAAGTTTGGCCTGTTGTAAATGACTTTTGTATAAAATATACAATATACAACACAAAAATGGGCTTGTTTTGATAAGTATGCTAACTACAACACAATCATCAGACCTGTTGTCTATCTCCCGTTGTAAAAAGCATTTTCTGTAGTAGTGATATTTAGTGCATTATTCCCATATGCCAATAGTACCAGTCAACCTAAGTATTATACTTATTGAGATATACATTTATATCTACATTGCAATTTAGCTTAAAGGACACAAAATACAAGTATGATGAGACCCTACCTCCCACTAGGGCTCACCAAAAGGATGAGTGAGCTGGATAAAATCAAAGAACAACTTAGGTAAGAACAAATTAACATAATAGAAAAAAATAAAAGATGAGATAGTAAGATACATAGAGATTCTTGGGGAGTCCACCCCCAAGAAAGCAGACAGGCTTAGGTCGTATAGATAATCTAAAGGTTTACATTCAACACATGGGTATGATCATATACAAGGTGCACACATGGAATCAAGTATACATCATGTCATGTAGGGTATATATGGTGAGAAAGATACAAACACTATCCAATTCCAAGACTTCACATTGCCCCCCATTCATGGGGTTGAAATTTCCCAATTTGTTGCAACAACATGGATGGGTTGAATTCTTAAGAGACATCATTTTCCTTGTACTTGGGTAATTCCTATATCATGCATCGACTCAAGATATTTTTCCAGTAATAGGCACTTACATTAATCCATAACATGTCCAAAGTGGATGGATAATCACTAGTACTACATACACTAAGTCTTATTTGTTTTAATCTACATCATTAAGTTAGGTTAATCCAAAATTATAAATTGACTCTTAACCCAAAAACTATGCTAGCTCAAATGATTCTTTTAACTTATTAGTATTATTCATGAGGAGCATAATCCTTCTTCAACATCTAAAGTTTTAAGGTTGACTTCACAAGTATCTTAGAATGAGCTCTCAAGTATCATGTAATAATAAATAGAGGTCCTTTCAAGTTAATACATCTACTCATCACCATATTTTGCCCCCACTCTCTTGGGTGCAACCACTAGATTCTTATATCAGGTATCACTAACCCCAGTACATGTCTTTATCAACATACCTCCATCCTCATACATCAAAAAGCATAAGGTTCATTATGTGTGCCTCCTCTATAGTATATGGACTCTTCACTCACCCCAAATATAAGGTTCAACAATCAAAGTACCATAGTCTTTAAATTAAAATGTATGTATATATATATATATATATATATATATATATATATATATATATATATATATATATATATATATATATATATATATATATATATATATCGATTAGGTCCCTATAGGACATCTGGGATTTCCAAAACTATCTTGTCTAACTAAATAAGGTGATGTATCTCTTCTATTTTAGGAATAGCATATCTTATGAATATCATCATATATCATATTAAAATTTGAGCCTAGGATCTTAGGCAACAAGAACTCGCCTTCTTTTATAGGAGTTTTTCTTTTCAAAGACTTCCTCTTGGGGGATACCTAATAACAAGTCCTAACACTAAGTGACTCCCATTATAGAGAGTCCATGTCTCATGTTAGTTATGTGATATTTCTTACATGAATATATGCTTAATTGTACATGCAATGAATAGGAAGAAATTATTACCACCAAGGCTAAATCCTCAAGGTTCTACCACATAGGTTTCTCATTTGGACAAGGACATCCAACCTATCTAGGGTTTCTCAACCCCTCTTGGATAGGTGTTTCTACAAACCTTCATTAAATTTATTTAAAGTGATAATATACATATATATACATATATACATACATATACATACATATATATATATACATATATATACATATATAAACATATATATATAAATAGGTTGAAGAATGAACCAAGACTTTCATAAAGTACTGGTCCACGTTCTCATTTATTACACATGATGTTGAATTTTAATGTAGGTCCTTCTCAAGTAAGGTTTAACTCTATTCATGAATTGGTGAGGTAAAACCTCCATATATTATGATCTTATCAAATATTTGGTTTTGTGCTCAAGGTATTCTCATAGATTTGGTGTATTTGTAGGTTCTACCCTTTCTCTTACACCTAAATTAAGTATTTGGTTGTAGTTCAAATACAAAATTTACGTTAATTCACATGTAGAGATGTTGAGTCCACAACACATAAAATTTATATTCAGGTACAGTTGTGCTTAATGAATGACTCATCATACATGCATATTTCCATATCGAAAGAGTAGAGTCATTAATGCAGGGGAAAATGTTGTTTTCTTAGGCCCTTGATATTTTTCACAACCTCCCTTTGGGTATTCTTATTACATAAGTCTTCCTTTTATTTATGATCATATATTGTTGTCCTTGGTCATTCCGTTAAGGTTACTCTAGTATAGGTACCTATTGTGCAAACTTTTCTCGTGACCCCTCATGACTTATGGAGTGAAATCCCCTTCTGGCCCCTCTATCCATATTTACCCCTATATCTTCCATACTTGACCATGGGGTTGACTTTTTGATCTACCCTACATAGGGTTATCTGAGGTGTTATAAGCTTCATAATGATCCATGCTTTGTTTCAAAATGAGGATCTCTCGCATTATCATGATTACTCGTCCGACTGACTCATCAAACACAAGGAAATACTTAACCTCACATGCATTTTTGAATATATTCCTGTAACTCATTAAATTATAAATGACATATTTAAAAAAATTAAACATCATTACATATTCTTATGCATCACACCAAAATTATGTATTTATTTTATGCAAATTGATTAGGTGGTTGTCAATACATACATGTCTCGAATACTATACCACCAAATAATAGAACATCTCATCTTTTAAGTTTAGGTCTATATAGGAAATATCGAGTTTTCTCAGAATTGAATATCAAAGACAAAGTGGTTTAGCTCATATTCGTAGGAGTCTAGTTTGGAAAATTCTCCTATTTCTCATTAGGAGGTTATACTATCTAGCCACATATCTTGGCTCCATGATCCTTAGACTATTCTTCTGCAATAAGGTCCTTACTTTTCCAAAGGATGACCCTACACATGACTAAGAACTACTCTTCAAAAGAGAGTTTGGTCCTCAAATAACTCTAAACATAACCACTAAGATTTTGTGTCTCATGTATAAGATAGACACCTACATGTGTCTGATATACTTGCATGAACACTATTTGTACCTAATGGGCATGTGCAAAGCATAGACTTGGGCTGATAAATTTTTAACCCTAACAGAGACACTCAAATACTCAAACAGTTACCCCCAAGTGCATGGGTTCATATCATAGAATAGGAGGTGTCAAGTTAAGGGTCTATCCGCAAAGAGAGGGGGCATTATATCTTAGTATGTTTTTCTCTGGTTCCCACCATGGAGTCTAGCGTTGAAGGGATTAGCTTGGGTTGTGGAATTATAGTAAGTGTTCAAACAAGAAATTAAGAGATGGCAAGAAGTAAAACCTATTTTACCCTTCACAATTTTAGGTCTAATTAGAAGAGGAAAGGATCTAAGAAAGAAAAGAGGTAAATTACATTATGGCAAGCAATCAAGAGATAGCATTTACACTAAACTAACAGAGCTATTATAATAACCTAGAGGTGGCAACAAGATACACTAGGTAAGAGAAGCACTAAAGTAGCAATTAGATAACTATAGCAAGAAAAGGGTTAAATTATCAACTAAGAAGCTAAAGCAATCAAAAGAATTCAGAAAGGGACATTGACTACACTAGCAATATGTGGCTACCATGAACAATGCAAAGGGATAATTCATTAAGAGAAAAATCCAAGCAAGCTAACACTAGATAAGCATGATGGAAATTAGGGTTTTTAGCAATTAATGGTAAGTATGCGCCATTTGGGGTAATGTGACTATCCCCTAGGTGGAGGAGTCATAACTACAATCACTACTCATTCATTTAGATAATCAAACAAAACAAAAATTTACAAGCTATAAATTTGTCCTAAACTACTAATTGGACGTGTGGAATATGGTTTGTATTGGGGAACTACTCCTTAGCAACTCCAATCCACCCTTGTGAGGCTCATTTTGATTAGGGTTTAGGTATAATTCAAGTAGGATTTAAGAAGAATAAGTTTCCATGGTATAATTTGTTTGGGAAATTAGGGGCCAAGGGTAGTAACAGACGGTGAAATGCGGTTTTTATACATCAAATAACCTACAATGCAGACTTCAAGTAGCTATATGCTAATTTCATTAAATACTTCTAAATTATCTACTTAGATCTATCACCTAGGTGTATGAGAAGGATTTATATATAGGAAGATGGGTAGCTAGATAGGGATCGACGAGTTTGACATAGGAGCAAATCAAAATAGCTACATATAAGCCAGTTCCCTAGAACCTAAGTAATTTCAAGCGTAAACCACAATGTAATCTATGGGATATGAGATAAATGTAGAACACATCATTATCAAATGAAATTATAGACTATAAACATAACATTCCCCAAACACGATATCCAAGTCAAATTTAAACGCCATACATCCAACATACGGGCTTATCTATTCATGACGATGGGAAAGAAAAAATGGAGAAGAAGGATATAGAAGAAGCCATAGAGCTCAGTGTAGAGGTTCACATCTTCTTCTAGAATGGTTGTGTAACACCCCAACTTTTACACACATGCACATGAGTGAAAGTGTCAATTCCTAACTCAAAACATAGTCGTGTTGGGTTTTGTAGAACAAAACATGTGTGGTGGAAGCAACAAAATAAAATATATTTCCACATAACCCACAATAGGATCTCATCAACATCAGTGTATTCACAAAGAGTGTTTGCGGGATATACCTTGTCACATAACAAGTCTGGCAATGTCCTGCTGCAAGATGGTGTGCAACGCTCCTAGCTTACACATACGATACATCTCTCCCATCATCCGAACGCGTCACGGGAGGATCCAACGGTGCTCCTTTCGTGCGGTGATGTATGTCACTCATAGCACATATGGATGGTGGTTCATGTCCTCTAAATGCAGGCGTCTCAGCATCTGCATCTGTACTTCATCCAAACAGATGGACTGGAACTCCACGCCATGCTTCCTAAGCCTGTAGGAAGGAGTACCCTTTGTGCGATGATGTGCTAGAATTGCGGTGCTCTCCTTTATCTCCTGAGGATGGTGACAGATAGGGTTTCTGTACATGAATGTAAACTGAAAAGCCTCTCTCACTATCTTATAAAAACATTGGTTGTCAAGCCCCTTTAAATAGGAGATGAAAGGAAGCAGAGTTTCCCAAACCCTACGGTAAACAAAAATACTGTGTTAATCAAAACGCTCATTGATTAATTTGAATATGCTGGAATTAATTAACCAATTAATCGTATTGATTGCTTATTTAATATATGAGTTCATGCAATCACTCAGGATGGGTCTAAGGGCATACATACTAACCGAATGCCACTTTCACTTAGAGCCAGTCACTACAATTAATTGGCTCAAACATTTTAATATATTCCAATATTATTCTATTAGATTACGTAAACATTTTAGTAATCAATGTGATTCAGAACAATTCCAATCTAATCAACAATTATACTCCTATTCTAACACATCCTATGTGTGTGACCCAGTAGTCTCGAAATTACGTTAGCACTGATATTCGTAATCATATTATGATTTCACAAGCAATGATTGGTATCTAGCAAGACTTCATTGCCACCCAAGTAATTGGAGAAGTTGGAGAACAAATTAACCTATCATCCATGATTGGTATTATTGTGATTGTATAGTTCCTTTTTCATTGATATATGGATTGAAATCGAGTCATGGAACGTCATCCTCTTCAACATTCAATCCATGTTCCTTGAACTAGAGAAAACTATCTAAGATATTGTAATCTCAATATCACATATTGACTCACATCAGCATGGCCATGCATTTCTCAGTCTCGCTTATCAAGTTTCCATAATATCAAACTCCTATAGGAAGGAAAAATTCCATATACATCATTCACAGTCATCCCCATGTTTCATAGTGCACCCAAGCACCATCTTTATGGCAATCCCTATTCAGGACCACGATGGATGATTTCAAAGTACATCAAACGACATGAGATAAGTGTAGTGACTTCAGGTCAAAGAACCACAATCACCACCATCACTATGAGAGGTGACTCTAACAATCAATCATGGTATCCATGTATCACTCTCAAGGTGGGTCTGTCTGATACACTATTTCTAACAAGTATCTATGTATTTTGTTTGATATCTCGATATAATGGCTCATGAGATTCTTCCATCAACCAACATAGATTCTAATCTTATGTGCTATTAATGTCTATGGATATTTCCACTATAACAACCAATTAGGGAGAACACAAGAATACATACTCTTAGAATACATATCATTACACTGTTCAGGTCATCAACCCAAAGAGATATGTCATTGAGTATATTATTCTATAGACATCTATAAGTTTTTTGGTCATCTCACAATATAAAACACAAACATATAGATTGTAAACTTGCCTTTATTGATATGATCAATATAGTATTACAAATCGTTTACATAGTATCCCATTACAATCATTAAATGATAGTCTCTATGGGAATACATAACAACAGATTCCCACATGAACTTATACCCAATCACTCATGAATCTCAATCTAAGTGATCAAACATGTCCATCATGTTTCTACTATGAAAGTGCTATTGTGAGAGAGTCAGCCACATTGCTTTCTATAGGTACTCTACAAAACTTCACATCTCCTCATTGTACGATCTCTCGTATGAGATGGAACCTCCATAAAATATGTTTGGAATGTTGGTTCGATCTTGGTTCCTTAGCTTGTCCAATTTCTCTATTATTGTCGCAAAACAAATCAATTGCATCACTAGTGCTTGGAACCACTCCAAGTTCAAAAATGAACGTCTTGATCCACACATCTTCCTTTACAACATTAGATGCAGCAATATATTCGGCCTCTATTGTAGAATCTACTACCATCCTTTGCTTGGAACTCTTCCAGCTCATAGCTCTATTGTTTAGGAAAAACACAAATCCATATTGCGATCTATGGTCATCCTTGTCTGTTTGGAAGATAGCATCGGTGTAACCATTTACCACGAGCTCTTACTCACCACTATATACCAATAATTTATCCTTAGTCCTTCTCAAGTACTTTAGGATGCTCTTTATAGATGTCCAGTGACATTCACCAGGATCTGACTGATATCGGCTCGTCATGCTCAAAGCATGTGATACATCAGGATGAGTACATAAGATCATGTACATGATAGATCCAATTGCTGATGCATATGGAATCTTACTCATGCACACCCATTCATCACATGAACTAGGACATTGGGCTATAGAGATTGTAACCCCATGGGATATTGGCAAGTTACCTCTCTTAGAACCCTCCATGCTAAACCTCTTTAGCACCTTGTCAATGTATGTGATGTGGCTTAGGACGAGAAGCCTTCTAGATCTATCTTTATGGATCTTGATTCCTAGTATATAGGATGCTTCACCTAAATCCTTAATAGATAAGGTCTTCCCCAGCCAAGTATGTCATCCACATACAATATGAGAAATATGACTGCGCTCCCACTAACCTTTGTTTAACACAAGGTTCATCTTCATTTTGACTAAAGCCAAACTTTTTGACTACTTCGTCAAAACATAGATTCCAGCTCTGAGATGCTTGCTTCAATCCATAGATTGACCTTTGTAACTTACAAACTTTATTGGCTTCCTTCGGATTGATAAAACCCTCAGGTTGTGTCATGTACATATCCTCAAGTAAATTCCTGTTAAGGAATGTTGTTTAACATCCATCTGCCTAATCTCATAGACATGATAAGAAGCAATGGAAAGCATGAAAACGATGGATTTAACCATGACAACTGGCAAGAAGGTCTCATCATAATCAACACCTTGAATTTGAATCCTTTCACAACCAATCTACCTTTATAGGTTTGAACATTTGCATCCATGTCGGTCTTCTTCTTGAAGACCCACTTGCACCATATGGGTTTTATCCCTTCGGGTGGATCCACCAAGGTCCATACCTTTTTGGTGTACATGGATTCCATTTCAGATAACATGGCTTCGATCCATTTCAGAGTCTGGTCCCTTAGTAGCTTCTAGATAGGAAGTTGGCTCATCTGCTATGCCCAATTCATCACCATCTCGAGTCATAAGAAATCCAAATCTCTCAGGCATAAGTTGTGTCCTACTAGACCTATGAGGTTCCTGTGTTACATTTGGAACTTGAAATTCCACAATAGTTTGTGAGTCCTCATGTTCCTTATGTACCTACTTGGGTTTTCTACTTTCTTGTTGATATCGAACTTCTTTGAGATCTACATTCTTCCCACTGATTCCTTTGGAAATAAATTCCTTTTGAAGAAATACATCAGTCCTAGAAACAAACACTTTGTTGTCAGTTGGTGTGTAGAAGCAATATCCCCGAGTTTTCTTGGGGTATCCAACAAAATAGCATTTGTCAGATTTTGGTCCAAGATTTTCAATAAATTGTTTCCTAACATAAGCTTCACATCCCCAAATATATAACATATACAAATTGGGATGATTCACATTACATATCTCATATGGTGTCTTTTAAACGCATTTGGAAGGTACATAGGTAAGTGTAAATGTTGCAGTTTCAAGAGCATATCCCTGGAACAATATTGGAAGTTTGGGTGAACTCATCATTGATCGTACCATGTATAATAATGTATGATTCCTTATTTCTAGCACATCATTATGTTGTTGTATACCAAGTGGAGTCCATTGTGATACAATACCATGGTCTCTTAGAAGATCCTCAAACTCTTGGCTTAAGTATTTTCCACCTCGATCAGATCAGAGTGCTTTAATACTCTTACCAAGTTGCTTCTCTACTTCATTAATGAATGTGTTGAACATTTCAATAGTTTTTTACTTATGTTTCATAAGATATACATATCCATACCTACAGAAGTCATCAGTGAAGGTAATGAAGTATTGATAGCCTCCTCTAGCATTTGATCTAAAACGTCAACATACATCAGTAGGTATGAGCCCTAGAAGATCACTGGCTCTCTCACTGTATGCAATGAAAGGAGTCTTGGTCATCTTTCCTAATAAACAAGCCTCACATGTCTCTAATGATTCAAAATCAAAAGAGATTAGATAACCATCCTTATGGAGTCTAGATATACTCTTCTCATTTATGTGCCCAATATGACAATGCCATAAGTATGTTTTGTTTGAGTTTTCAAGTTTTATCCTTTTAGTATTTACGTTGTATATTCTAGTCTCAAGTTCTAACAAGTAGATACCATAAGACATGATGGCATTGCCATAAAAGATCTCATCTTTAGAAATAGAAATCGTTCCATTCTTAAAGTGAAATTTAAATCCACTCTTATCCATACAAGATATAGAAATAATATTTCTATTAATGGAAGGTACATAATAATAATTCTCTAATTCTATTACAAGGCATGTAGGTAAAGATAAACTAATAACTCAAACTATAGTGGCATCTGTTGGTATGTATGCCCTGAGATCCAATCATGTGATGATTGGTGGGATACATTAAGATTGATTTGATAAACATAAAAGGCGAGCTTCCAATTCTTTCTGGTTCAGTCATATGAGATAGTGATAGAACATATTGAATGTCTAGAGAATGACAGTACTCAATGACGTATGCCTTCAGGTTCATGACCTGAACGATGAGATCATACGGATGTAAGAGTTTGTACATTCTTGTTATGTCCCTAGTCGGATGTCATTGTGGAAGGTAGATAGACAACAATGACACACAAGACTAGATTGTGGTGTTGGTTGATGACAGAATCTCATTAGTCATGATATAGAGATATCAAACCAAACACATAGGTACTTGTTAGAGAGCAAGTGTACCGGACAGACCCACCGTGAGTTTGACACATGGAACCATGAGATGGTAGTCACAGTCAGTACTCATAGTGATGGTGGTGAGTGTGATTCTTAGACCTGAAATCACTGCACTCAACACATGTCGTTGGGCACACTTTGACATCATCAAACACAGTCCTGAAACATGGGTTGTTATAAAGGTGATGATTGGGTGGCTTTGACACATGGGGCTTTTGAGGGGTGAGTGATAGATATGGGATTTGTCCCTCCTGAGGGAGTTTGATATCCATGGCCACTTGATGAGTAGGATTGAGAAAGGCGTGCATGCATGTGTGAATCAGTATATGATACTGATGTCATACATATCTCTTCCAGTCTACTTTGAGATCAAGGAAGTGAATGAACGTTGACAGGATGACTGTTCCATGCCTCGAGTTCATTCGGGATATCAGTGACAAAGGAATTATACATTCGCTGTAACACCATTCACGGATTGTAGGATGAAAGTTGTTCTCCAACTTTCTACTTTCACTTGGGTAGCACTGATGTGTGACTAGGCACCGCTCTTTTCTTGTGAAGTCATAAGTGTTATGGACTTTCACTGCCAACGTGAAATGGACCTGCAGGGTCACACACATAGGATTTAACCTGGAAGAGGAGTTTTGTCCACAAAGCAATGTTTAGATTGATTACTAAAGGAGTTTAGTAGTTCAATTAAACACTCAATCAGTCGATAGCTCAATATCGTATGGTTCAAGGTGTTGGACGCATTGATTGGAGTATCGGATTGATTGAAATCGCAATTGACTGATTTTGCCCAACCTGTGCTCCCAACCGATCGGTTCATGTGATGAACCGGTCGGCTAAGGTTGCTGAACCAGTCGGCTGGAGTGTCCAGGCCGATCGGCTCATGCCCAGGTTGAAATGACCGGTTCAAGGGTTGAACCGATCCGCTCAACTGGTGCAACCGACCAGTTGGAAAAAATTCATGTCGGCAAGAATTTTCCTTTGGTTTCAAATTGCCCAATTCGATTGGGAATAAGTGGTATTTGATACCAATTGGGAACGAAACAAGGAAAGTCTTTTTGAGCCGGATTAGGACTATGAACCGATCGGTTTAGGGCACCAAACAATCGGTTGGAGTGCCCCAAATGATCGGCTCAACTCCAACCGATTGGCTCAATGGCCGAACCGATCGGTTCAGTTGTGAACCGATCATTTCAAGTTGCGAACCGGTTGCTTTTTGTGGAAAATTCTCGAACCCTTCTACTCCTGCTTTAGTCCCGCATTGCCCGGGATGGAGAACCCTGTCCCATGACTCTCCTATATATATAGGGGTATTGGGGGCTTCTTAAAGTACAGCTCAGTGCAACCAGTTGCTCTGCAAGTTGTCGTTCTCTCTGGTTTTGGTAACCGTGAGAGAGCCCGAGCAAGTGCTTCCCGCAAAAGGGAGGTGCAGCAAGGGAAGGACAACTACAGTTGCAACAGGAGGCAGGAGAGCGTGTTGGCGACTAGTACGTCAACAGGAGGGTGCGACTCCTTCCACTTCCTTGTGGGACAAGGAGAGTGGAGTTCCAGGTGGTCCGTGTGGACTACTACAGAGGCGGGAGGACACTGCTGCTTAGGAGGACAACTGTCATCTGACAGTCCGGTTTGAGTAGGAGTTGTCAGTCCCGGTGCGACCAGGAGCTGCACAGACGCCGTCGAAGTCCGGAGTTGAAGACCGCACATTGCGCGAGGTATTGTCACCGAGTAAGCCTCGGGACAAGGTATGATTCCACAAACCATCCTTTCCTATTATATAGACGTTGACGCGTTTCCTCGGTATGGGTTGGGGGAGAAAATTTTTGTTTCCGCTGCCTTCTCTGTCTCCCCTAAAACCCAACAGCATCAACTCTTGCTCCATTAATGACTCACAACTCGACTCGGCCCTTTCATAAAGGATTACTTCACATCAAATCCTACATATTTGAACATATGTGAGATCCATATCTGATATCCATTACCCATGATGAAGAAGTATTAAGTTTATCTCAATAATGTATATACCTGAAGTGGAGATATATATCCCCTACTTCTTCCTCAGTTCCTCTAAGTAGAGAGGAGAATTTCTTTTCCAATATCCCCGGTGACAATGGTGACAACTACTTTCTTTGGAGATCCCACCTTTATCTTTGAGCGTGGATGACCTTGGCTTATGCCCGACATTAGAACCTTTCTTAGCCTTGCCTTTGCCTTTTGACTTTCCCTTTGTCTTGTTGATCATCATCACAAACTTGGGCTTGTCTTTCTTTATCAATGCTTTAGTTTTCCTCAACATGCCCAACAATTATGACAAGAGCTTGTCAAGATTGTTCATGTTGTAGTTCATGACAAAATGACTATATGATTCAAGAAACGATTGCAGAATCACATCAGTTGACAACTCTTGACCTAGGGAGAATCCCATCTTGGATAGGCTTTCAACAAACCAAGACAAAGTGAGTATGTGGGTACCAAATGACTCTCTCTCTCTCTCTTTCATCTTGCTTCTGAACAAAGCCTTGGAGACATCATACCTCTCTTGTCTTACTTGATGCTGATACATATTCTTAAGATGTGTTACCATCCCCATGACATTCATGTTCTCATACTACTCTTGCAACTCATAGTTCATTTAGCACAACATTAGGCACTTGACATACATGGCGTCATCATGATGCTTCTTGTAAGCATCCTTTTCATCCTTGGGCGCATTTGAGGCAGGTTCCACTGTCTTTGGTGTTTCAAGGCCACAAAGCTTATGTTCCTGCATGAGAACAATTCTTAGCATCCTAAACCAATTTTAAAAGTTGATTCTGGTGCATCTTCAAGACCAATTGCAATGAGAATTTGTGAGTGTTCTTTTCCATTTGATTGCTATAAAAAGAAAAAGTTTACATTAGTCCAAAATATTTTGAATTGTAAAGATTTGAAAAAAGATATTAATTAGGCCTTTAATCAATTACGCTCCCACTATTTTATTCAAATTGAAAGCCCTCAGAATCAACTCATATGATTGCATCAAAGAACCTTCTAGTGAGCCAAGATCCAAAATAATTGGATCAATGCCCAGCTAATGCCGACGTTAAAGACCAAATACTAAGGTAGGTAATTTTTGCCAATTGTATCATATGAAACTCTTGGATAGATGATCATGCACAACTCCTTGCCATGATGCATATGTGTGCCTCTTGGTACTTGATCCTATCAAGGTTCCCTAGTTAGGTCCAACCCATAAAAAAACACGATGAGTTTGCACCCTATAGAGGTAGACCCACACACCCACTATCACACTTCCACGAGATAGACAGTGTACCACACCGAGGCATGCCGACACATAGTCGATCAAGCTTTTCATATGTGTTTCTTTATGGAAGGTAATTAAAACTTAATATTATTAATTGAGGGGTTTTATTAATACATATACATATCCAAACACAACGTACTTATAATACATATCATATACTACTATATCCACAACCACAAAAGATAGACATGCAATCACAAACACAAATATATCGGTTATGGCCATACTATTGTAATACTTTGGAGCCATAAAGGATTACAATCCACCTAAGGTCTTATGCATCTCATGCAACAACACTTGTGAATCAACCTGTAAGGATCAACATTACAATGAACAACTTCATGGATGCTTTGTGAGGTTAGAACTTCAAGTTGCTTCTCTATGGATGCTCCTTGGAGTTGGATCTTCAAGTTGCTTCTTGGAATTGGATCTTCAGGTTGCTTCTCCATGGATGCTCCTTGGAGTTGGATCTTCAAGTGACCTCCTTACATCAAGTTTACAAAGCATAAAACTAATCATATCTCTATTACATCATATAAATGCAAATATAAAGAGAAAGAATTAATTACACTTTGAAATGAGAGATAAGGGTCAACATGCAAGCCGAATACTTTATATAAAGGATCAACTTACAACCATTATACATCCATATCATTCATAAACTAACATATCCACAACATTCACAACCACATTCATTCACAACATTCACAAAAATGGATTCTAGGCCATAACTTTGTATGCATTCGCCACATAAAATAGATTTTAAAGGTGATGTGTATGATATCATAGGTATATCTACATATAGTTATATACATATTAAAATTGTAGTCTTTTTAATGCAAGAAATTCCCAATTAAATACATTTTTGACTCCCACACAGACTATGTGGGGTACATAGGGGTAGCACCCCTATTAAATTTTACTTCTGTGCAATTAGAAAAATTAGTATTTTCATAGTCGATACCGTCTGAAACGTAAAAAAAAATAGAATCCTGTGACATATGTGGAATTAGGTTTAGATATGCACATTAGCAGTTTTAAGTATGCATCGTATGCAACCACATAAAACAATATACAGTGATTTGATCATATTGAAATGAATCCAAATATGTCGTAGATCGATGCTACTTTGATAACACTATTGGGTTTTGTTGAGGAAACATGCGCGGCGGAAGCCAAAAAATAAAATATATTTCTTCACAACCTATAATAGGATCTCATCGACAATAGTGTATTTAGAAAGAATATTCACGGGATATATCTTGTTGCGGAGCAAGTCCGGTGACGTCCCGTTGCACAATGGTGTGTGACTCTCCTTGCTTACACGGATGATACTTCTCTCTTGTCCTCTAAACATATTATGGAAAGATCGGCTGCGCTCCTTTAGTGTGGTGATGTATGCTTCCCGTAGCACGTATGGAGGGTCATTGACGTCCTCCGAATGTAGTGATATGCGTCTACATCTCTATTTCGTCCACGTGGATGGACTGGAACTCCACGTCGCACTTCCTAAGTCGGCAGGGAGGAGTTGCCTCTGTGCAATGACGTTCTAGTGTAGCGGTACTCTCCTTTCTCTCCTAAGAATAGTGACGTCTAGGGTTTAGGTATGTGAATGTAAAGTAAAAAGTCTCTCTCAATATCTTATAAAGACATCGGTTGTCGAGCCTCTTTAAATAGGAGATGAATGAAAGCAGAGTTTCCCACACCCTTCAGTAAACAGAAAAACTACGTCAATTAAAATGCTCATAGATTAATTAGAATATTTTGGAATTGATTGATCAACCAATTAATTATATGAATTGATTAATTAATATTTGACTTCATGAAATCGCTCAGGATGGCTCTATGGACATACATACCAACAAGTCAGGTATCAAATTTCTTGAATATCAAACACAAGGAGTAATTGAAAAGGTAACCAAATTAGGATCACATATCATTTCATATTCTCAAAAGTTCACATAAGATGAAAATACAAGACAAAACAAACCGATCTTACTATGTGAAATTAAACATATGGTGGATAATGGTACCCCACCAGGGCTCTCCTAGCTTCATTAGGTCCTCCATTTTCTCAGCCTGATGTCCTAATCCTCTTGTGCTCTTCACCTATGGACATGTTGTCCCTAGCCATGGATTTGAAAAATAATAATTAGTAAGTGATATGAGTATTGTATATATATGAAATACTAGAATATGAAAATGACTATACATTATTCTTAAACATGATGTATTAAAGTTAACATAAAACTAAAGAAAACTTAGACATGGGAAGTTCTCAAGCCTATTCAGTCCGGGTACTCGGGAGCCCTGAAGTCGACAAAGTTAACTTAAAAAGATGGGAAGATTCTTTATCCAAAGACAGAAGCTATCGAGAATGTAACGACCCCGTCTCCCGGTAACCCCCCAATTAAGGGAGACCCGAAGGTCAGAGTCGTTATTCAATTAACAGGATCAAAGGTTTGACAAATAATCAATAATAATTAAATAAACTTTACCAACTAAAGCTAAAAACTGGTATAAAATAAAACTTTGTTTACCTTTTTAAAAGATGGGATTTCTAAACTTCTATCCATGAAGATGCTACTCTAACTAATCCTCCTGTGCACGTTAATTCTCATTTAATTTCCACATTTGCCACTTTACTGTTCGTTCTTTTCATTTGTACCTAAAACGCCGACAAACAAAACGTCGGTCAGTATATCGAAATATACTGGTATGTGGGGACAACCAAAAGTTTGCACATATGGCTAACAATTTAATAATCACAATCAAATTATTTAACAAGCCAATTTACACTTTTCAGCATGACATTCTCCACCGCTTTTGCCCTAACCCTGGAATACCCACCTTAGGGTGCCCTTTGCCAATGACTTAAGGCCACCTTCTCAATCCCGAGCTTGGTGTCTGGGGGTCACCACTCATGGTGCCCACTAGTCATGCAATATCATAGGCCACCTTCTTGGTGCCCGGGGTCACCACTCAAGGTGTCCATTGGTCTACCCATCTAGGCCTGACCTTTGGCATCATCCATCAGGGTGACATGTAGGTGCGAGAATCCATAATTCTATTATTAATGTGATAATCATAGTGACTTTATAATTTGCAAATATGAATCATCCAACCAGTTTAATTGCAATCAATGCGATTAACCATCCGAAAAACATGCGAAAAACTAATGCGGTTATTCATAAGCGTAACCACATACCTGTTAAGCAGACTTGAAATAGAATAGTCCAATCAACAAGGCAAGCAAGCATTCAATAAGATCCTGAAACAAACATCCAATATTTTCTATCATGGATCATGGCATCCAAGTCTAATAGACCTATTCGAGCCCTAGGGTTACTATTTCATTTTTAGGGTTTCTATTGCAATTAGGGTTTCCTTTCATCTTTTACTATTTTAAACCCTAATTATTCACAAAAGATATTAAGGTTATCCCTTTACAACATTTAACCTTATTTTCGAATTAAAGGCATCATTGTCCATCAATTAAACCCATTAAACTTATCTTACATTAAAACTATCACTTTTATCAATTTAATCCATGACAAGATCATTATGCGTATTTATCATCAATGTGTAATTCATTATACTCTATTACTCATATGAACGTTATTAATCACCAATTCTACATTTTTCATGAGAAAACCCTAATTACTTTATTTAGGGTATTTATCCACAAACTAGGAACTTTAATGCTCAAAATAGTCTTAGATTCAGAATATTCCAACTTTAATCATGAAATTAATCATTTAAAGCCATTACTAGTCGAATTAGTCAACATTAGGGTTTCAAGGCCTATTAAAGCATATTCATGCATATGAAACTCTAAATTAACTAATTATATGCAAAGTTCATCCTTTTTGTTTCTAAAGTTCCTTTTTACCACTAACAGGCTAATATCAACCTTAATCATCTATTAAACCCTACTAATCACTTTAAGCATCTCAAAATAGGGTTTCTTAATCATCATTACATTAAAGTTAATAACTTATACTTCTTTTCTAATTGCAAGCAGAATTAGGCTTCAACTATATTTTATTTAGATTCCTCTCGATTTTCTGATCAACTTTCATGATAAAATGTCCTTATTCGACCTACCAATTAAGAGTTATGAATTTTGTAAGGTTACCTTCTTTGGGCCAATGGCACGTTGCCACGTCGTCCCTCCCATGCAACACGTGATCTGGAAACATTTCGAAAAGACTGAAATGCCCCCCACTTAACCAACCGGCCCTAGTACAGCGCAGAGGGTATATATGTCCAACGCATCCTTCCTTTCTTCTTCCTCCAGCAGCCAAGCGGCCGCCGCCCTAGCCGCCGCGGGCAGGGTTTCTTGAGCCCGCCTCCTCCTCTCTGGGACCCACAGACCTCCGCCGAGGGCCGCCCAAGCTCCCCTGGCCCTAGGCGCACCTAGCGGACCGCTCAGGTCACGTTTTAACAGGTTGGCGTACGAGCAGGCTGCTTCCAAGAGCGATTGCCGTTGCAGCCTCGTGGCTGCGGTTGCGTGAAGTTGGGGGTCATTGGGTGGTATCCAAACGGCCCTAGGTGGTCGTGGAGGTCTCCTGCCTCAAGTAAGACCACCAAGAACACTCACATTGCTCCAGGGTTAGGCCTACACCCTTGCTAGGGTTTTGAACGTAAGGAGACATGAAGAAGACGAGGAAGAGTAGTGGGAGATACGAAAACTCTCTGGAACTCGTCCCAAAGGGTCTATCCCTTTTATAGGGGATGAATCCTCGCCCTAACAGGCCTGTCTAAGAGGGAATACGCCCCCCTTCCAATTAGAAATCTATTCCTTCTATGATAAGCAAGATTTTCTCTCTCTCTCCTATCCTTTGATATTCCATTTTCTTGTGATAATAGAATTTCGAAAATCCTCTCCTTTATCTTCTTATTACTTGCCTTTTAATTATTTATCACGAAATCATGTTCTCTTTTAATAGAGAATACTTCCTTTTCTCAATATTACAAAATTTATCAATAATATATCACATTATGCTCTTATTTTATAATTATGGTATTTTCTCTTTCTTCTCCTTTATTGGGGCTCCTTGGCACCCAAGAAACTTTAAGAATTCGAAATTCCTTTTAAAGGAATACCCATTATCCTTAAATGCATCAATATGCATAATTCTCATTATCTTGTTTTATTTCTTATTAAAATATTTCCTTTTGTGGATTTCTCTTTATTTCTCTCTTATTTTCCTCATTAGCATTCCTTTTATCATTAGAAATCATTGGGATACGAAATCCCACTAAGGATAACTCAAAAATACCTCTTTTCACATATTTTCCCTTTTCATCAATGTTTTCAATTTCTTTATTGACAAGGCAATACTTAATTGCTATTTTCTTTTCTTATTGCCTTTTCTTTGCAACTTTGGACTCCTTGGAACCCAAGGAATCTAAGAGGCACGAAATCCTCTTTGGATTTGCCTTCTAGAGGTTTCCAAACCTTTCTTATCTCAAATTCTCAGTTATTCATTAACTAATTGAATATCCTTGTTATTGGGCCCAATAGCCAATAAAGCCCGCAAATCAAACAACAAGGCTATTGTAAATGAAATACATTTATTCAAAATAGATTATATCAATTATTTGTTCAAAAATATTTAATATGAGAAATTATATTTCTCAGCAAATGAACCCAAAATTAGGGTTGTAACAGAGAATGTGGAAAGATGGAAAAAGTGTCTGCTTGGATATGTAGTGGATTTCTGACCTCACATTCCCATGCTGGTGAAGCATTTTTATGAGGTATGGGATGTGCAGGGTTCCTTCAAGATATTCGACAGAGGCAATTGGATGTTCTTGGTGAAATTTTCAAGTCAAACAGATCTGGAATCAATCTTGAATGGAGATTGGTCGGTGGCGAATAGGCCAGTTGTCTTGAGGAAATGGATGATATGAGATAATCTTAATAAGGTTGTGTTAGAAGGAGTTCCGGTCTGGGTTAATATCAGCAACATTCCTCTTGAACTCTGGGATATCAGAACACACTACAAATAAACAATGATTTAGCTACGATTGCTTCAGCTACAATTGCTTTATATGTAGCGAGAACTATTTTTACTTATAAAATATTTTTGTATAACTAAAATGATTGTAGCCACTTTAGTAAATAAGGTGTAGCTACAATTTTTCACTTCATTTTATTTGTATGCAAAATGATCCTAAAGAGGCAAAACCCAAACTCACTCCCCCATTACGTAGCATAGACAGTTACCCCTCTTCCCCATCCCCGATCGCCCGCACAGACTTCCGCCTTCCGCCGTCCACAACGGCGCCCTCCGCGCACAGACTTCCACCTTCCGCCGTGCGCACGTCGTCCAATGGTGGACTCCTGAAACCCGAAGCCTAAAACCTCGTTGCCTCCTCCAACAACGGCACCCTCCGTGCACAAACTTCATCCGCCTTCCGCCGTCTACACGCCGTCCAACGGTGGACTCCGACTCCGAAGCCGTCCGCTGATCTTTGTGCCCCCATCTCTCTGCGCCACCATCTCTCTACGCCTCCTGCCGTCCGATCGGTGAGGTTTCCCCCCAGCAGCAGGCCTTCTCCGGTGGATCCGCGTTCCTTTCTGGCTTGTCTCCGGTGGTGCTCTTGCAGCGGTTCCCTACTTTGTGCGTTCTCTGGCAGCGTCTCCCGTCTGCTCTTCTCTCCGACGGTGCTCCCTGTGCTCTCTGACGTACACGGTGCCTACTCTATGCTCTTCTCTCCATATATGCCATATATATTTTATATCCAGTTCTCGTTTGTTGCTCTCTCTATCAATCCTACAACTGAAGAACATTCGATATTTCTGTCAGCCCCTTCCTCTATGAAATAGGAGAAAGACTATTGCTTGATGCTTGTTGTGGATACACAATACCTGTAAAAGTAGGCATTAGGAATACCATTTAATAGTCATAGGTTTATCCCATATTAGAAGTGACACACAGACCTTAGGCTCCGTTGAATACCATCCCTCTGTAAGGGCCATCCATTTTTGCCTACACTTGTGAGAGCAATTGTTGTCTTTATTCCCCTCTATATCATTCCTACATATGCAACAAGAGGAACGTTTGACATTTCTGTCAGCACATTCTTCTATTAAATAGGAGACGGATTTTTGCTTGATTATCGTAATGGATACACCATACCTCTTAAATAGGCATTGGGAAGAAGAACAATTGCTTAATTATACAATGTATGACTAACATATATATTAAGTAATGATAATCATGTTACGCCTAATAGGCCCACTAATACTACGTAACCTCCTTTTCACTTTAAGGTTCCCCCTCATGATGGACAATATACATTAATCATGATCGGCTTGTCCATGAATATGACTACTATTTGCCTATTTGGATCAGACTGAAGATTAATATAGATATTTTCCTTTGAGTCATATGGCTTGTTGAGGCTTGCATGAACTATTGTACATAGTTTTTTTGTGTGTTTATTTATAGTTCATGGCTCAAGCCAATGCATTGTAAAAACTCACTTTTTGATATATACAAAAAAAGGAACAAGGGATAAAAAAAGGAGTGTGCTCATTATGGAAGAAAAGGGCACTCCACAAGGAAACTATGCTATAAGTTGCATGGTTCTCCTTCCACAACATACGTGCAACTCTAAATTTTTTAAAATTGTGACTAAGTTATGGATTGTATTTTAATTATACTATATTCTCCCTACAATGATAAACAAGTGGGATTGCTTTGGAAAGTGAGTAGCTGATGCTTTCTTCATTGGTAGAGGCTGAACTGGCCTTCGTGCCATTGTCTCTCATCAGGCTTTGACAAGTCTAATTTCTTATTGTTCTGGGCAAACTCTCCCAAGATATGAGAAAGAGCTCTTAAATCTTATTGAAACTAAGTTATGTAATGATTTTTAATACTTTGTATTCTTATCTTTTTTTTTCTTAATAAGTTATGTAATGATTTTTAATACTTTGTATTCTTATTTTTTTTCTTAATTGTTATAGGTAGTCATGATAGATAAAAGTTGGATCCATGAGGAACATAGAACAAGCACGACATATTTACTTGGGGTGGTTAAATTTATAGAGCATGCATTTTCAAAATCCAGTAGGGATGGGACTATCTTATGTCCTTGTAAGCAGTGCTTAAATGTGCATAGGCAGAATCGACAAGTCGCAACTGAACACTTGTTATGGAATGGATTCTTGACCACCTACACAAATTGGATTTTTCATGGTGAGGGTTCATCTGATAGCTCTGAGGATTCACAAATACAAAATGACGCGTCCAAAGATGACATGATAGACATGTTGCGTGATGCGTATGGTGTATCACAGGATGGAGAGAATATGGAAGACGACGACCATCGATATGTATTTGTTGATGATGCGGAAGCTGAGCAATTTTACAAACTGTTAGAGATTGCTGCACATGAATTGTACCCTGGAAGTAAGAAGTACTCTAAATTGTACACTGTTGTGAGGTTGTTTCACATAAAATGTGTCAATAATTGGAGTAATAAGTCATTTTCTGAGCTTCTTGAGCTTTTGAAGGAACTGCTTCCAGAGGGTGAGACGTTGCCCGACTCTTATTATGAATTCAGGAAAATAATCAGGGACCTTGGACTTGACTATGATAAAATCGATGCTTGCAAAAATAACTGCATTTTGTATCGAAATGATTTTGCAGCTAAGACTTCATGTCCGAAATGTGGTGCTTCTAGATATAAAGAAATTGAAATTGACAAAGCTGGTGTAGAAAACATTCGTACGAACAAGAAAGGAGTTCCTTGTAAAGTCATGCGCTACTTTCCCTTGACTCCTAGGTTGAAGAGATTGTTCATGTGTTCGAAACTGTCACCCCTAATGCGGTGGCACGATGAAAGTCGTACCAAGGATGGGATTCTACGACATCCAGCAGATTCTCCAGCATGGAAGACGTTTGATAATATGCATGCTGAGTTTGCTTCTGATTCTCGCAATGTTCGCCTTGGATTAACTTCCGATGGATTTAATCCCTTTGGCCTCATGAGTCTATCATATAGCATTTGGCCCATCGTATTGATTCCGTACAACTTGCCGCCATGGTTGTGCATGAAGTCTCCCAATTTTATCATGTCTATGATTATTCCTGGTCCAACTCAACCCAGAATGGACATAGATGTCTACCTGCAACCGTTGATTGAGGAATTAAAAGAACTGTGGGAAGCTGATGCTGATACTTATGATGCTGATCGTAAAGAGGTTTTCAAGTTGCATACTGCCTTACTGTGGACGATAAGCGACTTTCCTGCATATGGTTATCTATCTGGTTGGCAAACTAGTGGGTATCTTGCATGTCCTTTCTGCAACAAAGACGCGTGCTCATGGAGACTACCATATAGCAAGAAAGCATGTTTCATGGGTCACAGGAGGTTCCTCCCAATGGATCATAAATTTCATAAAGATGCTTCATCATTTGACGGAAAAGAAGAATTTAGAAGTGCTCCTAAGATGTTGTCTGGAAGTCAAGTTCTAGATCAAACTAGAGATGTAGATAATCTACCGTACAACTGGAGAAAGCAAAGTATATTTTTTGAGCTGCCATACTGGAAGCATAACCTTATACGTCATAATCTTGACGTGATGCACATAGAAAAGAATGTATGTGAGAGTTTGATTCACACACTGCTAGGAATGGAGAAGTCAAAGGACACTGAAAATTCTCGATATGACCTCGAAGAGATGGGAATAAGGAATAAACTTCACATTATCAAGGATGGAAATAAAAAAATCATCCCGCCTTCATGTTTTACTTTGAAGAAGGAGGAAAAAGAATTATTCTGTAAGCTGTTGAAGTCTACTCGAGTTCCTGATGGCTATTCTTCTAATATAGCTAGAAATGTACGCGTCAAAGAAAGAAAGCTGATGGCATTGAAGAGTCATGATTATCATGTATTGATGCAACAGTTCCTCCCATTAGCTTTACAAGTAGCGTTGCCCAACAAAAATGTTAGATCTGTTGTAATTGAGTTGTCCAATTTTTTTAAAGACTTATGCTCTAAAGTCATAAATCCAAATACTTTTGAGAAGTTGGAATCCAGAATAGCAGTGACTCTTTGTAACCTAGAGAAGATTCTCCCACCATCATTCTTTGATGTGATGGAGCATGTGGTCATTCATCTTCCACGAGAAGCGAAGATAGCCGTACCAATATTCTATCGTTGGATGTACCCCGTGGAGAGGTAATTTTTCTAACAATTAAATTTGTTCAGACTTCGCATCCTATTGTATGTGATGTTCTTACAGAGTTTTATCTTCTTATTAATGTAGACACTTGCAAACTTTAAAAAGATATGTGCGAAATAAAGCTGCTGCAGAAGCTTCTATAGCAGAAGGTTACTTGGCAGATGAATGCTTAACATTTTGTTCGAGATATCTCTCAGGAGTTGAGACAAGGCTCAATAAATTGTCTAGAAATGATGTGGAAGATGAAGATATGGATAATGATGAAGAGTGGTCTATATTCTTTCATAAAGGGCGTCGTCTAGGAAAGAAGACTCCTATTATGCTTGATAGCACTATGCTCAAAGTTGCGCATCAATATATTTTGGCAAACTGTGATGCAGTTGATCCATACGTGAAGTAAGATCGTTGTTTACTTTTCATAATGTACTTTCATATTTACGTCTAGGTGTGTCACAAATGTTTGTTAGCAGGGAGCACATCCGATACTTGAAGAAAATCAATCCACGTGCACGACAATGGGAAATCAGTAATCTTCATATGAACAGTTTCAATGAATGGTTTAAGAAACATGTAAGTTTAAATAAGTTATTTCCATTGGCAAAATAACAAAAATATATAAATAATAAAATTCATAATATTTTCAGATTGAGGAGAAGGCAAAGTCGACAACTGTGTCTCCAAACCTTTTAGTGTTGGCTCGAGGACCGCAACAAATGACGATGCAATATGCGGGATATGTAACAAATGGTTATAGATTTCGCACCAAGGATCGAGAATGCGGGAGGAAAACACAAAATAGTGGAATTATGGTGAACGCTCAGACCGAAAGTTTTGCCAGCTCCAAGGACAAAAATCCTCTAACGGGTCAGGTTACGTACTACGGGGTGTTAAGGGACATTTTTGAGATCCGTTATTACGAGCAACTCAAAGTTGTATTGTTCAAATGTGACTGGGTCAATGCAAACAGAGGCATCAAAAAATCTGAAAATAACTTCACAATGGTCAATTTAAAACGTATTGATGTAACTGATCATCCATTTGCATTGGCCTCCCAAGCACAACAAGTGTTTTATGTGAAAGACATAAGTCAAAAAAATTGGAGCTTTGTTGTGCACACTACACCTCGTGATACTTATGACATGGAGGAGAAGCTTCACGATAATTTCATGGATGGAACCTTCTTGTCAGAAGATAAATCTCTAAGTGATTTGGAAGATATCTTAAGTGACGTTTGTGATGACGTTAATTTAGTCAGAGAAGACATGGAGGGTGTGACCTTTTATGAAGAGGGTCATGATCCCCATCATTGATCTTATGTAACTCTTTTTATTTTATTAGTTGGGTCAATTACTGGAAACACTCATGCTATCCCTTTATTTATAAAATGATCATTTATTCTTTTACATAATTATATATTTGGGTTAATCTACTTAATGAGTTTGCTTGTTGGATGTTGGCTTCAACGTAAAATTAAAATATTATTGAAATTTTAAATTTTAAATTTTATTTGAGGAACACGATTAGAGAATGTATGCCATGATTTCAGTTTGTAATTGAATATTTTTGATATCAATTGTCTATTTAGGAGAATGAAAAGATGCAGTCAGCTATTGTCTCCACTTACTGATGATGTCTGTAATGAAGGATTAACTCATGGGAGTATGACAGGTAAAATAAAAAATTACATCATTGAATATCTTTCTTAGAACCGCTCATATCATCATTTTAGTTGCAGGTACTTCCAAAAGACCAAAAGGAGGGTATCTTGGCTCAATAAATGCTGATTGGGGGTGTTCAAATGCAAAATAAGGACTTAGAAACAGTAAAACCATGGCGGGATCAGCTGCAAATAACAATAGAAGTTCTTTTTTAAACCTTGCAAAAGAAAAAAAAAAACTTCTGTGTCAAATGATGGAGTTGGTGCCGTTGGTAAAAGTCATGTGGTGGCAAACTCAAATATTGCTAGAGAAGAAAGTCATTCTAAAAGACACTTAGAAAAAAAAAGTCATCAAGGAGTGCATGTAAAAGCAAGTATGCAACGTTTGGTAAATGATGTCAGTAACAATCAAGAGGTTGAAATTGATAAATTAGATAATGATCAACATTCTGTTGCTGAGTCTCCTACTTTTGATCCTGGGCAGAGTGAAGGTAAGAAAATTTAGATACGAAGATGCATTATATTTTTCACAAACGATAACTTAATTATATGTGTATAATATGTATATCCTTGTAAATGCTTGCATCATATTCATGATTTTGTAGGGGGGGCTACAAATAAAAAAACAAGGGGCTATTCTAAGTGTATCCGATTATGGGGTAAGACAGGGGATAAAAAGTTGCCAATTACTTTGGATGAGAATGGTGATCCAATAGGGCCACATCAGAATGACCTGTCTTCCTTTTTGGGAACTGTTGCTAGAAATTCTGATCTTGCACCATTAAACTATCTTGATTGGCAACAAGTACCTGTGGAAAACAAAACCGCTATATGGAATTATGTGGAGGTAATTCTAGTCTTAGAGATATAATACAATGTTGTGATTTTTTTATTTAAAAATTATTCTTTTGTTACAGACCAGTTTGTTATCGACATAAAGGGGAAGAATTCAGTTTTGTGAACAGTGAGGGATTGTTGGAGAAACTTTAAAGCGGATATTAAAAAAAACCACTACATGCGGCACAAAGAAAAATCTGACCGACTTAATGATTGCCCCTCCCGTGTTGATCCTGATCAATGGAAATTTCTTGTGAATTTTTGGGATTCTGACGATGGAAAGGTAAAACAATTTATTCCTTAATTTTGTAGAATTTAATAGTGTATATTTCATATAATTATATTATAATGCATTGTATGTAGTTAAGGAGTGCTAAAAACGTTATGAGCAGAAAGTTCGTAACGACAAGACATACATCGGGATCAACGCCGTATGCTTGTGTGAAGGCTAATGTGAGTTATCTTCTGGTTGAAATCTGCATTACACTTTCTTACTACTATGCTCAGATATGCTGCTACTGTTACAAATAGTTACAAGAGAAGAAAAATGGTGGCAATGTTAGCAGATTAGACTTGTTTAAGGCCACCCATTTGAAGAAGGATGGTACTGCTGTGGATGCAAAATCTGCAGAATTGATTGTAAGTAATCATTTAACAAATTTATTTTTTATTTAATGAAAATATTCTCATTAATATTGTATGTAGGACAAGATGAATGCGGCACTTGCAAGTAATGATGAAAATCTCGATGAAGATGAGATATTTGATCATATTTTGGGCCCAAAGAAGATTCTTGTGAAACATGCGATTCATGTGTCTCATAATTTATATGAAAATAAAATCACAGACTTAGAACTGGTTGTTGATGCTCATACCCAGATATACGAGGCTCAACAAAAGGAGTTGTTAGAAATGAAGAAAAAATTTGAAAATCTTGAAGCTATGATGCTGAGAAATTCTAACCCGAGTGCTTCGTTTCAGCCGAACGAGGTAAATCTTCAAATTCTTATAATGTGATTACATAATAAAATTGATTTTCTTATAGTAAACTATTTATTTTGTAGAATATCACAATGACCACCAATGAAAGACTACCCAGACCAAATCAATCGAGTAGTGAAACACCCATTACCGAAGGACAGGTTATTATATCCAAACATTTATTGATTAATTTTTTCAATCTGAATTTTAGGTATAACCAATGTTTGATACAATCTTTATAAATTTAAAGGTTGTTTCCTTGTTAAGCTTTGAGGATGGGAATTCAATTGTAGCATGAGGACACGTTACTTCTACAAGTCCAACTTATGTCGTAGGAGGAGCACTGTTGGGGTCCTCATTTGCTGCCGTTTGCATTACTGTACCAATCCAACCTCAAGAGCAGTTGATTAGGCCTTTTGGTCAACACCAAGTAATTGAGGATGTAATTGGGACAGTGATAGCTTGGCCAAAGAAATTACTCATTGTCAGGTAACATTTTATAAATTAATCTCAATACTAAAAGTGCACTTCTTGACTATTTATGCATCATTGTAGGTGAACCATTTGGAGACGTGGAAACCAAGAGTAGCAGTCATTTGATCAACATAGAGATTCACATATCATATGAATCCATAGGATTTAGTAAAAATATAACTCAACCATTCTTTATTATATTTAGTTGGTTTTCAATAAATGTGGATGTCACACATATTGTAGTACCATTCATTATTTCATTGTCTTGATTTTAAATTCAAAGGAAAAATTCTTATAGATCATTCGCTATCTATTTCCCATGCATCAAATGATTGCCCTGTTATTATAGTTACTGAACAAGTGGCATGTATGGTTCTGGTTGAAGATCACATATGTTAGGCATGCTAATGTTTGATACGCATATGGATGTATAGTTTCTTATAATCCAATGGCCAGTACAGATCCCTTTCCTTTATATTGTGTATGTGGCATCAACAGACCTTTTCAGTCATGTATAAGCATGAGTGGACAAGAAAACGAATGGTAAGCTTTGGAATCATATTCTTAATCCTGCAGGGACTTAAACTTTTAATATGGTTCTCTAAACTTTTAATTCTAGTTGAATGAACATGTGTTTAGCTTGCAGCTCGAGATGGTCTATGTGTTGCTCTGTTTTGATTTAGATATGAAATGCAAACAACACCTATTTACAACTTATGATTCAGTCTAATGCTTCTTTTTTGTGTATACCTGGCTGGCTTATGCTACTGGTCCGCAGCTGCTTCTTAGCTATGATATCACTGACTCACTATAGGAGTTGTTTGACAGGCGGTCTACTACTTTGAAGCATTTGTTGAGTGTTTGTCTAGTCTACTATAGGAGTTGATTGACAGGTGGTCTACTACATATTGATCTACATTGTCATTGTTATGCTCTTTGTTACATGGTTTCGTTTCCCTGCTCAGATTTTGTTTCTTATTATCTCGTGCATTGACATACCTAAATCTGTCCTACATTTTTTTTTGATAAAGGGCGCCTGCCATTTTATTACATGATCAAATCATTTACAACAAGTGCACGGATCTGATCCTCAAACCCCTCTCCATGAGAGATGGGGTTAACAAAATGACAAGCGGGTGAGGCCAAGGCATGAGCTACCCTATTACCTTGCCTCCTAACAAAACATAAATTGAAAGACAAGAAAAGAGAAGAGAGCTTGGAGATGTCCTTGACGATGAAGTGCTCATAACCACGTCCTCCATATCCCTTCTTCACAGCCTCTACCAGAGTAAGGCAGTCTGTCTCCACAATGACGTCTGTATATCCTTTTCCAAGCGCAAGCTGCATGCCTTTCAGGACAGCCACACCCTCCGCTCTAAGCACCGAGTATGGCTGTACTAAACGACACTGGGAAGTCCACAACAGGCATCCACGGTCATCCCGTATAGCTGCACCACAACCACCATCACCCGTCGGAGAAATGGAGGCATCCGTGTTGATCTTAACGCAACCCAATGGGGGGCGGCGCCAAGCTACACTGTCAGAAGAAGGCGCTGAAGCAATCGGGGATTCGACTCCTCTGCTGACGGCTGCATGGTACTGTGTGTATCTCCTAACAATGTCGATGAAGCTCGCTGCTAAGCTCGGGAGAAAGGGAGGATGCTCATCAAAGACGTATTTGTTCCTTGCTGTCCACGTAACCCATAGAAGCGCCGCGCCCTCCTCTTTGCGTCTGTCATTCTCCTCATCCAGAAGACTGTCCACAAAGCTCCCCACGTCATGAAGGTCCATCTGTCCCAACCAGTCGAACTCACCTGTAGCCCAGATTCTCCTAGCTATCTCGCACTGGAGCAGGACGTGCGTCGAGTCCTCCCGCTGCCCGCAGTGGTGGCAGCCCTCATCTACAGTCACCTGCTTCCTCTGCAGCTCCGTCATAGTAGGAAGGATATTCCTCAAAGCTCTCCAGATGAAATGTTTTAATTTCGGTGGCCATCTTTCTTTCCACAGCCTTCTCCATCTTTCCTCTTGCTCCCCTTCCCACATGTCCTCCCCCGACCTTAGGAGCTGGTAAGCACTCCTGACCGAAAAAATCCCATTGCTTTCCTTGTCCCAAAAAAGGCTATCCGCCACACGCCACCGTGGAATTGGAATGTTTAGGACAGCCCTCGCAAGATGACTGGGAAAGCACTCTTCTACCACCTCCCTCCTCCAACCTTTCGTCACTGGGCAGATCAAATCACTCACCCAGTTGTACTCTTCCGGGCCACTCACCAAATACCTATGTACCGTGCCACCCAAGTGAGGGATCCACCTATCCCTATAGATGTCGATGTCCTTCCCATCTCCCACTCTCCATCTCATTCCCTCCTTGACCAGCTGCAGCGCCCCCCAAATGCTCCTCCAAGTGTAGCTAGGACTACCTCCCATCCTTGCATGCAAAACAGAAGAGGACCTGTAGTATTTTGCCTTCAAAATCCGGGCCGCCAAAGACTCACCATGGACCGCCAATCTCCATCCCTGTTTGGCTAACAAGGCTTGGTTGAAGACCTTCATATCTCTAAAGCCCATCCCTCCACTCTCCTTAGGCTTGCAAAGCCTCTCCCAACTCATCCAGTGTATCTTCCTATCCCCTTCCGTCGACCCCCACCAAAACCGAGCCATCATCGCCTGAATCTCGTCAACCAAACCATCCAGAATCTTGAAGACACTCATAAGATATGTGGGAATAGCTTGGATGACCACCTTAATGAGCACCTCCTTCCCCGGCCTAGAGAGAAACTTCTCCTTCCATCCCTGAACCTTCTTCCACACTCTATCCTTTATCGCAGCAAAAACAGCTTTCTTAGATCTCCCAATGACTGTGGGGAGTCCAAGATACTTCTCATGCTTATCCACCTCTCTAACCTGCAGTCGGTCCTTGATCAGTCCCCGTCTCTCCACAGAAACATTTGCACTAAAGGAAACCTCCGTCTTCTCATAGTTAATTTTCTGTCCAGATGCCCTCTCGTATTGGCTGAAAATTTCAGCTAAAGCGGAGCATTCTTCTGAGGTTGCCCTTGTGAAAATAATACTGTCGTCTGCAAAGAAAAGGTGAGTGACCCTTGGCGCCTTCCTGCAAATTCTCGTGCCATGGATTTTGTTGTCCTGTGCTGCTTTGGAAAGAGAGAAAGAGAGAGCTTCAGCGCAAAAAAGAAAGAGATAGGGGGAGATGGGATCACCTTGGCGTAGACCTCTTGTAGGGGTTGCAGTGCCTCTCCTTTTGCCATTGACTATGATCTTGTGGGATACACTGGACACACACTCCATCACCTTATTCCTACAAACATCCGGGAACCCCATCTTCCTCATAACCTTCTCCAGAAAAGCCCATTCCACCCGGTCATATGCCTTACTCATGTCGAGTTTGAGAGCCATCAAACCTTCTCTTCCCCGCTTCTTATGCTTCATCGTGTTGAACAACTCGTAGGCAATAAGAGCATTGTCAGTGATCATCCGCCCCTTCACAAAGGCACTTTGGTTCTCTGAAATTATGTCATTCAACAGCGGCTTGATCCTATTCGCCAACACTTTTGTGATTATTTTGTACGAGACATTACATAGGCTTATGGGGCGGAACTTAGAAATCCGAACCGGGTTGTTCGTTTTGGGAATCAACACAATATCAGTTTCATTCATATCCTCCATAGTCTCCTCCCCTTTCCACCATCTGCTAATAAAAGACAACAGACTGTCTTTGATCACCTCCCAAAATTTCTGGTAGAAAATAGCCTTCATCCCATCTGGGCCTGGAGCTTTGTTGGGGTGCATTTGATTAAGAGCCTGCCAGACCTCAGTCTCCGTCGGTGCCTGGTTGAGACGTGGGAAATTCTCTTCAGAAATAACACCCGACATATCAGCAATGAACTCCTCCATTCCGGATGGGGCCGAGCTGGCGAAGAGAGAGTTGAAGTACGAGGAGATAATTTCAGCAATCGAATCTTGTTCAGTATGCCAGCTACCGTCCTCCTTGAAGAGACCCTGAATCATGTTACGCCATTTCCGTTGACTTGCTTTGTGGTGGAAATACTTTGTGTTCTTGTCTCCGTCTCTCATCTCATTGGTCCTAGCCCTTGCCAACCAGTAGCTTTCCTCCAGACGCTGTAACTCCTGCAGCTCATGTGTTATCTCTGTACATTCTTTCAACATATCATTGGAAGGTGGCCGATTTTGAGCGCTAACAAGCTTTTTTTCCGTCTCTGCCAGTCTCTTCTTGATGTTCCCGAACTTTCCATCTGCCCATTTAGAAAGCCTCTCTGCGCAACTATCCGTCTGACCTTTTAAGCCCAAATCCGCGTTGCTGTTCCAAGCCTGTTGCACCACCGCTTTGCACTCCGGGGAAGATAACCAGAAGGTTTCAAATCTGAATTTTTTCTACCGCTGCCCGTACCTCCTCTTTCCGCCCACAGAAGAATCTGTCCATGATCCGAATTGAGAATAGGAACATTCTTAACCCGTCTCACATTAAAATTCTCACACCATTGCCTGTCAGCCAAAAAATGATCAAGCCTTTCCAAAATGAGATTCTCCTCATGTAGACCACGCTTCCAAGTAAATTTGCACCCCGTGGATCCCAAGTCCGTTAGAAGGCAATTGTCAATCGCCTCCCTGAAGTTGCTCATCTGCCATTCATTCCTCGGCTGTCCTCCTTTCTTTTCTTCATGAGATAGAATTTCATTGAAATCACCTCCCAGCAGAACAGGACCCCTAGTCTGAGCACATACCTCCTCCATCAACTCCCACGTACGTCGCCTCTCCTGAGTAGCAGCCCACCCGTACATCCCCACAAAAAAGAAGCAGTCCGGACTGCCTTCCACTCCCACCTCCGCTGCAATATGATGGTCAGAGAAAGACTTTATCCTCACGTCATCACCTCTCCACCATAAACCCAAACCCCGCGACCTGCCTCTGCTGTCCACATAGAACCCTGCATCGAAACCACATATCCTCTTCACCACCTCCTGGTCTCCCCCTCTACACATAGTCTCCATGACGAAGACTATATCGGGCAACTCTCTCCAAGACCGCCTTCTCAGAGAGTCAATCGTCCCAGAGCTGCCCAAGCCCTGGACGTTCCAACATAGGATTTTCATGGCTGTTCACGGGTCTGGTCCTCGCCAGTACCCGCTACTGAAAGAGAGATAGGGACTTCCAGACCCTCCTACTTCCTTCTTTTTTCCCAGTGTAGCTCCCCCTCTTCTAACCCTTCAAGGACACCATCCACTTCCCTTCTGTTTCTTTTCCCCCCCATCTTGTAACAACCACCTCCAGTCCCCGTTCCCCTCTCCAAAATCGTACTCTTTTCCCTCCTATCTATCTTCCCCATACTTCTCCCCCTCCCCCTTCCTACCTTCTTCCTTCCTCCCTTTGCCCCCATGAGGATATCAGACCTCGCTCTTCCCACGTAATTGGTCCCAAGAGCAAAACATCCCCCCGACTCTCCAACACCCTCTACCTCCTTGCCCAAGGTTCCCATGGCCCCCCCTTCATTGCCACCGAAAAGAACAGGTGTGCCCGTGGGTATATCAACCCCTTCATGCTCCGCGCCTTCAATCATGGCCTGCCCACAGGTCTTCGCCCCCCCTCCAGGTCCCTGCGTCGGTACTCGAACATCATCACTTGGCCTCCCAGAAGACTTAGTGCCTTGAGTGGTGCAGACCTCCCCTGTCGCAGCTGTGTGAGCGACGAGACCCTCTTCACCGCGGTTCTCCTCCATACACCTGATGTGGACAGCGTCCCTCTTCGGCTGAGTATGCAGTTTGTCCGTCGACCGTTGCCCAATCTGACCATCGCCTGTTCCCTTCCATCTGCATCCGTTGGCTTCTATCTCCGCTGCCCGTTTGGTGAAAACTTGCTCGAGATCCTCCACCGACGGTGCACGACCATCTTCCCCTTCCTCCATTGTCTGATCTTTGCCCCGGTTACACGACTCGGTGTCCACGCTGTTGGCTCGCGAACGCCCTCCATTCTTCGGCTTCAAGACAAAGCGTAATTCCTTCTCCGATCTGCCCAACAATTCGTCCTTCATCGACGTCGCCCAATGTTTGGTAGGTGATGCTTTGATCCAGGGCCCCCACAGCCGCGGTGGCACCCCGTCCTCGTCCTCTCCCTCATCGGTGCAGTCCTTCTCGAAGTGTCCGATCAGCCTGCAAAGATAGCAGAAGGAAGGCATCCTCTCATATCGGATTTCCACATCCACGATTCGTCCGCCGCCGTCCCGTATTTTTTGCTTCTGCCTTATTGGTTTTGATACATCAATCTCCACCCGAGCACGGCATGACGGCCCCCAGCCCAGGTCGCGCAAGTCAACCGCCGTGACACGACCAACCTTCGACGCCACTGCCCTGATCACTCCCTCCGACCGGAACCCTAGCGGGAGGTTGTACAGACGAATCCAAAAGAAGCTTAGGTTGATCTCCAGCGCCGTCGGGACGTCGTCTGGTTTGATGTCCCTGACCACCAGTAGATGGTTGTCGAAATTCCACGGTCCATCCTCGACCACCTTCTCTTTGTCTTTCCAGTGCGTGAATTGGATGATGAATAGGTTCACTGCTAGCTGCCGGAATCCCACTTCACGCCGCAGCGCCCACGCGCTAGTCATTGTGCGCTTCAGCGCGGGAAAGTTATAGGGCCTGTGTGTCATCAGTCGACCCACGAGAGCTAGGTCAAGGTGATCCTTGCTCTCTCCGTCCGCTGTCCCTCCCAGATCAAGAACGTCTGTTTCCTCCTCCTCCCTCACCCTGAGTGCCGCATATCGATCCACAAGATCATCCGCCATGGCGCGGAGAAGCCCTACAACCTGCAAGAGAGAACCACCTCGTTGGCGAGAAGACCCCGCGTGCGTCGCCTGAAGGGAAACCCTAGGAGCACCGACCAGGGAGAACTTAAATCTGTCCTACATAAGACACCAATACTTGTAATTATTTCTTCAGAACCTCAATGTGAGTTGCTGGAAGATTATAACAGTAGAAAGTTCTAGATGATCCAGTTCACAGTTTGCATGCTATCAGGTGAGTCTTTAAAGGAAAATTGCTCAAAAGTATGTCTTGAAAACACAAAATCCAGCAACTACTACTACTAGGAATGAACCCCTAAAAGGCAAATTGATTTACTTAGAACTGATGAATGATGCACCATGTAGTCTATTCACTCTGAGATATTTCTAATATTGAAGGTCTCAATCATCTGGTTGGTTCTCAAGTTTTATCTTCTTGTTTTGTAACCTGGAAGGTGATTCCTAGTGACCGATTTAGTTCAGGCAATGTCAAAAATTTGTTGACTTAGGATTATAAAATTGGTCAAGCCATAAGACAACTTTTATATTCGAGTATAGGTGTTAAATCTTGCTAGGTTGTATGCTCGTACAACCATGACGATTTCACACTTCCTGGCTTTGAAGTAACATTTTGTTCACTTTTATTTATGCCATTCTTTTCATCTGTCCAGGAAGATGGCCTTCTGCACACAACATGTGGAACCCCGAATTATGTTGCTCCCGAGGTATCCTGTGTTTCTGTTGTTGTTGTAATAACTTGAGGCATTTTATGTCGAGGCAGTTCATAATGAAGATATTGTATTATTTGCTGTCTCCACATGGCTTTTATGTTGAATGGTGGTGATTTCATCAATTGTTGGGTTTCAATACAGTTTCTTACATTTTCAGGTCATAAATAACAAAGGCTACAATGGCGCAAAAGCAGATTTGTGGTCTTGTGGTGTGATTCTTTTTGTTCTTATGGCTGGCTATCTACCTTTTGATGATGCCAACCTTTCAACACTATATAAAAAGGTATTCCTTGTAACCATAGTACTCTTTTCTTGTTGGAATGCATGGTTTATCAGTAGGACTCATTCTTGGCTTCTTATTGATGTCCAGATCTTCAGGGCTGATTTTAGTTGCCCTTCTTGGTTTTCTAGTAGTGCTAAGAAACTAATTAAAATGATACTTGACCCTAACCCTGCTACGGTAAGGATGGTTGTTTCATTATATGCATTCAGTTTCTAGGCCAGGCCTAATTTCCTTAACTTTAGAGTAGATTTTATCCTAGAATAAGGATATATATATTCCATCAGTAGCTCAGTTCATATATGTGTTTTCTCGACTAATAAGTAATAGACTTGCACAGATAACATATTAATGCATCTCATCATGAAACGCATTACTATTTCTGAGGTTATTGAGAATGAGTGGTTCAGTAAGGGATACCATCCTCCTACATTTGATGAACAAGATATCTCTCTTGATAATGTTCAGGCAATCTTCGATGAATCAATGGTAATTCAAGGCGACTTTTCTTTTTGATGTATAATTTCCTGATTAGTTCTATGGATATTGATTTGATGTCTAACTGTTTTTTTTTCCTTCAGGCGCCTGCAAACCTTGTTGTAGAAAAACGAGAAGAAAAGCCCGTGATGATGAATGTTTTTGAGCTCATTGCCACCTCCCAAGGACTCAATCTTGGCACATTATTCGAGAAGCAAATGGTGAGGAAGATCTTATTCCAACAAAATATTTGTGCTGGACTTAATATGAAACTGCGATGAAGTCTTTATATCTGCAGAGAATAGTAATCATGGATACTATAATCATGAGAAACACTCACTGTTCTAAGATGGCGAAATTGTTCATTCATACAATCCTCTTATTAAATTTAATTGCTTTTTTTTTAGATGTGGCTGGTGGGTTTTCCTTGGATGCCTCAATTCAATATTACAAACCTTATACAGAAGGTTATCCATGTCAAAGTAAGGTCTCAGGCATAAGCACTCTCCGGCACAACGTAGGAGCACTTAACAGTCTCAAGTGATAGGTACATGGGTTTAGCAGTGATGATGGAATGGGATAAACGGTGGCCATGGTGATTGGAAAGTGGGATGAAGATATTAATTATGCACTAGGTGACTACTTGCAGTATTTCACTTAGCCCTGCTCTGCATGAACTATACTAACTGATGCAGGGCCTTCAACAGATACTGCAAATGCTTTTTCCTGATTTGAGAAAATTAATCTCATGGACACTGATCTTGTTTTGGTCTCTATATAAATGGTTTTCTTCTATAATTGAATGTTCTCTTATCAGTTTTTGTTCTGAGGTGAAGAATAGACTTTTTTTCATGTTCAATGATTGATTTATATCTTCTCTTATCAATTTGGTTTTCTGTTCTGAGCTGTGGAAGAGATATTTCTCATATTCATTGGTTGTTTTCTTATTATAGATGGGTCTTTCTACATAGCTTCTGGTTTAAGCCTTTGGATAGCATGACTTTTGAGTTCCTCTATTCATCTATTCAAGGTTCCCTGTTGGGCTGGATGCTGCTGCTCGGATCTGAAGAGTTGTAATCTCAGACTCATCAATCTGCCATTAGTTCATCTTGGGAAGAAGAGTTGTACTATATTTCATTCTGGTAGGATTTCCTTTCATCTATAATCATCAAATGACCTGTCAATATCTAGAATGGCTCACATCATACATAGCTAGTTGTTTTAAAAATGCTGGCAGTATAGGTCAAGATATTTCTCACAACTAGGGAAACAACCAATGCATACTAATAGAACGGTCAAGGAATTAATGTATAGTTGTCATTTGTTCATAATTATAACAGTCCTAGTCCCTGCAACAACTCACTTGTTTGATCCTTGGGGAGGTTACAACATCATCGGTTTTAGAGATATCCTCCTACATGGGTTACTTATTGCATTCTCTTTAAGGTCTATTTGCTTCAGTTATGGTATCTTGTACTACTGGTAATTTCATTCCAGACTGTTGGTCTAAAATATTTCATCATCTCTCTCTTTCTCTGTGTTTTCCTGTTCATAACCAAGACCAGTTCCAACAGCCATATTATGCCTTCATAACTCAAAGCCTGCTTGATTCATTCCTTGTGTGTAGCATAACTTGAGCCTAATGATTTAGGAATCGAATTCTAAATTAGAGTCTTGACTGTACCTTGAATTGGTGCATGGTTCATGTTATGCTTGACGTGGGTTTTTATCTTTTGTTGCAAACCAAATTCCACAGTAGAAGCTATTAAGATCAAGTCATGCAAATAAGATGATTGCGGTACGCTATTACATGGTGAATTTCCTATCATGGTGATGTTGTCATTTTCTAATGCTTCTCAAATATTGGTTATGAGTTTTCTGGATGATGCTTTATAAAAAGCTATTTCCTTTACATTCTTTCCTTGTTGCATTGTAGATTGGCCTTAGATGTTGATAAGTGTGCTCATCTAAACTTATACCAGCCACATCACAAACCACATATATCAGAATTTGTTGCTCAATAGACTGACCACGGATGTTACTTTCACTACATCCTTTTCTTGTTGCTCGGTAGACTGGTAAATGTCATTTCCTTTCAGATTCAACTAGATGTCATGAAGTTTGATTATACAATCTGAATTATCATCAACTCCTCATTGAGCCATTTGTTCTGATTTAGATGAACACATTCACACAAAATTTATAAAATTACACGACACATTCACACAAAAAATATATATGTTGGTCATAAGAACATGTAGATGGCTACATAGTATGCATGCATATTCTCATACTATCGAAATAATTTACTGGTCTGTCTTGATCCATGCCTTGAACTTAACTTCAATGCATTTTTATGATTATTAGGGATGCTTTAAATGTGAAAACCATAGCACACCATAGAAATCCCAGATGTGTACAGCCTAAATAATAACACATTTCAGTCACTTAGACTAGTGTAGGGACAATGGTATTAAAAGAATGACCCAACGCATCCCATTATGGAAGACTCCAAGAATGGCAACAAATTTCAGTTTATTTGTTTTGTGTAGTTATTAGAATTATCTCCTAAATACAGTAGTATTAGACTGTTAGTTACGACCTAAACAAAATGTTCTTCTAATGGATTTCATAAATGCTTTAGATTTCAGGCATTAGCAATAATATTGATGGATATGTTTATGCATATCCATGTACATAAATGGGGAAAATGTTCCTCATTACTATAAAACATTTGCATACAAAACAGAAATATCCCAAAAAAGAATGAGGGTGCACAAAAGTTAGTGTTTTGTGGCTCAAAAATGGGTGCACAAGTTCAACCATTCTTATGCTTGCTTGATGCTGAGCAAGGGATGCAATTTATTTAGTATTTGGAGCGTAATGGCAGAAACTTACACTGCTTATAAAACCATTGGACAGCAGTATAAAGCTCATTCTGACACTTGTTCAATAAAGCTCACATATGTGCTTACAAAAGGCGGATCACATTACACATTTTATACTTCTGGTGCACATTTATTAAGTTTTTTATTTGCAAATTAATAAAAATAGGACATGTTGATAAAATGTGACATCAATTTAACATCAAGGCATGGAATTACTATTCACTTGCAGAGTACATGTTTATCTGTTTGATTTCCTTTCTATGGGTTGTCGTTATTGAAGAATGGTTTTACTATTTTGATGCCAGAAAATTGATCGAGCATATAGTGATATAATATAGAAATGACATCTACAAAAGAAATGGGAGTAATATTGTACAGTGAAATAAAAAATGACATGCTAAAATTTAACTATAGTGATGACTTACAGACTGGCAGGCTCCTTAAAGATTTCCAACACCGTGTCATTTATATCTTGTGATTTACCAACAGCAGATCCTACTGTAAGCTGTAGTGCCATTCAATCATATATATTTTTTGATCTGTTCGAAGTTGAGAGAAGCTTAATGCAATAAAGTACTTAAGATTATTATTCTAACACTAGCCTATCAATGGTACAGGGGTGAAACAATGTACCCAAACTTGGACAACTACTTGCATCCTACAGAGCCCCTAGATGATCTTCCTGATATCCAAGCTATTTCAGATCTGCTCGGATCAGACCCTTCAGTATCTGCAGATATGAATAACTTGCATCCTGGAATGACAATTCCTGGTACCGAGGTAATTCTATTTACATATCATATTTTGTTTGTTCTGAGTACTGTAATAATAGTTGTTATTCCTTGATTGTGTCCACTAGAGGGCTAAGTAGGAATGTATTGAATTGAAGTCACTGATATTTTATGTTTGTAATAAGTTTCAACGTGGGGTATATCTGTTGGTTACTAAAGAATATGTGGCAAATGACCTTTCCACACAAAGAGCGGACAGGACCTTGTAGCCACTTTAAGCTCCTGGTGAGTGCTTAAGCGGGCGCGGGTGACTAAGATTACACACACATACCTATACGTATATACATCTATAGATATTATCACAAACTTTGAACTGTAATATTATCTAAACGGAGTACATGTCATCAACTCTGAGCTGATTACATTTAGTATAAATTGATATAACCAGTAGTATAATACAATATGTGACTTTGTTAGTATCAATATTCAATTATATAAGTATTAGTCATTTAGTGTATTTCTATACTTAGTGAATCCATATAGTAAGAATAATACAATACTCATGTCATCAGTCTAGCATATATAACTAAGTATTAACCAACAACTATATATATGATAATGCCGTAATAGAGTGACTAGTAAACGATATATTATATAGTTATGAAACAGTAGACGGTTAACTATATAATTTTTATGTACTAATTAAACTTACCACAGTAATCTGTATTATCTACAGTAAACCTGGAATAGTAGTTGTAATAACATACTGCAGTAGCAGAAGACTCCATGAACTATATACTTCACATTGAATGCTTAAGCTCATATATAAATTATATTCATATATGAATATTCATTAATGTTTATCTATAGAGATTTTGATGAGTACTATTTTGACATGTCCAAATAGCTTGTCCTTCTGAGAGAAAGTAGTTCTATAGGAACATATCCATTTGTCTCTTCCGCAATGCTTCTCATGGGTTTTCAGATCAGCAATCACAAAGAATTTCTTGTCGTTGCATCAGCTACAGGTATAGCTCTTGTCACAATGACTCCTTTTGTAATGGTTCTTTACACACATGATTGTCTTTAAAGGCTAGAACTTTTTGTTATCTTTAATTGTTCTTCTTGCACCCCACAAATGGACAAGAGTACCTCTCTATCAACACAGGTTCAGAACTCGAGTCCTTGCTGTGTTTAGCGAGTACAATGGCAGTTTTGTACTCATCTCCATGGCCACACATGTGCATGTGCAAGTTTGCATCCCTGCTGCAGTATGGAAGTCAGAACAGGAATAACATTTTGCTAAATCTGCATGTCAAGTTCATCAGATCCAATTAGGCACTCAGCCTGTCTACCAATAATTGTGTGCAGCAAACTTTAAACTCGGTGTATCGTTTGATCCAAGAAATCAAGATCACTTAACAAGGCCTTTGGGCCTCAGAGATTTGCCCCTGCGTGAAGTCCATTATGCTCTATAGTCTGCAGAAAGCAGTGTAAAGAAAAGGAGTCATTGGAGTGTTGTATGATTTATTGATCTATTCACCTACTTTTTCTATGGACCTTCAGTCACGATTCTCACTCCATAGATAATGTGGTATGGAAATTCTGTTCTCAAGTGACATTGGAGAGTTGTATGATCTATCTATAGTTTGTAGTGGATAGATGTAGTCAGAAGAAGATATTGTATACATGTGTCTTTTTTCCATGCATATTGTAAAACAGGGGCCAGGTTAATGTCCTCCCCACGTGTACTCATTGTTCAAATATAAATAAAAGTATCATTGGTGACATTGTAAGCACAACTCGATCTTGAATAACATTCATTTGTTTTTTTATTGAAAACCACTCTATATTGGCAAGCGACTGACTGGATACATAATGTCTCTCACTACATATGTATGTATAGTACATGGTGTCTTTCACTACACATTAGCTATAATTACATGTGTAGCATGTGCTAATTTTTGCTATACATGAACTACAAATACAAATTGTAACCAATGCTATCTCTCCCTACATATCATAGGTAAAAATTGAATTGTAGTCATACATTTGGCTACAATTGAAACTACATGTTTATGTGTAAGGACATTTTTACCTACAATTATGGTTACATATGAATTTGTAGCGAGAGGAATAACTAACTACAACTTTGAAAAATGTAGCCTAAACAATTAGCTACACGGGTATTAGCTATATATTATAAATGTAAGGATAAATGTAGCCAAAGCTTTTAGCTACAAATTTTGGGGTTTTTGCTACAAATTTTTTTTGTAGTTAAAGACCATATTTTTCGTAGTGACATTTGAAAGAATCGGTTCATACCTTGGCATTCCAGTTAAGATGGATGAGTGTACTCAATCTTTCAGTTTCCTTGACTCAGCTAGAATTCAAGTAATAACGAGTATTTCATCTACATTTCCTAGAAAAATATCTCTTGTTAGTGAGGAAGGAGATGAACAAGTAGTTCAGCTGTTCTATGACTGGATTCCCTATTGTTGCAGGTGCTACGGTTTTTTTGGCAATGATGATTGCCCAAGTAAACAATCTAATCTCAAATCTTCTGTTGCTGTGAGAAGAAGCCTTAAATTGGTCTGGGAAGTAAAAAAATCTTCAAATCCTACTGGTATCAAACCACTGCCTACTGTAAAATGCCAAGGGGAAAATGGGTCTGTCATTGAAGAAATTCTAAATGCTGATGAGATTGCCCAAAAGAAGCTAAGTCTGCAGAAAGAGGTTCCTGAGGTTGAGGATTTAGTCCTTTCTAAAGAGGTCAATGAAGGCTTTGATGATGAAATTCTTAATGTTATAGGTCACTGTCCTTTAACTCCTTCTCCAAATCTGGCTGGAAATCTCAATACTCCTTAGTTCCCCGGCTTCATTGAGCTCTATCAGCAATTTGCCAGTGGATAAAAATAAAAAGGACTTTTCAAAGTATCAATAAAAAATGGTGGTTGGGAATTACTCCCCAATTTATGGTGATTTGGTTATGACATCGAAAAGCACTGAGGTTGTCAGTTCAATAGCCCCAGGGGACAAATGAACCCCTCCATCACTATCACCTCCTAGAATGTAATGGGCATTAATAAGAAAATTCTTGACGTCCAGGAGGAAATAAGGAGAGTGAATTCCGATATTGTTATCCTTGTTGAGACCAAGATTAGAAGTAAGAAAGTGATGAAGTTTATGAGTAGGTTTTTTGGAGAGTACAAATGGTATTCAAATCTGAAACCCCACATTCTTGGAAGGGTTTTTATTCTTTGGAAGGAAAGTAGGTGCAATGTTCAATTTATTGATGAATGCGATCAAGCTATACATAGTAGGATTGAGAAGGATGGGTGTAGTTTTCTCTTAACCGCAGCTTACGGTCACAATGATGATAATGACAGAGTCAGTCTTTGGGACAACTTAAGTAACTTTGCTAATAATGTTAATGAACCTTGGATCATTATGGACGATTTTAATGCTGTGAGAAAATCTGAAGAAAGATTTGATTCTTTACCTCCCACTGCAAAATTGATGGATGATTTCAATGGTTTTGTTTTAGAATTTGGTATGTTTGAGATGCACCTTGATGGGACTTACTTCACTTGAGACAATAAGCAAGATGGGGATCACTTTGTTGCTTCAAAAATTGACAAAATCCTCTATAACAATCTTTTCCAGTCTAGCTTCATTCAATTTCATTGGGAAAGTATTTCTAATACTATTAGTGATCATCGAAGACTCTGTTTTCTCTTGAGTGAGCAAAGTAAAATCAAATCCCCTTTTAGGTTCATAAATGGTTGGATTAAGCATAAATATTTCGATGATATTGTGCGGGAGGTTTGGAAGAGTGAGGTACCTAGTTTTGCTTCCTTCAAGTTCTATAGAAAGCTAGAAAATCTTAAACTTAGATGGAAGAAATGGAATTTTGACTTTTTTGGGAATATGTCTTCTAATGTCACTATTGTTAAAGAGATTGCTTTATCTACTCAGAAGAAGGCTGATCTAAATCCCAGTGATTCTTCCCTTAGAAAAATTGCCAATGAGAAAAGAAAAGAAGTTAAGGATGTTGCCATCATTGAAGAAAGTTTTCTTAGACAGAAATCCCAGGTTCAGTGGTTGAAAGAAGGCAAACTGAGTACCAAGTTCTTTTATTCGTCCTTAAGAACCAGAAGAAGCAGGAATACCATTAACTTCCTTACGGTAAATGGGTCTACTATTAGAGATCAAGAGTTGATAAGGGATTCTATAGCTGAATTTTATAGTTTGATGTTTAGTAATGAGGACAAAGGCAGAGTGTGGGAGGGAAGTTGGAGTGGTCCCAGAGTTAGTAGTAGTCATAATGCTCTGCTTACCAAAAATTTTATGAGAAAAGATCTTGAAGATTTCATTAATAACTTAAATGAGGATAAATGACCTGGTCCCGATGGTTTTAATGGTTGTTTTTACAAGTATGCATGGAAGTTTATTGGTGATGATGTCTTTGAGGCCATTTCTGAATTCTTCCAAAATGGTAAAATCATAAAAGAAGCTAATAGAATGTTCATCTCTAACTTGATTTCTAATTGGCGACCTATTGCTCTTTGTAATGTGTTTTATAAAATCTTATCCAAAATTTTGGCTAATAGATTACAAGATGTATTGCCTAATATCATTGATAATGCCCAATGTGCTTTTGTCAAGGAAGGAGCATTAAAGACGTTGTGTTACTTGTTAATGAGATTCTTAGTGATTTCAAGAAGAAGAATTGTTCCAATATGTGCATTCAAGCTGATCTTTCCAAATCTTATGACTTTGTTAGCTGGAAATACCTTTTCTCAATTCTGTATAAGATGGGTTTTTCCAAAAAGTGGATTAGTTGGATTGAAGCCATTTTTACTTTGACTTCCTATCAGATTATGGTTAATGAAGAGCCATCAAATTTTATTTTCCCAACTAATGGTGTGAGACAGGGTGATCCTATTGCCCCTTACTTATTTGTTATTGTGATGTAGGGCTTTACTGAACTTTTCAAAAAAGAAGTTTTAAGTAAATATATTATCCCTATTTATGTCTCTAAGAGTTGTAGTTGTTCTCATATTCTGTTTGTTGATGATCTTATGATTTTCGCCAAGGCTTCCAGTAGTAATGCTAGTAACATCAAGAAGGTTATGGACAACTTTAGTAGCATGTCTGGTCTGAAGGTTAATAATGATAAAAGCATGGTGTTTCTAGGAGGTGGTAATAGGGTGGATGATATCCCCAATCTGCTGGGTATGAGAGTTGATGATATTGACAAAATGAAATACCTTGGTCTCCCTCTTTTTCATGGCAAAATTAGAAAGAAGCATTGTGATAAGTTGATTTACAGAGTCAAGAAAAAGTTGGAATGCTGGAAATCGAAGATGTTGTCTATGGTTGGTAGGATTGAGCTCATTAAATCATCCCTTTCTACTATGCACCTCTTTTGGGTTATGGCCTTTCCTATTCCTTCTTCCACCCTTGAGGAGATTGATAGGATTTGTAGGGACTTCTTATGGGGTCAATAGGATAACAAAAGGAATATTCATCTTATTAAGTGGGACATTGTTACTTTGACAAAAGTTGAAGGAGGTTTAGGGTTCAGAAAGTGTGAGGACGTTGCTAATGCTTGTTTCATTCAGAATGTGTGGGACATTGCTAGAAAGAACGACACTCTTTGGGTTAAATGGATCGGATAAAAGTATTTCAAAAAAGAGTCTTTGTGGAGTTGTATAATCTCACCAAATCACTCTTGGATGTTTAATTGCATCATTAGTTGCTTACCTTTGCTCAGAAAGCATTTCAGCCTCAAGATTGGTCCTGGCAATAGTTTAAAGATCTGGAAGGATCCCAAGGTGGTAGGGAATTTTCTTTATGATATTGTTGATAGGAATTCCAGTATCAGGGCAGGGCTCTCTTCGAATGCTCAATTGAATTCCATTATTGCCAATGGGAATTGGTTCATTAATGACTCTCATTGCTCTAATATTATGATGGATATCTTGAATAAGATCAGCATTCATAAGATTGAAAAGGATTTGTTCTTGTTTGATGGCAAGGAGGATGTTTCCTTTAAGTCCATTTGGGAGAGTATTAGGGTCAAAGGGTCTGAAGATAGAAAGTTTTCCTGGATTTGGAAATGTAAAAGTCATGCCAACAACAAAATTCATGTTTGGAAAGCCATTCATAATAAGATTCCTACATCGGATTATGTGAGAAGACTTGGTATCCCTATTGCATTAGTTTGTTTCCTCTGTATGAAAGGTTACGAAGACACTCATTGTGTTTGTTTTGACTGCTCTTACTCTAAGGATGTCTGGTCTTTGGCTCTGAATAGTAATCTTATTGATAAAATTCCTACTGATTGGGATGATTATACCCTTATGCCTAGTGCTAACGTTGGTATTATGTCATATCATATTCTTTACCATATGTGGCATGAAAGAAACAATAGAGTTCATGTGAATGCCTTCAGGACTCCTAACATTCTTTGGAACATTATCTATGATAAGTTCTCTATCTTAGCTGACTCCGTGAGTGCTCAGTAATTTTTCTTTGGTTTGGTGCTTCCTCTCCTCTAGAAGTTTTTTTTCAGGTGGTGTTCTGGGTTCTTTAGGGCCTGCTACAGTTCTCTTTGGGTTCTAGAGGTCTTGCCTTTCTTTGTTTCTGACTATGACAGTTATAGGCTGATCCTACTCCTATAGGTTCTATGGAGTGATTTGTTTCTTTGATGCTCCAGTCGTTTTACATGGATATGTTATGATGGTGCTGATATGTTTAGAAGTCTTCTGGATGGTGGATGAGATGGTTGCTGGGTTCTAGATGTGGTAGTTTGTTTGAGCCTCGTCATTGCTCTTCCCTTGTTGCATCTCTCTCAGTCGAGATTGGTTGAGCCTCGCCTTTGCTCTCCCCCTACTTCTACTCAGGATGGTCTTCTCTAGAAAGGTGTTGTTGTGTCTGGTTCTATGTCAATGTTCTTTTTTATGGAAGTTTAGTTGAGCCTCGCCATTATTCTTCCCCTGCTACTCCTCTAGATGTTTCTCTCAGGAAAGGTGCTACAGTGTCTGACTTTTTGCTCTCCCCTCACTTGCAAAGTGAAGATAGTATTTTTTCTGGTGGTCCATCTTTCCCTTTTGGTGTTTGAGATCTATGATCGATGGTTCTGCTTCTGTTTGATCTTTTTGCTATGTCAAGTTGCTTTTGTTGCTCCCCTCTCACTGCTCTGTGATGGTTGATCTTTACTCCCCTCTCACATTCAATGATGGTTGAGTCCAGTTCTTATTCTGATGCCTGGCTACCTTTTACCACTGCAGGTGCTAAGGTCGTGGTGTTGTTGTTCTTACTGCTTGGGATGCCCCCTCTCACGGTCTAGGTTGTTCAGTGAAGATCGAGTTATTAGATTCATCTTCTCAGTTGTCTTTTTTCTACTCGTTGCAGTTGGGGTTGGTGCTGGTTGTGAGTTACTCCTTGGATGGCTTTGCCCGTTTATCATTGATGGCTCATATGGTTTATGGCTTTGATCTGTTCTTTGTCAAGTTGCTTGGTTATGCTCTTCATCTCTGTAGGTGTTTAGTTATGGCTTTTGGTTGATGATCTTTTCTAGAAAGGATGTTGGCTTTGATCTTTTAATAGGAAGGTTTTCTGGTGGCTTTCTACTCCCCTCTCACTTATGTGATGGTCGATTTTTCTTCTGATTGTTAAGGTTCGAAGCTAACTTTGGTTGGATGGCGGGAGAATTTTGAAGTCCTCCTTAGTCTCATAGTTTTAAAGTTGTGGTTTCTCTGTCATATTTTCTAGTTATGTCTTCTTCCTAGTCTTCTTTTTCCCCTTTCTTTTGTATATAGCCTGTATAGTTCGTTTCTTTTTTTTCTATCTTCCTTTGAAGGTAGGATGCATTGTACAAACACTTTTTCTAAAAAAACATAAAAAGAAATACGAGTTTTTACTTACTAAAAAAGAAAAACTTAGACATGAATATATGATCTTTCTTTAAGCTTAGTTCTTATCTTTTTATGTAACGTCTGTAAGAGACTTGTACTCTGGTACCTGGGTCTCATGTCCTGCACTCTGTTCTGTGTCATCTTATTTGAATCGACCTCTACTAATGGCCTGGACCTCATGACCTACACTAAGGCCTGGGTCATGCCTCTTGGTTGACCTACACTAAGGCCTGGGTCAAACTCCATAATCTGATGTCATCTTTATTCTTATCTTAAACTAAATCTTATTGCATATAAATCACTTGAAACATGAGTACTTAACATGATTAAGATGATTACTTAAAAACATAAGTAAATCAGCATGATTACTTGAAAAATGTGTATTTTATCTTGAGTTAATATAGTCCCTCTCCTGAATGCACCATAGTTCTCATAAGGTCGGTTAAGGATCACATAAGGTTGGTTAAGGCTCACATAACTCTCCCACAAAGCACCAAAGGCTGTTTAAGGCTCACTTAAACATGATTGAGAGGACTATATTAACCTAACATGATTTATTATTCTTAAACATGATTTCCATAATTTCGTAATTTATTAAACATGATTATCATTATCTCATGTTTCATTAGCATAGCAGTGATACATAATATTTCATTTGAAATCAAAAGCATGATCATTGCATAAAATGTAACTACATAGCATGAACATGATTTTCCATAAGCATGTAAATCATGAATATCTCACTTAAAAATATAGGCATGTAAACATTCTAAGAATAATAAATATTAAATACTCATGGGCATGGACCACTTACCTAAATAAGAAAAACCAAGCTCCTAAGATCTCCCTGGTCTTATCTCTCAATCAACCTGTGATAATCAACCAAGGTTTCTTAATTAATGTTCTTATCTCTCAATCAACCTGTGATAATCAACCAAGGTTTCTTAATTAAGGTTCTAAATTCTAATGACATTAAAGCTAAAACTTTGTGAAAACCAACCCCAAAAATGGTCCAGAAACCTAGATCATTAGCTAGATCTCAGAAATAGATCAACTTTCATATATAGGTCATCCACATCTGAGCCGTATAGAAATTCTATGAATTTCTAAAGGCCGGGTATATACTGACCAATCAGAATGAGATAAATCGATAAACCATTTATTGGAAATTCGACAAAGGGAAAGATTTAACACTAATATGCTCTTCATCTAAGTTCCTTATCTTGGGCATGATAGAGGGCCTCTTAGTAAATATCTCAACTTGATTAACAACGTTTATGTACAAAATAACATCGGAAAACCTAAAAATGTCCTAGGTCACATGACAAATTAATTTGGATTCTAATGGACATGTATTTAACATTGAACCTGTATGAGGACTTCTCTCTCTTGAGATCCGCCCTTAAGTGAATCAACCTAAGATCTCTTACTTAACAGCACATTACAAGTTTTGGCAACGGTAAACAGCACATTAACATAGAATTTCATCACATGCATGTGTTAGACAAAGTGTTTTGTTTTTCTATAAGATACTCACGGAAAAACCACAAACACCACGATTTTTGGCCGTTAAATGTAGTGAAGTAAACATGCCACATAATGTGGCGGTCGCTAATCTGGGTGCCACCTGATGTGATGGATGACATTATTGCTACCTGGTATGGCTCTTTATTTTTTCAAACACTAAATAATGTAGTGGTTTAGATATCCCAGAGAAACAAATTCTACATACTGTGGCGGTTTGATGCGTGACACAAATTGCATGTAATACCGTGGTTTAAATGGTTGCAGGATCGAGATCAGCACAGACTAGCGCGGACGAGATTGCTACATCAATACTTCTGATGAGAGCGCTATCTAATTTTTTTCCCTCCAATTACTTGCATGGAGTGTTCATTCGGCTGAATGCATGCAGCATGCTAACGGGTTACTCACTCTAATTAAACATTTTCCTAAAAGAAACGGCAGAAAAACGGCAAGAATGATCATAAGTGGTCAGGCAATGCACACTATCGGTGCATCATCAACACTTTTGCCGCCGCCGTCGTTATCGGAGGGCCGCACTTTCTTCTCGTTCTTGATCATCCATGCGTCGAGTCTGCCAGGGGAGCTGGCCGGCCCGACCTCTTTCCCGTCCGAAGCCTTGAGCACTATATATGTACAGGGAAGCCATCACAGTCATCCTGAAGAGGAATATTCCAGTATGCACCAAGAATATGATGGCCCCAGCGGCGATCATGCGCCTAGAAAGAGGCCAGGCTCCGTAGGTGATTAGGGTCAATGCCCAGCAGGCCTCAATGACAAGGATCAACGTTAACGGCACGAACAGAATCAGCAGAGCACTACTGGTGATCTCGCTGCCGTAAACCAGTGCCTGCGCTCTTGTAATAGCAGGGAATACCCAGATAGTGTTTTTGCCCCCGAGATCAGTTCTTCCCTCCATGACAGCCGCGGCGACGGTGAGGTGCCGGAGAACATCGAGGTAGATTGCCTGAGCCCCGTACTCGTTAGCGACAACACCGATGGCAATGAAGGTTAGGACGAGTAGGATGCCGGCTGTGTAGTGGGAGGCGTTGAGGACGAAATCGATCCAGAACAATAGGCGTAGAACCAGGGTCGCGCTTTCATAACGACATAGTGCATGGTGATGACCAAGACCCAGACGAACATCCCCTGTAGGAGAAGCTGTACGCGCTTGCTGACCAGGAGGATAATTATGTTGCCCCTACGGAATGTGACTATGCGAGGTTTCTGTCTCCTACCTCTTCAACGACCGCATTTAAGTAGTTTCAAAGCACAAGGAGCCCTCAAGTTTTTCATGTAGTCTAAATTCCTTGCTTACGACCTTCACCTGTATCCTATTCTGGTAACTAGGAATAAGATATCTCCATCGTGAAGCATTCCAGTTCCGGAGAGGTTGGCTCTGCGGTGCGTAACTCCACCGACGGCGAGGGCGTCGTTACTCTCGTCAGGCACATTGTCTTCTAGTCGGACATTTACTATGATTTACCATTGTGCGATGAAATATCCCTTAGGTAACCTGACTCTAGACATTTCTCTAGGGAACGTGATCCATTCCCAAAAAAACTCCCTCATTCCACTCGACAGCAAACTTTAAGCTATTCGTTGGAATCTAGTTAACCACACGAAACCATACCTGTTTCCTTTCTATTGTTTTGCTATGTTTTATGTTTCGTTCTTTCTTAACGGGTCAGCAACAGTGGCGGAGCCAGAATTGCATAATGGGCGGGGCACAATTTAAAAGACTATTTTATGACTATAATAATATTCAATACATAGATACATGCAAATGTAAGCACAAAATTGTGATCTTGATTACATATTTCTGACTTATTATCTAGTGACATATAAATCAATTTTTATAGATATATCCCTCTAAACATAGAGAAACAAACATATTGAGATACTCATCCCTCATCCGACATATTATATTTTAACATTCTCTTTTTAGAAAATGGCATCCCTAACACCAGTATGTTCCATCCAACTAAGATATGCATCAAACAACCTTACTACTTATCATCATAAGGTATGTCTTTCTAATGTGTGAAAATTCGTACCAATGTCTTTAGTAAGGACATCTTGATAAGTATACCTTTTCAATGGTACGTTGAGTATGACAATTATAATGTGACTTTGAGGTGTATCTTCTTTTAAAGTGGATACTACCAATTCTAGTTTGAGATAAAGGTCAAAAAATACGTCTAACATCACACACACTCCACTATCGAAACTTTTTTATTAATGAAAAATATCTTAATGTTTAATGGGTTCTTATTTGAATGTATTTTAATTGCATAAAAAGGAAGGCAATATAAGACACATAGGAAGTGGTGATGCCAATATTTTTTATCGGGGGGGGGGGGGGGGCATGCAATATACTAGCTCACACAAAAAAAACAAGCATTGAAACATATCATAATGTCATAAAAATGTAAATGGATAATTGATTGTAATTGTTATGTTACAAAACATGAAGAAAATATAGCAGTAAGAAAATGACTAGACGTATCTTTAAAACCAATTTCTAATGGTTCTTTATTGCTTATTACAAACACAAAAGTACAATTATAAACAAGATTTTAAAGTCCTTTTTACTTATTCTATTGTGTCATCTACTATTAAAGCCACTACCATGATCACTTAATACAAAGAACTCACAAATTAAGGAGGCATTGTATAGTACTTTATGAATAATATACATCAACCAATAAGGATACTTGCTTAACCGTAGATGTACTAACAAGATTTAATCCCTAAGCAAAATTTACGACCTTGGCATCCACAATGAATTTTTTTATGAAAATCTTTCCAAATGTTACATAACAATCGTAATCAAATATATTTGAATTGAACACTAGAACATGAGCCATCCATTCTAAAATATATTGTCAAACATGCGAACAACTAGATGGTAATACTTCATCTTATGGTAGGATTATCAATTGGTTACGGACTCATGTGGTAACTACATATTATGTAAATAAAATTATTTATTATGAGTAATATAGAGTTCTACAAAACAAGAAAGACGTCCCATGTGTAACTACCTAAATGTTGGTAATTCGTGCTCCAAACATAAGACTCATTCACGATATGATTTTATGTGTAGCTAGATGCCTAGGCCAAGTCTATGGAAATGCACCAAAAAAAATCCATGCACAAGCAAGGTGCAAACTATTTGTCGATCAACCTATTAAAATTATCTTACGAAATGTATTCGTCCCTTGTTATATAAAGATGCACACTCCATCGGTGCCTCATAGTTATTAACACTGGACAGAACCAACCATGAAAAGGACCATATGGAGATGACTGGAAATTAGATGTGATTAGTTATACAATGCACAATGAGAATGCTACCAATCACATCACACATCGCACATCATCTTAATAATTCGTCAGTTATGGGTTTTGAATTATATTAATGAAAGACAACAGTTATACAGGCTATTACAGTAGGATGTTATTTTCTCTTCACTACTCGATCCGGTGCCATGTATACAGGCAAGACAATTGACTGGTCAAAGTCCGAATGAAAAATAGAAGAACTAAAACCGTTCCGACGTTCCGATATTTAAAAAGGAAATCATTCGACACAACGCATAGTCTGTATTTTCAAAGATAAATAGGGATCGGCCGTTCTATGTTTTCTACGACAATGGATAGGAAAAGGTAGGGCACAATAAAGATTGTTATAACAAATTAACTTGATTGTTAAGGAGATTTAATGTTATATCTGGCAACGGGTAGGGCATGTGCCCACCCGTGCCTGTGTGTGGCTTCGCCATTGGTCAGCAACGTAACCTCTTATGGAATTTTAATCATCTTTTCTTTTTAACTATATGCAAACTCAAAACATTCAAATTATCGTTCAAGATTTTCTGATTGTCCCTAATGTCAGAGAGTAAATAAAAGACTAAACTATATATTGCATTAGAAAAACACTACTATATATTGGAGATCCTTTATATTGGAGAAGGGAGAAGTGTACAAATTTAGACAAAATCCTAATTTGTCAGATACACTTGAGACCTTATTATAAAATAGAAAATAAATAATTCATAATATAAATAACTCTCCACTAGCGCACAACTCGTAATAGACCACGGTGGTGGTATTAGTCCACGGTTAATTTAACCAAATAGTCCGCTGTTATTGGAGTGATGCCTTGCAACCAATCTAGTCCACAAGCATTTATAATTGTATACCGAATAACATTCGCTAATCTTAAAATACTGACCCGCCTGAGCAATTCAAAATATTGGCGGGTTGTTTCCCTTCGGTAGCAGAAAATTTGATTAGTTGTCGCTTGGAATACCTAGCCGTCCCCCAAAAAATAGACCTCTGAAGAGGGGTGCGGCGCTATTTGCCAGAAGCATCCCTTCCGGCACCAATCAGAGGAGAAGAGTCTGCTTCAATTGACTGTAGAGCTTTAAGGAGAAGGAGAGGAGACCATTAGTTCCCTACTGTCCGCAACTCTGAGGAATCATGTTGCATCGTGGAGTAGCTCTCCTCGCCGATTCTTCGTCGTCATTGTCATCGCGTCGTGGTTTGCCATCATAGTCTGTGTGCGGCAAGTAGGCGGTGAGGAAGTTTTGTTTGGCATCATTTAGAGGAAGGATGGATTCTGCACGCTTTGGTGGTAGGAGAGGAGCAACTACACAGCCAGTGACGGGCTCAAAATCAGCAACATGTAACCTTACACTGCGGGTGAGGGCATGCCGCCAGGGTAGTCGCTACACCGCCTCCCTGATGGTAGCACCCAGAGCAGTTTCGTCCACGCACTTTCCTCTGTTTCCGGCCTTTGTTGCGGCAATCTCAGGTTGGCATTTCAGTGAAGCTTGCATCGGTTTTTTAATTCATATTTCACAAATAACAGGAGCAGGTCAGTTGGTATGTTGTCGATGATTTTGTTATAAAAATATTGAATTTTTTAATACTGCTCCAGTCCCCATGTCAAATGCTAGTTGCTCTGTTTGAATGCCATCATGATTACCCTTTTTAATTTGCTTGCGGCTGTACTGATTGCTAGATTAGATCTAGAAAATATAGTTAATACAAAAATGTCAGACCATACCATCATATCACGATTTATTCCACATAATCTGATCGTTATTATCTTATATAATATCAATAACAAATCTATTTGTGGCTTTAACATTTGATTCTGTGTTACCATATAGTTTTATTCAATAAGCATGGTTGTATGAATATAATTTAAACCTTATATTCTTTAAATTTTTTGTAATTTTTCTGTCCTACACAGAACTTGTTTTGTATTTTGAGATATCACCATGCTAGTATAAAAGGGCAAACTTATGAAAGCCACTTTTAAAAAATAATACTTAGATCCAAACCAATCATCTGAAGTCATTTTCTTAGAACTAAAAATATTTTTTTGGAAAATGACTTCCTAGAAAACTACACTTATATAGAACCAATGAGAGTCTAAATTGTGTACTTTTTTTCCTTTACATGTGTAAATACTCACCCTATACATAACTAATTTTAGTTTCTACCCCTGGTAATAATTTTTTTGTTATAATGTGCTGACTTTTACAACGATTGATCATGTTTGAAAGTATACAATTTGTACATATATTCTTGATTTGTTAATATCTTCACACATCACTATATAAGATTCTATTTAGACCACAAGTTCATATAAGTGCACAATTATTTTCTATTTAGAGTTTAAAACATTTTCACAATTTTATTGGTGTAAGCATGATATCTTATTAACTATGTATACTCACAACAGGGTGTTGAATGAAACCAGAAAGTTGGAAAGTTGATTTGTGCTTAGTGTATTTTTTAGAAGAATCTTATCATATGCGCACATATCCCGACGCATGATTTCTTTATGTGAGTTATCTGACTTTTTCTTCTTCCAATGTACAACTAACACCAACTACAATAATCAATTTAAAGTTCACCATCTTCGAGCATAGTCAATTTATGGTAAGAATTATCCTTCTGTTTAATACATTTTGATCATAAGTATCTTCTCTCATATTACTCAAGTATATTTGTCAATTTATCTATTACATCCTATTAAGAAAATGCATCATGAACATATCTCTGTGGACAATATCATCTAGAAAACTAACCAAAAAGCAACACTTTCACCAAAGAAATATGTGTTGCATTAGGTAAAATCCCAATAAAAAATGAACAGGTTGCACATAAAAAGATAGGGTTGTGATGAGAGGTACATTATTAAGTCAAAAAAGTACATTGTAGGTTTTATGTTCATTTTCATTGTTGAAATACAAGTAAAGGCCAGTGGAAACCACATATCTCGATATGATTTGTAAGACATAGGCAAGATAGACCATCAAGTGGAGGTAATTGTTATAAATAAAATGACTTTTTCTACTAGATATATAGAGATGATGTATTCTTTATTTCTCAAATGTGATATCCAGTGAATCGTCAAGGCCAAGTTAATTATCAAAAACAAACTTTAGATCAAGAGAAAACCTTACAACAAGTGAAAGATACTTATTTATAGTTAAAATTATATTCTCTAAGAAGTATGTTATATCAATGTATGTTCATTTTCACTATATGAAATGCAAGGAACGACAAGACACAAGTGAATGCCTCAATAACATTTGGAAGACATGGGAAAGACAGACCATCATGTGGAGATAATTGTTACAAACAAAATGACTTTTTCTACTAGATATATAGAGATAATGTATTCTTTATTTCTCAAATGTGATGTTCAGTGAATTGTCAAGGCCAAGTTAATTATTAAAAGTAAACTTTAGATCAAGAGAAAACATTGCAGTTCATGGAAGGTACTTATTTATAGTTAAAATTACATTCTCTAAGAAGTATGTTATATCAATGTATGTTAATTTTCAATATATGAAATGTAGGAAATGGCAAGACACAAGTGAATTCCTTGATAGAATTCGCAAGACATGGGCAGGATAGACCATCAAGTGGAGGTAATTGTTACAAGTAGAATAACCTTTTATACTAGATATATAGAGATGATGTATTCTTTATTTCTCAAATGTGATATGTAGTGAATCTTGAAGGCCAAGTTAATTCTCAAAGAAAAATTCAGACCTAGAGAAAACCTTACAAAATATGAAAGGTACCAATTTGAGTTAAAAGTAGTGTGTTATATCAATGTATGTTCATTTTCAATATATGAAATGCAGGAAATGGTAAGACACAAGTGAATGCCTCGACAGAATTCGCAAGACATGGGCATGATAGACCATCAAGTGGAGGTCATTGTTACAAGTAGAATAACCTTTTATACTAGATATATAGAGATGATGTATTCTTTATTTCTCAAATGTGATATCCAGTGAATCGTCAAGGCCAAGTTAATTCTCAAAATAAAAATTGAGACCAATACAAAACCTTGCAAAACATGAAAGGTAGTAATTTGAGTTAAAAGTAGTGTGTTAGATCAATGTATGTTCATTTTTAATATATGAAATGTAGGAAATGGCAAGACACAAGTGAATGTCTCGACATAATTTGCAAAACATGGGCAAAATAGACCATCAAGTAGAGGTCATTGTTACAAGTAGAATAACCTTTTATAATATATATAGAGATGATGTATTCTTTATTCCTCAAATATGATATCTAGTGAATCGTCAAGGCCAAGTTAATTCTCAAAATTAAAATTTATATGTAGAGAAAAATTTTCCAAATGGGATATCTAGGAATGAGCATGGAACAAAGCACATTGGAGGTACAATTTATATGAAAAAAATGATATTTCTTATATAATATTTTATGTAAACATTTACATACTTTCATTATGTCAACTCTAGGAAATGAACAGAGGCAAGTGTGTACTAAAACACCAGTTATAGGTGTTGAACATATTAGACATCACAAAGGAGGTACAAGACTTATTAATATTACTATAGTCATTATATCAAATAATTCATATTGATGTTCATTTACTCTCATTATATGAATTATAGTGAATAAAAAGAGAAAAGTGTGTATCTCAACTGTAGTTACTGAGAATGAGCATATTAGACATCACAATGGAGGTATAAACTTTATCAATAATGATGTGATTCACTACTACAGAAACAACGTTCAACATCGCTTTTAGCGGTGTCGGTTTTTATTAACATCGATGTTGGTCCCATTAAACGTTGGTTAATAAGGACATCCGACGTCTATATTTAAATACCAGCCAGACACGTATATCACTTTTCATTCAGTGTCGGTTGAAGAAAAGAAACCGACGCCTAAAGTAGCCCGCGAAATCCAATTTTTTCGAGTAAAAAACAATTGTGCCAAAGTATCAGATACAACGTCGGTGTTTTACCGAATAACCAACACTGAATGAAGATAAAATATGCACCAAAAGTTCCAATATGGGCATCAGTTTTTGTAGCATAACAGACGTTATAAGGGTGCGTGCGCCGTCCCCGCGAAAAAAATGAGGGTAAAGGAATGTCCAATTGGATGTCGGTTTTATTTAAAAACTGACATTTTTAGTTTTAGGTGTCAATTTTATTTAAGAACCGACACCTAATGTTAACTTAACAGCACCCACACGAGCCCAACTCTTCCCCTTTCTCTGTTTCATTCATTCTCGCGCTACACGGGTTTGGTCTGGTGATTTCTCTGCTTGCTCCGGCCGCGCACTGCTCTGTTTAGTTGATGGTCCTCTGCCCACCTCCGGCGCCGCTTGCCCTCTACCCCCAGCTTGCTGCTCCGGTGGCCTTCTCCTCCTACTCCGGCGGCCCTCTCTCCCCGGACCGTCAGCCTTCTCTGCTGCTCCGACAGCCTTCTCTACCCGCACCACCATCGCTCGCTGCTGCTACTCTTCCCGCCGCCGCCGAAGGTACCTTCTCTTCTCTTCTTCCCCTTCTTCTTCCTCCACCCTCAAGCAGGTACCCTACTCTGCGACCGTGTGAAATTACAGGTTGGCACGGCCGTGCTGCATAGTACAACAGTGTTGACTGATTTTGTGCTATATTGTTCAATTGTAATCAGATAGCTACATTTGTGTGTAATGATTATCTTGATGATGAACATGCATCTACATTTGTGTGTACTTGTGGTTGATTTTTTAAAAAGAATTATTTTTTAGATTAAATGACTACAGAAGACATAATATTAACTCTAGCATAATCCCATGTGTAGGTGATATTAATATTTGAGATATTAATTTTTTCTCAGACCCAGGTGATATTTTGTTTGATTTAAACATGATTGGGCATTATAATGACTAATTTTTTCCATAATGAGGCAATTTTTACAATACTTTGCTCTTGTTCCAATTGTTGGATAATTCATATACTCTCAATTAAGAAATATTATTACTCTTCTAAAATTATTCTTATAATGTTGAATCGGGTCAATGAACACCTGCTATTGTGCCTGAATTATGCCATGTATGTTGGTACAAAGTGAATCTTATCGCTCTAATTGTGAATTATTGCATATTTGAAACTATTGAATTCTTGATTTATTATTTAATAATGCTATAACTGTGAGTGATGCAATGTAAGTGAGAAAATATATGTCGTGGATATATACTCATTAGCCTAGAAACTCGTCCCAGATTTACTCATTAGGAGTAAATCTTGGATAGTTCCCGGTTTGGGACTGTTATTGAACACCTAATCTCACTTACGATGTAAGTGTATAATGTGTATTGGGTTTTCAAGAAAATGTCAGTAGCATTTTCCCGTTTGTTCTCTAAGTACATATGTACTTAGAGAACAGCGAGGAAATGCTGTCGAAATTTTCTTGAAAACCCAATACACATTATACACTTACTAGTCAGATTAGGTGTTCAAGAATGGGATAGGTGGTATACATTTATTATATATAAGAATGACAGCACATGGGATGTCCATTCGCAATCCCTGCACCCCTGTGAATGTGTACTTTACAATGTGAACTTTACAATTAGTGTTACTTTATAATGTGAAATTTATAATTTGAATGTGAACTTTCAGATGGCTGATCAGGACCGTGCTGATGATCATCGTGAGGGTGAGGACGTGTTTGCACCGCCTGACAATGTAAGTTTTAAGAATATATCTCTGAGGTTTCTATCTATATGTTCATTTATAATTATATTATGTAAGTGTGTTTTTATCAAATTTTAGGTTGGTGATGTACACCCTGAAGAAATTACAGCACTTGATGAGCAGCAAAAGAAAATTGAGAAAGTGAGGGGCATCACAATGATGAACAAGTTAATACAGCAAAGGGGCAATGGACCCAAATTGGCTGTGGATTTCGATCAGGAAGGAAATCCATATGGAGTGAACCGCAACTCATTTGTTTCATATCTTGGGGTTATTACTCATAGCCATTGCAGTCCTATCCTAGAATCATGGCATAAAGTTCCTAAGGGGAAGAAAGACCACATATGGAAGGAACTATGCGTGAGTTATTATTTTTTGTAATTCTATTTGTGTAGATTACTAATTTTTAGGATACTAGTTAATAGCAATTCTATTTAATTTGCAGAGCATATTTGATCTAGATGAAAAGCTGCATCGTAAATGTGTGATGCAATGTTGTGGGAGGGTTTTAAAGAACTATAGGACCAATCTCACCCGAGATTACATACGCGATGCTGAGAATACATTCTTGATTGATTCCAATTCTAGACATTGATCAATATTTCACTAGCTCTATACTAATAATTTTTGTTTGTATTCTCTTTGAAAAATAAATATAGGAAGAAGGAAGCCACACATCAATGGAACTACTTGGACCCCAACGAATGGGAGGAGTTTGTTACCCAAAGAAAAATAGATGAATTCAAGGTATTAAGCGCCACTCTCAATTTAATTAATATACAGTTTTATGTATTCACCTATTCAATATTAACCTTTAATGTTACTAACCAAATCAATGTGTTAACTAACTAGGCTATTAGCGATGCTCAACGAGCAAGGCGTGCACTGAATGTGCACGACCACACAATGGGTCCAAGAGGATATGCAGGCGTTCGCCAAAGACTACAGGCTGAGTCTACTCAGCCTACTACTACTCAGGAGACTGCAGAGTCCTCTACTACTGCTCCCGCACCTCTGCCTCGTCATGTTATGTGGATAGCTGGGAGGCAAAATAAGAAGGGAGAGATACCGAAGCCCACAACCGCTGAGGCGGCTGCAAAAATGGTAAAAATCAAACTCTTAGAGCAATCTATCGATATTGATTACTGTTATGTTTACTTACAAATTTTTATTGATGGTGCTTAGCGGGAGCTGCACGAGCAGAGGAAGAAAGGCAAGTTCATCCCTCAGGGCACAAGGGATGAACTGACAGTTGCTCTGGCTAACCCAGAGCATCCTGGATGTGTAAGGGGTATAGGCACCGGTATGGGCATCAAAGCGTTCTTTGGGCCATCCCAGTGTAAACCTGTCCCAAAAGCGGGACTTTCACAAGCTGAGGTCACTTATTCTTATTTTAGAACGTTATTCTGAAAGGGAATTCAATAATCAAAAACTAGCATTTCTTTTATCCATGTATAGGTAGATTCCTTAATTGATAGGAGAGTCGAGGAAGTAGTTGATAAAAGACTCCAGGAAGCATTTAACAAGTGGCAGGCATTTCAGACTGCCACTCAGACAGTACCTGTGGTGAACCTCTCTTCTCCTACTCCTCATATTGTAGAGGTTGGGAGTAATCCTATAGACCCACCTAGCACGTCCTCTGTAAGTATTTTAATGACATATATAATAGCTAGTCTTTTCAAGATGATATGTTTGTGTATATATGCATAAAACATTCTTTATGTAAATTTGTAGGGGTTGAAGCCATGCTGACTACAAAGTGAAGGATATATCGTTGCAGATGCATCGGCTTACCCACCCCTTAAAGGGTGCATGTTTCATGGGAGTCCAGTACCAGATGGCATGGTATGTGTGAGCCCCATACATATACTCGCTGGATGGACGAATCTTGCACTGCCTCATGCACACCCAGATGCTGAAACACTTGGTGAGGTAGTAGGCGGAGTGATACTGTGGCCCGAAGCGGATGTCCTCTATATTGATATTGTATGATAAATTTTCATTACTTTACTTTGTTAGTGTGTATATATATATGAGTCAATTGATATGAAATTATATATACATGTTAAAAAGACGAGACCCGCTACATCTCGGCCTCCACCTCCTCGACTACCAAGTTGGCTTCTAGGGGACCTACACGCCTCGATAGGTCCTAATTGTAGGAGTGTGGCAGTGTGGATCGGCGAACATAATCCAATTTTCCCTATAAATGTTACTATTCCGGAGAATGTTGTAGGTAAATCATATGATAACAATCTATTTATATAAGTTTAGCATACATATTAATGCATACGTAATAGAAGTTCTGGATACGTATTAATGCAGGTCAAACATTCGAAAACAACATATTTATACAAGATATTTTGGAATTGTTTAAGTATGAATGGCTGAACACATCTATGATAGAGTTGTGGATATGGTGAGATTAATGCATATGACAATCTAGTTTATACATCCATATACCTTGTTTTATATATGGCAATCTAGTTTCTTATATATTAATGCATACGTATTACATGTTTTGCAGCCACATATACAAGACATGTACAGATTTTGGGTTTTCCCATATGTGATTTTTGGTTCCATCTTTGATTAGTCATGTAGATACAGACCCTTCTTTAGTTACTTCATACTATTGTGATGCTTTTGAATATTTTGGTAAAAATAATAAGATGGTGATAATAGCTCCATTCAATGTCGAGTAAGTTTACTTTTCTTGTAATTTGGACTTAAGCAAATTACATTTTTATTGCAGATATTGAGTTATTAATTTTCTAATTTCTTACCTGTAGTTCTAAGAATTGGGAGTTATTAGTTGTTGTCCCCAAGATATTCACCGTCTATTATCTAGATCCTGCGGGGAGTGAGTTGGATGTATTATATGGACATGCAATTAAAAGGCCATTATTCTCGTGAGAAATATTTTATGTTTTTATATTTGTTAACATCTGTTACTGCATTACTATTTAATTATGCAATTTAATGTGTTACATTAACATATATAGGGCTTTACAAGAGTACAAAAAAACTAGAGGAAAAGTCCCCAGGAAAAAAAATATGACACTCATTTGGAAGAATCTGAAAGTAATTTCCTGACTCCCATGTATATATTATTTATGTGAACTGTGCTTATTTGTATTTTTGAATATTTTGTATGTTTCAATTTATAGTGTGCTACACAGGACAATGACTGGGCATGTGCCTACTATGTGATGCGATTTATGAACCTAATCATCAAACATGCTATATTGGAAATCGATAACATACAACAGGTATTATACATAGTCTCGTTAGATAATATGAAATATATGAATCTTATTATATATTATTATAATTATGTATGTACATCATTCTCTTTGTAGGTCTTTAAAACTGAGGACTTCAACACAGGTGCAAAGCGTTTCGATGTACATGCTCCCTATATGAGAAATGAATTATATGTTGTAAGAGAAGATTGGGCAAAAGCCCTGCAACGAGTGGGAATTTTTCAATATGATTTTGATGACAATGATGACAATATTGATGAATAAAGAATAACTTTGTTCTCATAATTAATTTTGTGTGAATGTGAATGGATTTTTATGAATTGTCATATGTGTGTGAAAATCATCAATACATGAATTTTTCTACATTATCTGAATGTGAAAAGAGATGAAATAAATGGAACTGCAGGTTGATACTGATTTCTACATGTGTGTGATGAAAAAATAATATGAATTAAATGTTCTTATACATGAGTGTGAATCACATATATATAATATTGTCCATCATGTTAATTTTGCATGTTTGTGGCCTGTTGTTGGCTGATATCAATGGATGTCATAAAACCTGCAGTTCATAACTGAACTGAAGGTTTCTCATCTTGCGACCATCCACAAAAGGTCTACAGACTAACAGGAAAAAAATTCAAAACATAGGCGTCGGTTATTTGTATAAAACCGACGACATACGGTTACAGTGTCGGTTGCCATACTAGTAACCGACGTCGATTTCCCTAATGAGGCCAGACAACACGGCCGTGCTGGCCAGCCTGGCCGTGGCAGCAGACCATATATAAAATAGGTGTCAGATATCTGTATAAAACTGACGATATATGGTTACAGTGTCGGTTGCCATACTAGTAACCGACGTCGATTTCCCTAATGAGGCCAGACACCATGGTTGTGTTGGGTGATATGGCGTGAGTTTTTGAGTTGACAACTGACGCTTATACCCTCTGCTCTGTCAAGTTTAGAATGATATACATGTTGTGTTATAAACTTCAAATAAATAGACACCATACCATAGAGATACCAGAGTCAAGTATAAGTAAGGGAAAAGATACAATATAGTAAGAGCTTTCCAAGAATAATAAAATAATAGACTTAAGAGCCCTAAACACCATAGATTCCCTATGAGAGGTATGCGTCGTAGGGATGAAATGACCTAACCCTGACAGTGTCCAGTTTATGGGGGTCGGAACGTACTAACAGGTGGTACAGGGGATGAAACCCTAGTGGAAGTCCCTTTAATATACAACATGTAGTGTCCAACATCAAACAAAGGTCTTGATGGCACTAGAGTATAGAAAAGCCAATAGGTGGCTTGACTCTCCGCTTGTGTGCTCAGGTTAGTGGAGGAGTCTAGTTTTTATAGCATAATAGGTGTGCTGAGGCCAGAGAGCCATTTTCTTGTTGCAGACCAATGATGTAGTCAGGCTTAGAATTCCCGGGTGTGTTAGGTAAGTCTTGTACGGTGAGATCATAGTTCGCTATGAATCGTCATATGGAGAGTACACTACATATGATTAGGTCATAAGATAAAATATGTTCATATAGGTTTAAGGAGTTTTTTATAAGTAAGAAAGGCTAAGAAATATTTGAGTACAGTTTCCCAGCAATTATTATTTGTATGTTTTTGAATTATTAGTTTTCTTTGAAATTAATCAAGCATGCTCATATATTAATTTTCTCTTGTAGATATCTAGAGTATCCTTCCATATTTATGATTGTCAATGATCAATCTCTTTAAAGTTTATTGCTGTTATAATTGATATCAGTTCCTCAAAAGCATATCTGTACTTATATCAGTGCTTTAGATTGTTTCTTTGAAGTACTCATTCAGTGAGCGAGTAGGCCCACCCGTCTACTCATAATTTTTAGGGATATCACATGGACTTGAAGAAGGTCATTGCATCAGAGTAGATCTACCACAAGAGTTAAGTTTGAGTATAGTTAAGTTAAGTCAGTCCTTATCACTCTAGGACCTTGTAAAGAAATAAGAGAGAGTTGTAAATGATGGTGTATAACATTATTCCTCTTTTTGCAATGTATGCAAATCAGCAAGTCTTATTTGGTTAAAAGTATGAGAAACATAATGAATGTTCATACATCCATTTTTTTAATGCTGAAATCAGATTAGAGAAATCAATGTTTAGATTCCCTTGTAAAGTTAGTTTATGTGGTTCAATGTGAGAAAACAAAGAGTTTGAAAAAGAAGATATAGTTAAGGGTTATTACGTTAAATCCTCAATTTTATGCCCTAATCTCATGATTAATGGTAATTGTGAGATCGGGGTGTAACAACTTGGTATAAGAGCTTAGGCTGAGTTGTCAGGGACCATTAAGTTAGTAAGTTAGAGTCATAAGTGTGGCAGATAGGAGATGTTATGATATTAGCTCTAGGGATTTGAGTATTTGGATATCATGGCCCGGTATCTGAGTACTTGGATCAACCAATATCAAGTTACTCTGTCTATTCTTTCATGTATACCCTAGCCAGGTATATAGTGGAAGGATGGTCTAGAGAGGAACTCTAGAAATATTTGGGTTAGAAATAAGATCAATAACTTGAATTAAGAGCATAAATATAACATGAGATAGAACTTTCATTTCATATTGTTGTTTTATTGGAGATGAATAGAAAAGCCCTTATATGTTTGAATTTAGATATTCAGTATTTTGAAATATATATGGGTCTTTATGATTTGTTGTACACTATGCAGTTGTAGCATTTATTGATTACATTCTTTGCATCAAGTAGACTAGAAATGATCTTTGAATGAGCTTTCCTAAGTGGATAAGTTTTCTTCCACACATTTGAGATGAATAGGAGTTGAGTAATCATGAGTAGCTCTTGGCTTCAAGACTGCAGGTTCGGCCTGGTCTGGCTGGCATGATGCATTACTAGGATCTAATGACTCCTATTAGTAACATAACAAGAGCAAGTTCTAGATAGATTAGATCCAAATTGTAGTTTGAATGCATATACTCTAAGATTTTGAAGTATAAGGGAAAGACAGGGATAACTAAGAATCAGTTGAAACTGATATCTGAAACTTTGGGGACTCATATGAGAAACCCATAATTGGGAATAAAGGAACATGACATAAGGTTCAGATTAAGTTAAATTATTAGTATTATATGAACTCTAAACACTACTACAGAAAATTCTTTTTACAACAGTTCCTTTTCTCAATTTACAACATGTGTTAACCGTTGTATTAGATGGTGTGATCTTATGGGGGGGTGCTTTACACAACATGTGATCGCATGTTGTAATACATGTATTTGATACAACAGTTGAAACATGTTGTCTTCTAAGGAATGGCCTGTTGTAATATGGGTATTTTACACAACATGTGGTGCACTTGTTGTAATATATATTATACAACAGTTGAACGACGTTGTCTTTCGTGAAACACACCCATTTTAATAGGGGTATTTTTTACAACATGCAGTTCACCCTTTGTAATATATATTATACAACAGTCGAAGCATGTTGTCTTTCACTAAACACACCCGTTGTAATAGGTAGGTCTATTACAACATGTAGTGCACCTGTTGTAATATACATATTTATACAACAGTTGGAGTATGTTGTCTTTCCATACATTTAACCGTTGTAGTAAGATTGTTTAGACAACATGGTGTGCGTCTGTTGTAATATACACAATTTATACAACATGTTATGCATGTTGTAGTTCACTAGAAACACATGTTGTAATAGGTGTATTTTTCCTTGACAAACCTATTGTAATAGGTGTGGATAACACAACATGTGTTGTTTGTTGTAGAATCATACATTTTACAACATATTATTAACTATTGTCTTTGATTAGAGTTTGAAAGGTCATATATCGAACCAATTGTATTGATCAAATTAACCATATTATTAATAAATTATAATAAATATGCAATTACACTTTTTCATTTCACTAAAAAACACATAGTTGAACAAAATTTCCATCAAACCTTGAAAGAAACTCGTACTAAATTTAATTAATATTAAATCATCCATACAACGATTCAATAATACAAAGTACTGAGTATCAACTCTAGAATCGAACTGAAAACTAACTAAAAAAGTTTCACACATTGATCTATGGTAAAGAACAAATGTCTCCCCCACTTGTCACATAATCTTATGTGTGCTCAAGAACACATGTCGCCCACTCGTTTCGGACCTCATCGATTTCTTCTTGGTTGAAGCAACGACCAATATACTTCCAATAATACTGCAATCATATGACAAATATATCAACATATTGTGATATTTTCAATTTATTTAGAAATTTGAACAAACTAAAAGAATATAATGTTAAGTAGCTTACACATTCAGGAATATTTCTATTTCTCGCATCAAAGATGTCTTTCATATACTTGAGCACATAATACCCACAATATGTATTGTTCGACTGCTTTGGACACTATACAAAATAAATATTAATTTGTTATCCAAATAATTGTGAGAACTTGTTAGCAAATAAGAGGATGGAAAGGTATAAATAGCCAGAAAACTTAATAAAAGGTATGTGTAAACAAAATCAAAAATGTTATAAGAGTGGAAAAGGCATGGTTTATTATTGAAGAAGGTGTGGTTTATATGCCATATTGGATGATGAAAAACTTGCTCTTGCAAGAGGGGGATTTTATAAGAGTGAAGAATGCCACCCTTACAAAAGGAACCTTTGCTAAACTACAGCCTCACATGAAAGATTTATTAGATATATCAAACCCCAAAGCTATTTTGGAAACAACTCTCAGGAACTACTCGTGTTTGAGAACTAGCGACAATATCATGGTAACTTATAACAATAAAAAATAGGGTAAATTTCAGAGAAATACATTATGTTTCCTTATCTTAACAAATCTATAACCACGTTCTAATAATTGCATCCATATCACTTGTGGGTATATTATTTTTCATTTCTACCAAAATGTTAATTCCGTTACTCTACCGGTCCACAGGCCACTCAATCCTTTCTACATTTTTCAGATGAACATGTGACCCACCTTCTCTCCCCTCCCCACATTTTATTTCTGGTCACCTATAATGACTAAAAGACTGATTTTGTTTTCTAAAATATGTGAACAACAATTTAGATACTGACAACAGCTAGCAGCTAGCAGCCACAGTTGTCACCTATAATGCTATCATCAATGGATGTGAACAACCTGCTCTGTGGGCTAAGTACTGACCCTGCAAGTTACTCTAAACCACATAGTGCTACTAAGTTTAAATTTTCAGAATAATCAACCCTGATCGTTATCATCATTTCAGAGTTGACGAGCGATATTGAGGATATAGCTGTGCATCTAAGAAAGGAAAACCAGGAAAAAAGCTGCATATGCAAGCCTCAATTCAATCCTAGCTGTACAGAACCATTGAGTGGGGAATGATGACGATCGAGATTCATCACGAGTTGTATCATGTGGATCCTGGTGGTGGGTGTTGTACCAGCTGCTGCTGCTTGTAGATTTAATCATCATCGTGGATAAGCCAGTGCACTAGCTGCAGCCACGGTCTTTTTTTAGTCTCTCAGTCTGTGTGTGCGTGTGCGCGTGCTGTTCGTCAATGTGTGTCATTCTACCTAGTTCTTGAAACAAAGTTGGCTGGCCGCCGAAAGGAGGGGACCCAAAAAAATCTTATCATGCTTCATCATTCCCTGCTTCCCCTTTCTTTTCCTGATCTTTGTAAAGACTGTATGGCACATTTGAGTTCTGTGTGTTGGGGCCATTTATTGAACACTCATCTAGCTTTCCCAGTGTATATCTTAAAACTAAATTATGTCCAATTTTTTTTGGTAGTATTATTCCCACCGCCCTCCATCTTAATGACACCAAACATAGTTTTACATTCGCACACTATATTGCAAGGGGTCCAAAAATTTGGAGTTCAAATCTGCAGTCCCGAGGTTGAGGTTGGTGTCCCGACAAATCTCTGTCGTATACATACCTTATTAATTTTTCTTAGGGGTGGATTTTTGAGTGAATGAATGACAACGATGGTGCTGGGACACTACCAGAAAAACGAGTTCGGTACAACGGATTTGAAGGCCCAAATTTGCTGGAGTCCGAATTCACCTTTTTCAATGGTGTTACAATTAAGCAATATGTGCCATAAAAAAACCAGATTGGTTATCTTAGGGTGGGTTTCTGAAAATGGATGTGTGGTTCATATTTGTTGGAACGTATCTCGAACAGTGAGGCGTAACAGAAAATCTGACGTTGTCCTTTCTAATATGTGTTCTACACACACCTCATTAATTCATTTTAGAGATATTTTTTAGATAAATGAATGTCACTTTTTTTTAGACACATAGGCGGGACAACAAGTCCAGTACAACAACTCTAGATGCCATGACAAGCGGTCATGGAAACTGAAAACAACAATATGATTACAAAAAAAATTGAACTAAACCAACCTATATTCACTCCTACTACAAATTTCATCTGTCACCTTCCTCATCAAAACCACTAAGGCAACACACCTTATGTCCTAAAGTTAAGCCTTTATTTTTGGAGCTAATCAATCACTTCAGTATCAATATTGCATATTTTAATTGTCTAAGACACTACTCACTTTCCCCTAATTACAAACAACTAAGTCCTTAGTCCATGTCCTGATGTGATGATGTTTTTACTACCGTACTATTAGCTTTTCTTGTATCATGCGTGTAACAGAAAATACCAATAATTAAAACTATGGTTTTGAGTTGATAAGGAGAAACATACTGATGATTGTCATTCCTTCTTATCATCCCCCAAAATTCACCACTATCTTTCTCCTATAATGAGTGGAGAGTATATTGAATGCTCTATAAGTGGATAGAGAGCGACCATCAGATGGACTCCACTTGAAATTCACAACAATACCATATAATAATTCTTATGATCTCTCATACAAAAGGTCCTTGATAAGTGTTTTGAAAGTATATACAAAGTAACTTATATTTACATAATCATTCCTTGATCAAAACACACCTACAACCTCCCAAACCTCTAGTCTAGGAACATTACTTCATCGACCTATGAAGTCACTTGAATCTACAGTTATGATGAGGAACGTTGATTCGACATGAGGACATAAAATGTGTTACTAGTTTATTTGCCAATGTCAAACTGAAAGTAAACACCATATTACCTCTTTTTGTGAATGGACATATACGATTGAAAGTAGTCTTTAGGCATGCAAGAGTTATAATTCTAGAATTAGTACTTAAAAGTAAAGGGAAACATGTCATATAAGACAAAGAATATGATTATCAAGCAATGCATAAGACAACTTTCTTATCCATTTTGTTTTTTTATATAAAACTACTAGATGTGTACCTAATCAAGTAGAAGTCTACATGGTGTGCTCAATTGCAAGATTCACTATCCATTCCTGAGGGTATAGTTGATCATAGTAAGATGAATAACTCAGATCAAATCCACCACATTGATAGGTAGGATCCAATAGCATCATCCCTGCCTCATTCACACACTTTGGTACACGATTCGGCCGTACCTCATCACATATCACATGTCATGCATGTTATTCTATATAAAACACATATCACAACTTGGATTGGGGTATGCATTCCCTAATTCTCTTTTTATTAATCTCAATAAGAGATTTGGGGTCTTGATCCAACCTATGTGGGTCCCCCTAACTCTATATATATTAGTCATCACGGTCTTGCCTGTCCTTTGATGGATGAAATCCACTATAGGATAGACTCATTCACTCTTCCAAACACAGACATCAGGGAAAGTTTACGATCTTTTCATGACACCTAAATAGATTAGAGTAGGTTTTACTTCATATCATATGTATTTTAAGATGGCCTACTTGCATATGTTCTATAATTTCTAAGAGATTCAGAGGCACTCCATTTTTTTATAGGACCAACAACTTAATTATTCATCATGTGCTTTGGGACATGCCAATTGTTAAATTCTATGTTTACATCCATATTAAGCCAAGGTGTCTTAGTTGAATTAAGAAGAAAGTTGAGATAGAAGAAAGGGCATTCTTTACTAAGGCATCTGAGACTAATTTCAGCTGGTGAGGGATGACTTGTATTCCTACACCTTGAATGTGTGAGTAATCATCCTTAAATTGTCTCCATGAGGCTTTGAATCTTGGAGTAGGTGGCTGAGCTCCTATCAGTAGATGTATTGCTTTTTGGTCATCTGAGAGAACAATCACATGATGGAGTCCATTTATTCGATAGAAAGGTACATTCTGAATGATCCCATAGAGCTTGGCTTCAAGTGCAGATCTCAGAAGGGCAGTGCAACCTGCTCTCATGAGGCTATCTCTTGATCTTGAGATAGTGTGAAATAACACTCTGGCCAACCTGCTGTTGGATTGGAATGAGGCATCCATGAAGATGAACAAATCAACTTCCAGTCTCTAGACATCTTGGCTATATTTCTTGGCAGTGACATTGTTGTTATTTTGGTTCATCACTGTGTTGATGGTGTGAGTACACTACTATATGAAGACAATTCTAGATGTAGTGTGTGGTGGCTTACTAGTGTGTACAAGGGAAGAGATTAACAAAATTTGGAGAAGGGAAGAAAGAAAATGGAGAGTGCGATCACAGAACAGGGAGAAAGGAATAGGGAGAAGGGGCAGTATTAGAAAATGATACTAATTGAACATAAAGTCAGTTGATGGTGATGAGTAAATAAAAGCTGATGCTATGCACATTATTGACCTAAAATGATGTTAATCTGAAAATGTAGAATAATATTGAGTATGTAATTTGCATGTGTTGCCTGCACTTTTTATCATGTCAAAATAAGTAAAGACCAGAAAAGGATGTCTAAACCACATAGTGCTATTAAGTTTAAATTTTCAGAATAGTTAAGGTAAAGGAGCCAAGTCTTATTTTTAATTTTATTGTTGTCTTTTTGGTTGAGACTGATGTAGTCTTGTAGATGGTTGGTGCTTGCTCCCACATGCAGCATTATTGAACAAGAACCTAAATCTCAGTATTATTGGTAAATACCACAACACCTTACTAGGGCTTCCATCCTTCTTGTATCGTGGTTCTGCACATATTGGACAACTGTCCTTCAAAGCATGATCATTTCGATACAAAATGCAATCATTGGAGCATGCATGTATCTCTTCATAATCAAGGCCCATGGATGAAAGCACTTTCTTTGCCTCGTAAGTGCGATGAGGAAGCACATTATCCTCAGGAAGCATATCTTTCAAGAGATGTAGCAAGGTCATAAAACTTTTATCAGACCAACCATTGCTCGCCTTCAGGTGATATAAGTTTAAAATGGCAGATAATAAGGTGAACTTGACACAGCCATTGTATAATGGTGTTTCAGAGTCAGTCATTAACCTTTCAAACATTTTAGGACAGTCTTGTATCTTTCCTTCTACATTGTAAGTCATGTCCTGCAATGTGTCTCCTTCGCCTCCCTCAAATTGTTCACTCTGATCTACAATATGAAAATCTTCCCTCTCGCCATGATGTATCCATCGTGTGTAAGTCGTATCAATTCCGTCTCGAAATAAGTGATGACGCAATGTATCTTTGTTAATCCGCTTACTGAAATCACACTTTGTGCAAGGACAAAGAAGTCTAGTACCATTTCCTGCATGTTCAATTGCACATCTTACAAATTCATCCACTCCTTTTTCATACTCTTCAGATATGCGATTTGAAGACATCCACTTTCGATCCATTTCTGCACATCAATAAAAGGGGTGAGTACAAATATGTGCATAGTTCTTGTAGGGAAGGCATAGTTGCAAGCAAGACGCATGGACTGATAACATTCAATATATCAATTTGCATTCCAATTTTGGGTTCCTTGCTTGCTCATTGTAACTGAATAAATGTTCTTGGGAGCTGATGTGTTTTTGACTTGAAGATTTATTATCCTTGGTGATTTTTGTTGTATCACACCAAAGTTCAAATACGACATGACACATACTTGTATAGTTTTTCTTTTTACTACCCTTTTCTTCATTACTCAATTTGGGTAATTAAATGCATTGTATTACTCACTGTTTTCCAAAAAATGAAAAAATAGCCCCAGAGTTTAGCTGAATCAAATATACATTCAAATAGGTGATTCAAAATAGAAGAAGAAACAAAGTCAACATAATAAGTTCTTTCATTACATCCCAAAATATATCACGATAGTGGGCAATGACATCAATTGCATGCAGATTATTTAGTGGAATAAGACCACCTAGAAGTAGGGTCAATAGGGTTGGTGTGAACTCATAAATCATACTTAAAGACCAAGTCTGAAATGTTTTGTGAACTCATAAGCTTGTAAGTTACCAATAGGGTTGTGTAAACAACAAAAATCATTTTTGTAGCACAAATAACAGTGGGGTAGAAAAGTATGTAAGAATAAGTCTGTAACACTTGCAGAAGTCACTACTGCATAAAGAGTGGCTTACTTGCATGCAGTGTAGAACCAATGGAAGGTGTTGTGGCTGTAAGACAAAGTAAAAATAATAGAAAGTTAAGACTTATATTATGCAATTTCTTGGAAGAGGATAACATGATGACTGGAGGAGGTAGTGGAGGATTGGAAGCGGACTAGAGGCACGAACACATTTGTTACAGTATAAAGGCATCACACCTTAGTGGTGGCTAGGTGTCCCCTTGACCACTTTAAGAAAGCCCTTTTCAACACATTTGACCTATTTACACATGATTTATCATTTTATAAACATTTCTCCTTCAGGCACATATTTAAAATTATGTTTCGATGTGTCTATTAAATATATAACATTATTTTTCTTCTTCTTTAAGAATGAGAATATATATAACAATGTTAGAGATAGTAAATCATCAGAAACATGAAACATGATGTCTTAGCTCCAACTCTTTTGCAAAGTAACGGTTGTCCTTCATAAGATAGCCCCTAATATATTAAGCAAATTGATGGTGCGAAACAAGACAATGCAGAAAATATGCATTAAGATTACAATTTTCCATATAAAATAACATTTGGCAGACAAAGACAAAATCTATTTTGAATACCAAGAAATTAAAAAAGAACATGTAAAACCCATTAATTTTCTTTAGGATCAACAACAATAACACAAGGCGGCAAATCACACAAGGTGCACCCCCTCAGGACAACTTGTCGCTCAGGCATGCCTAGGTTTGAAAGATTTTAGAAATGAAGGAGACAAATTAGTGGAAAATTAGTAAGAGTGAAGAGTGGACTTATTGTAAAAAGGAGAGAAGATCACCACTTCTAGTGGAAGGAGCTTCTGTTGCTGCTTTGGGTGTTAGCAATTGTGCCATCAGTGATTGTTGGCATTGGCAGTTGCTGCACAAGAGGCTGTTGGTAATGCGCGCAGTGCGTGTGTGGAATTGGACGTTTATGGAAAACTCAAGGAATTATCCAAGAAATTGAGTTACAAGTGACATAATAATAAATCAATAGAAATGGCACAATGCAATTTAATTCTTATGGTTTAAAATTTAAAACATATGTAAAATGCTATATGTTTACTATCACAAAATATAAACCATATAAGCTATATCAATTGAGAAAATATGTATTTGCTAGAGGCTAGAGCTACTTTGACTCTTAGATCTAGCTTGGTAGAAGTTAGTAGTTTTTATTTAGAATCTTTGAAATAAAAATTTGTTGATAAACACAACACATAAATGTAGTAAGCCAGTAACTGTTCTGCATTACTCTAGATGGTGTACATGAGAAAAATAAAAGTAAGATGCCATGCAAATGAGCGACAATAGGGTATTTTTCATGTTAAATAGTCTTAGGTATGAAATTGGCTTGGTCTAAACTTTGTACCAAGCCAAAGTATTGGAGGTTGACTTGTCCAACCATTTGAATTGATGTTTTCAGTTATTTCTTGCCCAACTTCTTAGATCCAGGAGTGTTCCTAGTTCAGGGTTTGTATGCGTTGGATGTTGGGGTGGGGGTGTATTTTTGTGGGCTGCCTGTCCTCAGCTGTACAGTCTGCGCCCCAAAATGAGAAAAACATACATGAATACACTGGCTTTGTCCACCGTGACACCAGCCATGCTCAGTTTGTATTTGTCTACTTTTTTTGAAAAAATACTCTTAGAAAGATGAACAGCTCATATTTTTGTAATCTTTTACATTCAACTACTGGGGGACTATGGTTGTAGTGTCCTTTTGTATATGAAATTTGTGAAACCAAATTAGACGAGTGATTGGTATTGTAGGGTCTGATCTTGACCCTGACCAACAATATTTTACCTGTATGTTTGACTGTCAAATTAGAATTTATTTTTTAAATTCTTTCAGAGGAGGATCTCAAGCCTATTTTATGATGCTGGGGAAGGGTGTGTTCATTGTAGGATTGGGAAAGATTCAAAAAGGTGTTTTTTTCTTAATATGTTAATCCTTATGTCACTTAAAAACGACTTCAAACATCAAAGTAGTGTCAAGAAAGTTGCATCTAATATCTGCACTTTCAAGTTTCAACTTAAGAACAATTTTACAAGTACAAATAGGTTTGTCTTTTCTGTGCATTCCTGTATTAAATTTTCTTTATATTGCTAGAACTAGTAGAATCAACAGTACTCAGGTCACTTACTGCCTTGTATATGATCCACTGCTACTGACTCTGCAAATTAAGAACAACTTTATTACTGCTAGAATTAGTTCTAACTCGGTTGTGCATTCTTCTATCTTGTTTTCTTTATACTGCTAGCGCTTGTAGATTTACTCGGTTCGCTTGCTAACTTGTGTACGATCTATTGCTCATCATATTGCACTGACTTGACTGTAACAGGAAACTGAGGCTCTGGATCCTGATCATCAATGTACAACATATTGGTTGGCAAGGTCTGACCAGAATGTGAGACTTGAAGGGACAGATCTAAATAATTTCCCCTTGAAAGACTTTGATGCTGAGGCTAGAACTCATTTGTGTAACAACCAATCCAATAAGTTTTTTGGTGTAGATTTGTTTAGTTGGATGCCACATGATTCAGACTCAAGCATTTGTATAAATTCTGACAATAGTTTGTGCCCGGGCAGTAAAAAATAGTTAGTCATGAATCTTGCATTGTCTGAATTTCATTAGACCTTAATGTTTTGTGGGAGATTAGATAGAAAAAACTAGAATACATATGGTGAATATTTGATCATAAAAGCAGGAGGATATAGCACATTGTCCTCTAGTCTGTTAAATGGATGTGGTAGCAAGCACCAACCATCTACAAGACTACATTAGTCTCAACCAAAAAGATAACAGTAGAATTAAAAATAAGACTTGGCTCCTTTACCATAATTATTCTAAAAATTTAAACTTAATAGCACTATGTGGTTTAGACATCCTTTTCTGGTCTTTACTTATTTTTACATGATAAAAAGTGCAAGCAACACATGCAAATTACATACTCAATATTATTCTAGATTTTCTGATTAACATCATTTTTAGGTCAATAATGTGCATAACATCAACTTTGATTTACTCATCACCATCAATTGAGTTGATGTTCAATTAGCATAATTTTCTAATACTGCCCCTTCTCCCTATTCCTTTCTCCCTATTCTGTGATCGCACTCTCCCTTTTCTTTCTTCCCTTCTCCAAATTCTGTTAATCTCTTCCCTTGTACACACTAGTAAGCCACCACACACTACATCTAGAATTGCCTTCATACAGTAGTGTACTCACACCATCGACACTGGGATGAACCAAAATAACAGTAATGTCACTGCCGAGAAATATAGCCAAGATGTCTAGAGACTGGAAGTTGATCTGTTCATCTTCATGGATGCCTCATTCCAATCCAACAACAGGTTGGCCAGAGTGTTATTTCACACCATCTCAAGATCAAGAGATAGCCTCATGAGAGCAGGTTGCACTACCCTTCCGAGATCTGTACTTGAAGCCAAGCTCTATGGGATCATTCAGGATGTACCTTTCTATCGAATAAATGGACTCCGTCATGTAATTATTCTCTAATATGATCAAAAAGCAATACATCTACTGATAGGAGCTCAGCCACCTGCTCCAAGATTCAAAGCCTCGTGGAGACAATTTAAGGATGATTACTCACACATTCAAGGTGTAGGAATACAATTCATCCCTCACCAGCTGAACTTAGTCTCAGATGCCTTAGTAAAGAATGCCCTTTCTTCTATCTCAACTTTCATTTTAATTCAACTAAGACACCTTGGCTTAATATGGATGTAAACATAGAATTTAACAGTTGGCCTGTCCCAAAGCACATGATAAATACTTAAGTTGTTGGTCCTATAAAAAAATGGAGTGCCTCTGAATCTCTTAGAAATTATAGAACATATGCAAGTACTATGCGAAGTTCATAGCATTCTTGCTCGTTTTCCGATGCTCAACCTAAATTTTCTAGAATATTTTGTAACTATCAATATAATTACATATCTCTTCATACCTAGACACCATAAAAGTTCTACCAGTGTCTAATACATTTTAGTATTTCCTAGTTAGATATAACACATATATATGATCTTTCTCTGAGAGCACATGCTTAATATCTAATTGGTTAGGTATACACAACCTCCAACAAAATCCTTCACTTTTTCCTCTGGCATCTCTTACTTGAATTTTTGTATCTTGCGATCCACACCCTAATGTTGAGGAAACTTTTGTTCTAGTTTAGATTTAATATGTGGTTGTGCAAGGAGTTCTCATTTATGTTCTTTATCCATATGACTTTTCATCTGTCTCAGATTCAAAAACATATCTTGTATAGTATGTTGAAGATGATACAATCAACTCTTAATGTCGATGGCACTTCCAAGTGAGTGCATCTACTACTAAATTATCCTTGATCATGCGTTAGTCTATAATGAAGTAATCATCCTTGTTATTACAAGCCATATAATTCATGTCAAAGTTATATCTTTATGCAAAAATATATATTGATTACTTCTCATGTTTATTTGTTTGTCTATAAGCATAAGCAATAAATGTACTATCCATTATGTACACACAATCTAGATATTTCCTTAATGCTAACAAATGATCACATATCTATTCTTATTCTCTTCCAATGGAAAACACTTATTTTTTTGTCAAATTCACTTTAAGAGTATGAAAGATGTCCTCAAACACTTCTGTCTAGATGAAGAGTGCCTAATAGACATTATACTATATCCTCCTGCTTTTATGATCAAATATTCACCATATGTATTCTAGTTTTTTCTATCTAATCTCCCACAAAACATCAAGGTCTAATGAAATTCAGACAATGCAAGATTCATGACTAATTGTTGTTTACTGCCCAGGCACAAACTATTATCAGAATTTGTACAAACGCTCGAGTCTGAATCATGTGGCATCCAACTACACAAATCTACACCAAACAACTTATTGGATTAGTTGTTACACAAATGAGTTCTAGCCTCAGCATCAAAGTCTTTTAAGGGGAAATTATTCAGATCTGTCCCTTCATGTCTCACATTCTGGTCAGACCTTTCCAACCAATATGTTGCACATTGATGATCAAGATCCAGAGCCTCAGTTGCCTGTTACAGTCAAGTCAGTGCAATATGATGAGAAATAAATCGTACACAAGTTGCTTTCAAGGCTCTATGTTAGCTTTCTTCAGGCTTCCCTTCTTGCAATTGAAGGTATAGTCACATCCAGTGGGGTATGGCGCAACTTGTAAGTCCAATAGAAGGACGAGAAGAGGGTCATAGCACAAACGCCCCTTTTCCTAATGCTACTCCGTTACAATGACAAGATAGAGCTTGACAACAGTTGTGAGGATTCAAAAATAAGATGCCATCCACATTCTACATGTTCCTTTAGGAGAAGATGAAGTGGTTTGGAATAGGTTCTCAATTCATTTAGTTATCTAACACAATCTATTTCCCAAGAGATTGGCGATTTTAGTTAGGGCTATGAGTCCTTTCCGTGTAAGTGGAGGTTACCTTGGATTGAAGGGAGCTCAAAGTAGAGGTGGGTGTGAAACGTCGAAGGCAGCGGCGCTTTCCGATCATCTAACGGTGAGCTCAAGGGTTGAAGATCGCTAGCCCCTGGGAACATCGGCTTCGTCTATCTTGCGGGGGAAGTTGCCGCAAGTGAGCTCTACCGGTCTCTAGTAGCGGTGAGCTCTACGGTCTCTAGCAGTCGTCGTCGATATGTAGCTGCGGCACTCTGGGACGGGGGGGTGGCAGTTTGCAGGTGTGAAACGGGGGGTTTGGGTTGAAAATTTGCGATGGGGGGTTGCGGTGAAACTGTTGATCGCAGTTTTGGGGGAAACGGCGCGCGGAGGAAAAGAGGAAGCGCGGGGAAATTTTTTTCCGTGACACCTATAAATTAGAGGGAAAAAAATCAAAATAGATGGGTTAATAGTAAATAATGACCAAAATGAATGAGTTTGGCACAAATTTACTCGAATAGACGAGTTTGGGAGAGAGAAAGGGTCGAAGACACCAAATTGAATGGCGTCTTCACCCCTATTGGCTCAAAAAAAGCAAATTCGGCCCCACCCAATGGGTAGCTGGGGGCGTGGTGCCACGTGGCAGTCCCACGATGAAGACGCCGGTCTGACTGACATCTTCATCGTGGGACTGCCATGTGGCGCCGCGCCCCCAATTACCCGTTGGGCAGGCTGATGTTTTTCTTTTTTAAATTTTTTTTATTATGATACCATGTATATTTTTTTATTATGATATATATACATATATATATGTTAAATTGCTAAATAAATATAATCTACATTAACTTATATGAAATTAGCCATATATCTGAAATAATAACTGAAGATAATAAAAATATTAATAGAATATTATATTTATTAATACATAATATTTATAAATGTACATAAAAGTATTTAAAATTAATGAATATAGTACTAAAATTATATAATAAGTTTAAAATTATAAAAATAAAGAAAATATATACATGCATTTAATTGTAAACTTAGAGAAAAAGAAAACTAATATAGCAATAAAAATAAGAAAATACTAAAATAAAAACTAATATGGTAGTATATAAGACACGCTGGTGCACATAAAATACACACACATATGTGTGTGTGTGTCTGTATATATATATATATATATATATATATATATATATATATATATATATATACATATATATATATAGAAGTATTTAAAATTAATGGATACAATATCAAAATGATATACTGATGTTTAAAACTATAGAATTAATATATATATATATACACACACATATATTTTATACGTGAATAATTGAAAAATTTAGAGAATTATGTGAATATGATATGTTGTTTAACTATGGTCTTTTACAATATGTAGCTATTACAACATGTGATATCATGTTGTGTAATTATAGTATATTACAATGGTTTAGTTTACTTTATGTAATGGAGGTCTATTACAACGATGTTTTATGTGTGGATATTACAACAGGTTACAACATGTTGTGTAATTATAATATATAACAACAGGTTGGAGTCTGTTGTCTCATGTTGGGATATAACAACGAGTTTTAATATGTTGTATTATGGTGTCTATTACAACATGTACCAAATACAACATGTAAAGGCTTGTTGTATAATTAATACATACTACAACAGGTGAGTCTGCGTTGTGTAATGATGGTCTATTACAACATGTGACTATTACAATGGGTCAAAATATGTTGTGTAAATAACATCTTTTATAAAAGTTTTGAATATGTTGTGATACTACAACATATTACAACACTTTAGCAGTTGTTGTAGTATCCTCCTATACTACAACATGTTTGGCATGTTGTAAATGACTTATGTTGTATAAAATATACAATATGCAACACAAAAATGGGCTTGTTGTGATAAGTATGCTAACTACAACACAATCATCAGAACTGTTGTCTATCTCCCGTTGTAAAAAGTATTTTCTGTAGTAGTGAAATATGAAATATGGAAAAGATATGAGAAAAGTATGTAAGGAGCCAAGATAGTAAGTATCAATCATGAGAAATGGATTATATAACCGAGTACAATGTTTTTATGTACTCCAAAGCAAAGGGAAAATAGAAGAAAAGAGCTAAGTATACAATAAGTACATAGAAGTGAAGAGTCTTTAGAAGAGTTCAAGTGAAGAGAACTAGATGAGCATGTAAATCATAAAACTAGGATAAGAAACTTAGTTGAAACAAAGAGAAATGTTGGAAATAATGAGCTTGATTAAGGAATGACGGTTATGATATAATTGAGAGCATGGAATGTATACCTTTATTAATAAGTTTAATACATTCATTCTTACTGCCTTTGGATTCTAAGTCTCTATAGAACAAAAAACTAGTTTCTAAAAGAAGAACAAAAGTGTAGCTAAATAAATGAATGTCATACAAAGGTAGACTATATTCGGGAAGGAAAATTTTTATTGAAAGAGAAACTATGTTCCACACATGCATGAGAAGTTTAATTTAAAGTGAAGGATATGTAATGTATTAAACATGAGGTGATACTAGTAGAGAGATTATTGATTTAGAATTTCAACTTCACATTAGTAGTAGGATAAAAGGAAATATATGCAACATGGTATACATGATCATACACATAAAAGAAGCAACATGATCATAAGAGAAAACTAGAAGTTAAAGATGACATGTGGAATAGTAGTATATGGTAAGGGGATCATGGAAAGTAAAGAAGGGTTTGAAACATGGTGGAGTAATATAGATTATAAAAGGAAGAGGTTAGGAGATTCATTCAAGTGCTAATTAGTCAAGTATCCTTGTTGATAACTAATTAAACGTACATAAGACAAATGTATTAAGGGAATGTTTGAAGATAAGAGTTCTAAGTCTCAGAATCATCTACTCTTTCATATCTTCCTTAATTAGAGCAATGTGGGAATGAAGTGATAAGAAAATGAATCACATATGATGCATAACCACCATGGTAGAGACATCTAGTGAATGTAATAATGACATACAATATGATGATGAAACCCTACCAGGATAAATTGAGAATGTAATATATCTTAATGGCCAAGTAAGAGAAAGGAAATTCAATTGATAAGACAAGGAAGACTTTAGTAAAACTTGTGAGATCCAAAGTTTGACTTTCAAATTAAGGGAGCAAAGTCACATCACAATAACGTCATGCTACTGGTAAGGACCAAGACCTAGAATGTTTAGAGTTGTAGTAGTTCAAGGGATGAAACTAGTGATTTGACCTTGAATACTAGCATCTCTATAAAACAAGGTCATGAGATTTGCACTATAAGAAGTAAATTATCACTGATAGTAATCCAAGGTTTAAACATAGGTAATCTAAAAGGTAGATAAACAATATGGAAATGATTCAGAGTAAAGAGTAAGATATAAATTTGAAATGTAACAAGTGTGTTTTAAACAAAAGGAGAAATACAATGTGAGTGAAGTGTGATATGAGATAAATTCTTGCAGTGATAGCAAGAATGATGAATAATCTATTTGTACCTTGTGTGTTTCAATTTTAGGAATGTTTAATCTACATGATTAAAATGAGAAGGATAAGTAGCAAAAAGTAAGAAGTTGTGAATGAGGAGAGAGATAAGAGAAAACAATGGCTTTTAGTAATATGTGAATTTGTTTTTAGAAGTATAATTTTTTGAAGGCATATTAAGGGATGTAAATTGTTTCTACGTATGATTTCAGTGTACATGTGCAATAAATATGTTAATTAAAGGTGGCTGATAGTTGTAGTCATTCATAACAATAATCCATCTTAGTATTGTACAATTGTGGTATGGTGATATGGGTTAAATGATGATGGAACAAATGAAGGGTTACCCTGAATAAGAGAGTCTTACCTATTCACTCATATGAATAGAAGGGATGATAACCATATTTGGTCAGTTGGTCCTACTCTCAACTGCTCATGGATGTGGAAGAACTTACTAAGTAATAGAGGCTTTCTTCTCGATCATGTTTCCTTCAAAATTGGCGATGGAAATTCTCTTCTTCTCTGGCTGGACCCGTGGTGTCCTGGAAAAACCACTCTTCTCAGCAATGTCAATAACCAATTCCTCTACAGATTTGGTCGTGGCAAGTTTTGTAAAGTTATCTCTTGTATAGCTAATGGAACTTGGTGCTTTCCTAGCAAGATTAGAGGGGGTCACACTGTTCTGGACTTTCTTAATTCAATCACTAAACCTGCCTTGGGAGCTACAGATAGTATCACCTGTAATGGTAAATCTTTTCTAACATGCAGAGACTTTTGGGACATCTGTAGGACCAAATATTCTGATGTTGTGTGGAGTAGTTGGATTTGGGATTCCTCCATTCCTAGGAGATGGTCTATTTTTCTCTGGAAAGATTTTCATAACAGACTCTTCACTGATGACATTAGACAAAATTTTGGTTTCTCCTTTGCTTCTCGGTGCTCTCTTTGTAGCTGCAAGCCTGAAACGAGGGATCATCTCTTCTTCTTCTGTGACTTCACCAAACTACTCTGGGAAAAGGTGTCTTCCATCTATTTGAATTTCACATATCCTGCCTCTATGGAGCATCTGTTGGACATCAAAGGGAAGGACCTGAAGATTATGATCTGCTGCATTCTTTATGAAGTCTGGATTGAGAGAAATAACTGTATTTTCCTCAATTAAAGGAGGAAATTACTGTTGGCTAAATGGACATCTATAAAATCCCTTTGTTTTGATTATGACAAACATTTCATTCTTATTTATCTAACGAGCTACTTGAGTGTGCAGGATTATGGTGAATGACGAAGCAACTAGGGAGATCATAAGTTTATAGTTTTATTCTCATGCAATGTAATCACTATTGTAAAAAACTTGTACAATTATATAATGTACAAGTACCTAGATTGCATGTAAATCAAGCATTGGATCTTCCCTAGCTACACACCATAGTTAGACAAGTCATCCCTTCCAATAGGATCACATTATGCACACTCATGCACACACTTAGTATCTTAATCGATAGATTGAAACAGAGTCAATCTCGGTCGACACACTCCTCGACCGAGACACTCTCGGTCGACAACCTTATCGACCGAGAATGACCTAAAGTAGCCGTTAGACTTAGCAAATGAGTTAGTTGGCAGTTGGAAGTGAACGTTGCACTCAGAGAGCCTGTCGGTCGAGAAAAGCTCGACCGAGTAGGTGTCTCGGTCGACCATCTGTCGACCGAGACGGTCTCTGACAGAATCTGCAGAGTTAAAGCAATTAGCCGTTGTAAAAACGACCAATCTATTCCTAACGGCTAATTGAGCACTTGGAACCCCCTAGAAACTATCTAGAAGGTCCTTAAGCATACTTAGGCTATTCCTATAAATAGGACAAGCTATAGGACACTAGAATTTACCTTGCTACACTTGAGAATTCTTTCTAAGCACTCTTGAGCAATCTTTTACAAGCAATTGAGCACTGTGATCACTTGGCCATATTCCATCTAGCTCAAGCTCGTCCTATAGGCTAGATTTTCCTAACCCTAGCATCCACAAGTCTATTACCTTGGCTAGGAAAATCCATACGCTTGATATAGGCAATTCAAGCCTTGAGCTTAAAAGGATAAGTTGTACTTTCCTATTTTCTTTCTTGTTCCTTGTAATATTTGTACTCTTCGTTGCTACTCCAGGGAGGAGGCTGCATATAGGAAGAGGGTGAAGCTCTTCGTGTGAAGAGGAGGACTTTGGACTACTTCAGAAGGCTATCTTGACGGGAAGCTACTTCGGGAGGGAGGCTACTTCAAGGGGGAGCTTGAAGTTACTCCAAGGAAGGCTGCTTCAAGGTTGGCAAGATTACTTCTAGGTGAAGGCTGTCCAAAGGGTGTTTAGAGAGTGTTGTAATTTTATGTAACATCCTTAAAAGGTAATAAAATTCAATACTTTCAAAATCCCGGTTGGGTAAGCAACCGGGTAGTGGACTGACTCCTTAGTATTTGCTAAGGTGGAACCACTCTAAACACCTGTGTCTCTCTTCTTATCTTTTACTTTGGTTGTTTGAGTTTAAATTGTTTTAAATTATCATAAAACTCTATTCACCCCCCCTCTAGAGGTTTTCAATTGGTATCAGAGCAGGCTTCAAGGAGCCCTAACAATGTCTTGAAGAAATAAAGGGAGGAGGTGACTACAACCACAAGAAAAGGAGCATGGACCAAAGTTCGACAAGTTGCAATTGGTGCTTGGGAACAAAGCACTCTACATCTAAATGTCCATGGAGGTCAAAGAAAAGAGATGCACATAAAGAATGCTTCGTTGCTACAATAAGTGAGGAAGAAGAAGAAGAGGTAAGTTTGCTTGATTTACCCAAGGAGGAGTTAGTTGCTATTATCGAAGAAACACATAACAAATATGTTGAATACAAAAAGAAATTAAAGAAATCAAATAAAGAAAATGATGATCTAAATGCTAGACTTCTTGAACTTACATCCGAAAATGATGATTTATATGCTAAATTGAATACTCTTGGTTTTGAAAAAGATAGCATTATGACTGACAATCGTACTTTGAAATCATCTCTGAGTAATAGTGAAGTGAAAATTTTCACTCTAGAGACTAACTATGATCTTCTATGTCAAGAAAAGACTGAATTACTTGCAAAATTAAATGATATTCAAAAACAACCTATATTGTGCACCCATGTAGATTATGACAATATAGTGAAAGAAAGAAATATGTTATCATCCAATCTAGATCAAGCAAAGTTAGATATCAAGAAAAGAATGGATGAGATCGTTAAGTTGCAACAACAAGTTAGCAAGTTAAGCAACAATGGAATCCTTGATAATATACTAGAAAATTCCTATCATCAAATAGGGAGAAGAGGACTAGGTTATAAGCCTAATGAGAAATCCCATCAACCTAGAAGGACACAAGCGAGTCAATTTGCTTATATACCTAAAGGCACAAAAATGTATATACCCAAGGATAACCTAAATCAAAACCATAGAAAAAGGCTTGAGGTTGATACAATTTGTTGTCATTATTGCTCACGCCTTGGACATTATTCTTTCTCGTGCCCATACAAGAAAAAGAATGTCGAGATGGTATGGGTTCCAAAAACCCCAAATTAAATAGGTTCGACTAAGTTGAGATATGACCATAGACCTTAATTTGTATATTCTTATGTCTTTCTCAACTTAACATTTAGGGATAACAAAATCTTTGCATTATATGTGAAAATTATTCTTGAAAGATTTTATTTAATCATTCTTTTCAGAAATTCTTGCAATGAATAAAATGTTTCAAACAAATTTTTTTATGCTTTTACATTTTAGTCTCTCCAAAGAAATCTTAAATTCATAAATGGATATTATTCTTGAATATGCTTCACCATATTTGATGTCCTTATTAAGCTCTCATAATTAGTACACCTTAATGAGTCTCAAGCTATCTGCAGAACTTATATTTCGCATATAAATGATTCATACTGGAAACCTGCAAAATATGCCTCTTGGTTAAAATAAAATTTGACCAAGGGGCACTATGGTCGTAATCAAGGGCGACCTAAAATAAACTTTGATAAAAACTGTTTATTTGAACATTATTGAACTTTATCTTAGCATATTTTTAAATTAAAACGTCAAATCATTTGTGGTAATCAGAAGCCTTAAATATTATTACTCCCTTGGAATATACATATGCTCTACAAAAATTGTTCTATGATTTGCATTAAGATTCAGCAAAAACAATTGAACTCAGAAAGTTAGTCGGTCGACGAGTGCTCGACCGAGAACCACTCGGTCAGCCCGTCTCACTCGACCGATAAAATCTAAACAGACTCAGTCTCAGACAAACTGTCGGTCGATGAGTGCTCGACCGAGACAATGTCGGTCGACAAGCGCTCGACCGAGAAATAGCCGTTGAATATGACCGTTGCGACCCGACCGTTATGACCGTTTTCTTTACCGTTGGAGGACCAAGTGGCGCGTCTGCAACTCGACCGTTGCGGACGCTCGGTCGACGAGCCGTCGACCGACCGGGTCGCTGGAATTCTATAAATAAGTGTAAAAACGAGCCACTTACTCACACTTGCATTTCCTTGCTTCCATAGTCCATCTCTAGTGCAATTTCGTGCAATCCTTCAGCACTCTTACTCTCAAAACTTCCTTGCTTCTTCTCCACTCTCAAGAAACACAATGGCTTCATCATCAACTGTCCGAGGGAAGAAGAAAGTTGCTGGAAGAAAAAGAAGAGAAGAGAGGGAAGCCACTCCGCCATTGACGATCATCAATGACATAGCTTTCGTCGACGGAGATGCTGGAGACAGATACTTTCGGCTTTCCTCTAAAACCCCTCTTCCCCGACGTCCGGTCGAGGTGATGGACTTCATCAACATCGTAGACCTGGAGCATCTCTTTGGAGTACAAAAGCTGAAGGACTTCATCAATCCATCCTTTCCTTCCTACTCCATTAAGGTAGTAAACGAATTCTATGCCAATCTTATATCTCACACCGAAAATGACACCACTTTCTTCTACACCATGGTCAATGGGCATAGTTTTAAGTTTTCCGAAGGGGATATTCTTGACATGCTTGAAATTGATATAGATGAATATCAAGATTTCCTTGACCTTACCTCCAGCAATCCAATAAATTTATTTTCCGATGATGACCATACCATTAGCTTAAGTGATATCAAAAGAGCCATATTCCAAGCCAATACCACTTGTCATGAAGATAGGGGAACCTATTATGCTATAAACCTAAAACCAGCATGTAGAATAGTAAACCTTATTGTTTCCACCAACATACATCCACGAGCCAATAAATCCGAGGTTCCCATTTTCCGCATGTGTCTCATTTATGCTATCATAAAGGAAATTCCCATCAACTTCATTCGCATAGTACTTAAAAATATGCTTGAGTTCTCTGGCAATCCACCATATGCCGATTTTGTATGCCAGATTACTCAACATTGTCTTAAGGTAAACATTGAAGATATGGGATATATGTGGGAGCGTAGACCACCAAAAATAAGTAAGAACACCGTAGAGAAGATGGGGATTGATTTTGGCCATAAAAAGGCAAGAGTAGAAGGAGAGTCATCACATCAGGATATACCACCCCCTCCGTCTACTAACCTTTCCATTGATCCCATCCAAAATACCCTTACTTATATTGCTGGCTCCCAATACCATCTTAGTAAACAATTAAACTACAATCACCATGCCATGACATATTTGAATCAAAGAATGCAAAACCTTTCTCCTGGCCAAACCGATGAATATCCGCATTCTTTAAACCCTGGCATGCTCGACCCATTTAACCCCTCATACAACTACTATCAACCTCCACCTTCACCATCAATGGATCTTGCACATACTCAATTTTCGTCCATACAATTGCAAGACATAGCTGCTCATTTCCGTTTTGACCGAGTTCCCACTTTCCTGGAAGCATATGCATTGACTACAACTGGTGCTTTGGATTGGAAAACTTTGGTCCAATACTATGGAGCTGAGCCATTTCTTGGGAAAGATCCGGACATTGATGTAATTCTTAAATCTTTCCTGTGAAGTATTGGTGTTGTAATAGTTGTATTTCATATGATTGTAATCTTCTTCATGTTATTGAATGAAAATTGCTACTCTTTTCACATGATTATTTATTTTGGCATACTTCAAAATATGGATCATTGGTTCATTATTGTAGAGCATAACAAATAAGGAAGTAATAACAATTCAAAGGAAAAATATTACTACTATAATTAAATCAACCAATGCAGAAAATTCTGTTCTCCAGAACCTTTCTCGGTCGAGACAATAGTCGACCGATACACACTGTCGGTCGAACAATGGTCGACCGACCTGGTTCCTGTTTTCAGACTGACATAATAATTGCATATATCTTTGTAAAATCTTTTATATGAACAATAAACACAAATCTGAATGATTACAAATTTTTCCAAATACTGTGCAAACATTATTTTGAAAAGGGCTATGACCTTAGTATTGTTAAACAAGATTTGTATGATTGAGAGATATTGTGGCTAAATTAGACAAGCATAAAATCAATATTCTTAAAGGAATATCCATTTAAGGGGGAGCAAAATACAAATTTAAGGAGGATGTTTTCTTTGATATCTGCGGCTCTTAAAAACGACTACTTATGCTTTTATGGTTTGTATCAATATTGATATGAACGTTTCAATTGGTAATTTGAAAATTGTTTCATCTTAGCTATTGCCTTACATTTTGGCTATTCAATGGACATTTTTTTTTCGTTCATTCTTGATGGGATATCTAATGAAGGGGGAGTTTTTAAATAAAACGGTTATCTTTTTGAGATGACAAAGGGGGAGAGATATATAAAACTATAATACTTATGACAAACTCAATCAATGAGTTTCATAAATATACTTGAAAGTTGCTATATTCCCAAATGAACTGGATTTCATGTTCCATAATTCACTGGGGATACTAAGCACACATTTTATAAATAAGAGGAAAAGTTCCAAACGGCAATCTAAAGGTATGGCATTTATATGTTTTATATTTCCTTTATTCATATTTTGGAAATGTTTGTCATCTTCAAAAAGGGGGAGATTGTTGGCTAAATGGACATCTATAAAATCCCTTTGTTTTGATTATGACAAACATTTCATTCTTATTTATCTAACGAGCTACTTGAGTGTGCAGGATTATGGTGAATGACGAAGCAACTAGGGAGATCATAAGTTTATAGTTTTATTCTCATGCAATGTAATCACTATTGTAAAAAACTTGTACAATTATATAATGTACAAGTACCTAGATTGCATGTAAATCAAGCATTGGATCTTCCCTAGCTACACACCATAGTTAGACAAGTCATCCCTTCCAATAGGATCACATTATGCACACTCATGCACACACTTAGTATCTTAATTGATAGATTGAAACAGAGTCAATCTCGGTCGACACACTCCTCGACCGAGACACTCTCGGTCGACAACCTTATCGACCGAGAATGACCTAAAGTAGCCGTTAGACTTAGCAAATGAGTTAGTTGGCAGTTGGAAGTGAACGTTGCACTCAGAGAGCCTGTCGGTCGAGAAAAGCTCGACCGAGTAGGTGTCTCGGTCGACCATCTGTCGACCGAGACGGTCTCTGACAGAATCTGCAGAGTTAAAGCAATTAGCCGTTGTAAAAACGACCAATCTATTCCTAACGGCTAATTGAGCACTTGGAACCCCCTAGAAACTATCTAGAAGGTCCTTAAGCATACTTAGGCTATTCCTATAAATAGGACAAGCTATAGGACACTAGAATTTACCTTGCTACACTTGAGAATTCTTTCTAAGCACTCTTGAGCAATCTTTTACAAGCAATTGAGCACTGTGATCACTTGGCCATATTCCATCTAGCTCAAGCTCGTCCTATAGGCTAGATTTTCCTAACCCTAGCATCCACAAGTCTATTACCTTGGCTAGGAAAATCCATACGCTTGATATAGGCAATTCAAGCCTTGAGCTTAAAAGGATAAGTTGTACTTTCCTATTTTCTTTCTTGTTCCTTGTAATATTTGTACTCTTCGTTGCTACTCCAGGGAGGAGGCTGCATATAGGAAGAGGGTGAAGCTCTTCGTGTGAAGAGGAGGACTTTGGACTACTTCAGAAGGCTATCTTGACGGGAAGCTACTTCGGGAGGGAGGCTACTTCAAGGGGGAGCTTGAAGTTACTCCAAGGAAGGCTGCTTCAAGGTTGGCAAGATTACTTCTAGGTGAAGGCTGTCCAAAGGGTGTTTAGAGAGTGTTGTAATTTTATGTAACATCCTTAAAAGGTAATAAAATTCAATACTTTCAAAATCCCGGTTGGGTAAGCAACCGGGTAGTGGACTGACTCCTTAGTATTTGCTAAGGTGGAACCACTCTAAACACCTGTGTCTCTCTTCTTATCTTTTACTTTGGTTGTTTGAGTTTAAATTGTTTTAAATTATCATAAAACTCTATTCACCCCCCCTCTAGAGGTTTTCAATTACCTCTGATTTGGGATCGCATTTCTTCTGATTCCAACTCAATCTGTAAATAGCAGCTCCCTCTCTTCCTTTCTCCTGTACAGATAGATAGGTCTTTCCTTTTTTTCTACTTTGTATAGTTTTTTTTACAGTATCAATATAGAGGGCACCACGCTGGGTTCACCAAAAAAAAAGATAACCATATTGTATTGATTTGTAACCCTGAGGAGGTATAGCTTGTTATACCTAGCTTTAATATAATTAAGTGATGGTAATTGGGTATGAATAGTCCTTGAATGGCTAATACAATCATGGGGTACTTTGTTACTGTTGTTGAAACCTTAGTATGCTATAACTCAATGGTTACACCTTGAATTATGTGTGGGTTCATACTTGATAATAGTATGGAATGTGGTGGTAATGCTTCAACTTATGCATCTATGATTCAATGGGGATGTCGTGAGTAGTATTGTACAATTGTTGTTGAATCTAGTCTTCCAACTCAAGACTGCTTTGCTATTTGAGTAGCACAATAGTAAAATTCAAAAGAACTTGGTGAACTCTCTTTTGTGACTTAGGGGTAATACATAACAATAGTACATATTGAGCCGTATGAATTGAGATAGTTGGATCAAATTATCAATGTTGAGGTAACACCTCAAGAGTATGAAAATATTGAAATGGTTTCTTCTCTATCTACTCTATGATTGATTGTGGCATAGAGAATTTGTTTGTTATCATTGAGAACTATTTTAACATGTTGTGATTAGAAAAGAAATAAAGGACTTAATGTTGAAAAATATATTCAAGTATAAAATACAAGAATGTATTGACATGTAAGATTTCAGAAGCTTAAAACCAACTTTGAGTATACTTTGTTTGCATATTTATGTTTCGGGGATGAAACTTTTTAAGGGGGTGAGAATTGTAATGACCACATTTGTGCTTAATTGGTAAACTCAGGTTTACCTGAATGATTACATGCTTGATTAGATTGAACATCATTTAGACTTGATTAATTATAGTAGATCAATTGTGATGTTTCAAACCTAACAAGAAACTCTAACTATGATTTTAGTTTGAATAATTAGGGTTTGAGAAATGTAAACCCCAATCGGCAAAAATTAGGGTTTTGATAGTACATGAATATGGAACTTGATCAGGATAGCAATGTGGTAAATGATTTTTCATATTTTCTACAAAAGTTGTATTTTATTGAATTTTAGATATTGTATGGATAACTTAATCATAAATATTGAAGAAAAATTTCAGAATATTTGAGTATTCTTTGAATGTGGTTCTCAGTCGAACTATACTTCGACCAAAATGTTGACAAAGTGCTTTTTAGCAGTGTAGTTTTTTATTTTTATTTATTTATTGGTAACTCCAAATGATTTGAAAATTGAATTTGAGATTTGAAACTCAATCATAAACAACATGTAAAATTTTCATACATTTTGGATGCATTTAGACCTTATCATTAGATGAATTACAGTAATATTTTTATGACATAAAATTCAGTTGAAGATTTTATATGATTTGTTGATAGTAGTCTTTATTCAGTGAATGTTTATGTCGCATGAAATCCTTATGAGAGCCATGTGATAAGTGAATGAGCTAAATGTAACCATAAGGATAGGGTTTTCAATGAATCAAGTATTTTGATATCAATGTTCTCAGTATGAGATGTGGTGATGCACAACTCAAGATTTGGGTTGAGGTGCACACTTTCCAAGAAAGTACAAATGATTTACAGGTGCAAATGATGATTTATCATATGTCAAGTAATTAACTCTTATCATTGTATTAAGAAGTTCAATTGCATGATTCTAGTGTATAAAGTATCAAGTGGACATGTATTCTGATATTTAAGAATTTTTGTCTTCCAGCAGGTATAAAATGTTGATTTCTCAGTACATTACAATGTTTTGAGTATATTGCTCTGCCAAGTTTAGAATGATATACATGTTGTGTTTTAAACTTCAAATAAATATACATGGTACCATAGAGATACTAGAGTAAAGTATAAGTAAGGGAAAAGTTACAATATAGTAATAGCTTTCCAAGAATAATAAAATAATAGACTTAAGAGCCATGAACACTGTAGATTCCCTATGAGAGGCCAGTGCCATAGGGATGAAATGACCTAACCCTGGCAGTGTCTAGTATACGAGGGTTAGAATGTACTAATAGGTGGTACGCAGGATGAATCCCTATTGGAAGTCTCCTTAATATACAACATGTAGTGTCCAACATCAACCAGAGGTCCTGGTGGCACTAGAGTACAGAAAAGCCAATAGGTGGCTTGACTCTACACATGTGTGCTCAGGTCAGAGGAGGAGTCCAGTTTTTACGGCATAATAGGTGAGCCAAGTCTAGAGAGCCATTTTCCTGTTGCAGACCAGCGACGTAGTCAGGATTAGAATTCTCGGGTGTGTCAGCTAAGTCTTGAATGGTGAGATCGTAGTTTGCTATGAGTCTTCATATGTAGAGTACACTGCATATATGTTCATATAGGTTTAAAGAGTTTCTTATAAGTAAGAAAGATTCGAGTACAGTTTCACAGCAATTATTCTTTGTATGTTTCTAAATTATTAGTTCTCTTTGAAATTAATCAAGCATGCTCATATATTGATTTTCTCTTGTTGATATCTAGAGTATCCTGCCATATTTATGTTTTTCAATGATCAATCTCTTTAGAGCTTACTACTATTATAATTGATATCAGTTGCTCAAAAGAATATCTGTAATTATATCAGTGCTTTAGGTTGTTTCTTTGAAGTACTCATTCACTAAGCGACTAGGCTCACCCCTCTACTCACAATTTTTAGGGATATTGACGCAATTTTATGCGCTAGAACGCAAGTGAACGCGTCGAGTAGTACAGGCCTTTGTGAGGCCCGAGTCGAACACAGGGATACTCAGAATTGTTGGAGACTCCTACTAACTATTTGCGATCATCTAAGCCGAATAACAAATTGAGGGTTGTCGTTAAAATTAAAAGAAAATAAAACAAACGATCGATTAAATGTTAATTTAATCAATTCAAGAGGGTATCTTTAGGATTGTGGTTTCACTGTGGGTTTTCATTGTATTTGATTTTATATAATGCCTCAATCTTATCTCTCTATCCGGGTAGTGGCCTAAAAACAGAATTACCCACTGTCATGGTGCAATTCACTACCTAGGTTTAGGTCGGTTCCACCATCGTAGTAACCTATACCCTAAACTAGGTGCATTATGAACGATCTCTCAGTATCCACCATTAATTTTACACCACCTTGGTCAAGGGATTTATCGATTAATGTAGATTTCGTCTCTTTTCAGCCATTAATCCTTCTTTCAAAGTGATTAAGGGCATTAGGTTATTATTATGGTGATCAAGAATAACAATACATTGAGAAAACGAAACTATACCATGGATTTAAGAGATAAAATATGATTTACTATTATAAAACTGTCATACAATGAATTCTCGGGCTACTCCCAGTCCTAAAGACGAAGGGGATTAGCCCCGCATGTTTATCTCAAACAAGTACAAGGTAGAGGTAGGGGAAATCATGTGAAAAACATGAATTGAGAGGTGAAACCCCTGAACGGAGAAGAACCGGTTGATCCTTTGCGTAGAACACGTGCTCTCACGCCTCTCGGTGGTGGAATCCGTCTCCTTCGGTCTCCGGATCAACAAGTATGAGCTTCTAGCCTCCGTTCTCCTCTCTACTGCCCCTCGGTACTCGTGCAATGGCTAATGAGATCCTCCTCTCGTCTGGGCGGCCGTCATTAGGTATATCTCGGTCATTAAGTCGCTAATTAACCGTAGTCGTCCGATTGAGATCATTAGAAAGCCAACTCATATCCTACGGTGTCGATACCATCGACGCGAGTCGATGGTATCGACCCGCTGTAGTAGCGACCGCTGCAAACCCTTCCTTTGTCGCGCCTGACATCATCTCGATACCATCGATGCGAGTCAATGGTATCGACAGCTCTGTAGTGACGGTTTTTTCATTTTGTGTCGATGTAGCCTCCATGCGTCGATGGTATCGACTTGGTGTCGATACTATCGACTGCTTTTCTGCTCCTTTCGGCTGGCAACCTGTGATCATGTCGATGGTATCGACTTCCGTCGATGGTATCGATGGAAGAAAATACTCATTTGTCCTGAAATTCAAACACAAGATCACCTAAATTCACACAAATAATAATATTTTAACAATTGATGCTCAAAATGATGAAATAAAGGGAATTTGACATAAAATAGTAGCAAAGACGAAAGTGGATGAATTATGCAACATTAACCATAAAAATGACTAATAAAAGCATAAAACACATATGAAACAGGTCTATAAATGCGACTCAAAATCATCGCCTCAAACTCCCCTAAGCTTGAACGTTGCTCGCCCTCGAGCAACTAATCCTTAGAATAGAATTGCCAATGTCAACTGAAAAACAACACACCACAACCAACACCCCATATGACTCCCACCAGATGTTCACATACCGGCCCTCTCTAACCACGGAACGGTAATTACCCTGAAGGCGACAGTAATCATCAATAAAAGAAATTGACCTCAAAAGTGATGAACACTATCACATAAGGCAGTTAACATAATAAAACTCGTCGATTCAGACTTGGTGCATCTTGTGATCGCCTATACTACGTTGCTCGCCCTAACTACCATCTACATGGAAGCAGTTCTACTGATATTCATTAGTGAGGAGAAATTCACGGTGGCCTACCAATCCGAGCAATGGGTGGATGAAAATAGGGGGCTCATGGAAGAAAGTGGAAGTATTGTACTGTTTCAACATGCATAATACAAAAATGTCCTACATGATGCAAATGCACATGAGAAATGCCCTAATGCCTAAAATTGGGTGGAATGATGCATGCACTAACCATCCGTCTCAAAATGAGATGGATATCTAATCAAGTTGCATCATGTACTCAATTATCCTGAAATGCACGTGATATTACGTTCCTTTCTCCTTCTTATTCTACTTTCTTCTAAATAACTCTTTTTTTTTCTCAGATTTTTTAGATTTTTCTTTTCCTTCCTTTTTTTTCAGCCCTTATATCCATAATTGATAAAGAATATTTTATTGGGCTTATTTTCTTCATACTCAGAAGTTCGCACTATTTAGAAGGTATGGAACAATTTAATTCACCATTGGAGAAAAATTGAGATACATGATATACTTTATGCATGAAAATTATGAATGCAACTACATGGCATGCACCTAAGGGTAATGTGCATGTATCACAATTCTAATTTTTTTTTAAATTTTTGTAGAACACATAGACCAAAGCAATGCATGTCCTATCTAGATGCTATGCAATCAAAAAGAGTTAAAACTGTAATCTACTTCCAATTCTTGGGTGGATTATGGAAACAATGAGGTGGAACGATCACAAGACTAGATGACTGAACCTTAGAAAGATATTATGCGTCCCTCCTTACTGACCTGTGTAGTAGTTTAAAGGTTTCTCTCTCTTACTTCCAATTAGAGTCTCATTACCATTTGGTCAGTTTAGGCTCAAACAACCATTTCCGTCCACTTTCATGAATCATTAGGAGTCTAGTTGTGTAATATTGTTTTAAAGTTGACAAAACCAATCATTTTCATAGGATATGTGCCCAAGGTTAAACAAGACAAGCTTTTCAAACACACAAAAATTTTTAAATTTCCCTTGATTTTCCCATGCACTATTAATGAGATGACACAACTTTATGACATCCATGATTACACTAGATAGCATGTGGATCCTACAAAAACTAACATTGCAAGAAACAAATAACAAGAACAAATAATAAAGCTAAAAACTAAAAACACTAAAAGATAAAGCTGTTCCAACTACCCCCCTAAGCTTGAATTCGACTATGGCCTCATAGTCAAAAACAAACTTAAAGATTGGAACAGTGATACCAGATCAATCTTGTGGTGGTGGAGGCGGGTAGTACGGAGCCGTAGGGTCCCAAGAAGGATACTCCCCCTGGAAGCTTGGATCAAACTGGGCCCTAGGTGGAGGTTGCAGATAGCCTCCAAAGTAACTCTGGCTCCAATAGTGGTCGTAGAAGGGCTCCTGCTGCATCTCCATCTGTTGCAACCGATTATGTATCTGTTGTTGGTTGTCGAGGAGAAGACGTTCATTCTCGAACATCGCCCTTTGGTTGTCCAGTATCCGGTTCGTAGTGTCTTGAATACCGGCATACATTCCCATATGCTACTGCTGTGTCTGGTGGATATCTTGCAGCATAGTGTACATGTCTTGCATGGAATAGGCATCCTTGCTCGGCTGCGAGGGTTGTGGTGAAAGCGGCGTAGGCTGTGATGATGATGATGCACCTGGATGCATCCGAGGACGCTTCTGGGGTGCCACTCGTGCTCGAAGAGGTGTAAAGGCCTCCTCTTCCTCCTCATCCTCGTCGCCATTTCCGTCGTCACCGCCTTTTTCATCGGAGTCTGTGATGGCTATGATTGGCCACCTGAAATGATGTGCACCGTCGATGTTGAAAATGGGATCGAGAAGAGAACATTCTTGATATGCTTGATTTATGTGGCAATGTGCAAACGCCACGCCATCTCAGAGAAGTAGCAAATTGGACCTGTGCAAATGCTGCAAGTTGACCTTGCTTCTTGTAGAGAGAGGAGTGAGGGTCTGAAAATTCAATCCGACGTATGAAGCCAGCTTGGTGATGAGCCCGCCGAAGTGAATCGGTGCTTTCCTCGTACTCCTCTTCACGTCCAATACTCGTTGTAGAATGAAGGCACCCCAATTGCATTCTTGTTTCTTCAGGAGTTTATACAGAAAGAATAGGTCTGACCCCTGAAATTTGCTGAGGGCCAGATCACCCCGAGCAAAAACTGTGAAACTGAGCATCCGGTGCAAGACCCGGATGAATGGGTGCTCGAAGTCGGCTACCGCGGTGTTGTGGTAGCTCACCGACTTGCCTTGCGGCACTGTCACCAACTCGGAGAAGATGGCGTCGTAGTCGGTGCGGTTGTCCGGCCGTCGGTAGTCGTACTGCAAACGGTTCCAGTTGAAGATCGCGTTGAATTGCTTGAGCGTGAGGGTGTAGTCGTGGTTGTACAGCCGGAAAGACACCCGACCCTGGATCCACTCGCGATCGGTAGCTACAATGTCATTGGGCACGATGCAGACGTCCAGTGACGCCATGAATTCTTCCATCAATTCCTTGTACGTGGGCCAGTCACCGAAGAATGGCTGGCCATCTTGGTGAAATTCCAGTTCGCCAGGCCTTATGGGTGTGTGGTGGGCCTGCCCATGCAAAACATAGGCCAAGTTGGCCTCGAATCCGAGATCCCGGATCATCTCCTGGTCCACATACCGGGTAGGCTCTATCTTCCTCCTCATGATCTCCTCGTAGATCTTCCGGACCTCCGAGGAAGGATGGATAAGTCGAGGACGTGAAATTGACGCTGGCGGTGGTGGCACGAATTCCGGCGGAGTTGCGCGTGAGGAAGAAGCTCTGGTTGTATGCACCATGTTGGCGACGAGAAAAGTGGGGTCAGAAAGAGAGCTCGGTGAAGATTGGAGAGTTGAACCTCTGCTCGGTGAAGATTGTCGCTTGCTGCTGCTCGTCGTCGGCCTTGGAAGGCTCGGGGGAGTGCTCGGCGCAAAGGGAGGAGATCACTCTGAAGGTGTGACGTCAACTGACGTAATGAATCTCCTTAAATAGACTTGGCCAGCGCCACTATTGGCCCGTCGATACCATCGACGCGAGTCGATGGTATCGACACTAGTCGATGATATCCGCCCCCATCGCGATTATCGACGGTTGTCGATGGCTGGATCTTGAAACCCAGATCGCTGACGTGTCGATACCATCGACATGGGTCGATGGTATCGACATTGCACCCGGATCGCTGACGTGGAAGCCGCGACCGCCGTTGATTTGTTTGCGCGGATCAGTGACGTGGAAGGTCGATACCATCGACGAGGGTCGATGGTATCGACTTGTCTTTGTTGCACACCTCCGCTTTGCATCTCAACCTATAGCCATGTCGATACCATCGACATGGCCGTCGATGGTATCAACTTTCCTGAGTCGATATGTCTGTAAATTTTCAGAGATCTCGATGGTATCGAATGGTTTCTCGATACCATCGAGTTCACTTTCACGACCACCTGTCGGTAGGTCGATACCATCGACTAGGCCGTCGATGGTATCGACCCAGATTGAAATCTGTAGTCGTCAACCTGTAACCCGGTCGATACCATCGACCAGTGTGTCGATGGTATCGACTCTGCCTCAGCCTGCACATCAAACAAACCGATCACGGTATCTCTTCTTTTTTTTTACACTAAAAATCAAGTCAAAATAAATTAACCTACGAATGCGCATGAACTATCCTAATGTACCAATTGTTGGGTTTCCTCCCAACAAGCGCCCTTATTTAACGTCTTAGGCTAGATGGCTTTCAGGCACCTCATTCATCCGAAAGTGAGATGAGTTTGACCTCATTCACCTTCCTCTTGTAATTTTCACCAAAATAGAGCTTCAATCTTTGTCCATTCACCAAAAACGTGGTATCACCATTACGCACTAAGATCGCGCCGTGTGGTTTGACCTCTTCTACCACGAACGGCCCACTCCATCGGGATTTGAGCTTCCCGGGATGCAACTTGAGTCGTGAATTGAACAGTAAAACACTATCTCCTTTCTTGAACGTGCGCAACTGGATGTGGCGGTCGTGGATTAGCTTTGTGCGCTCCTTGTATATTCGTGCGTTCTCATATGCCATCATCCGCAGCTCATCCAGCTCATTCAATTCAAGCATTCTCTTCCTCCCCGCTTCATCGTAACTTAAATTGAGCCTTCTAAGCGCCCAATGGGCCTTGTGCTCCAACTCTACCGGTAGGTGACAAGCCCGACCATATGCCAACCTAAAAGGTGTGGTGCCTATAGGTGTTTTGTAAGCCGTCCTGTAAGCCCACAATGCATCCGGTAATAGGGCACTCCAGTTCTTCCTCGTGGACGCCACTGTACGCTCCAAAATCATTTTAATTTCGTGATTGGAGACCTCCACCTGCCCTTGGGTCTGCGGGTGATATGGGGTACCTATGTTGTGCTTGACCCCATATTTCTTCAATAAAGTCGAGAACTTCTGATTCCTAAAATGCGTACCCCCATCACTGATTATCATTCGGGGTACCCCAAACCTGCAGAAAATGTTCTCTTTCACGAACCTGCACACTACAGTGGAATCGTTAGTCCTTGTGGGGATTTCTTCCACCCACTTTGATACATAATCAACTGCTAACAAAATATATAAATTGGAGTTTGAGGACACAAAGGGTCCCATGAAATCTATGCCCCACAAATGAAATTCCTCCACTTCTTGAAACACATTCAGGGGCATCTCCTGTCGCTTTGAGATATTACCTGCTCGCTGACAAGGATCACGTTGCCTCACAAACTCGTAGGCATCCTGAAACAAAGTTGGCCAATAAAGGCCGCTTTCCAAAACCTTAGCTGCCGTGCGTGAGCTAGCGTGGTGTCCTTCTGTAGGTGATGTGTGGCAATGACAGAGAACGCTCTCGTACTCCACCTCAGGCACACACCTGCGCAAGATACCATCCTTGCATTGCTTAAGAAGAATTGGATCATCCCAAAAATAATATCTCAAAGAATGGAAAAATCTTTTCTTCTCCTAATATGACCAATCTTCCGGGATGATCCCGCAAGCCAAATAGTTTACAATCTCAGCAAACCAAGGATCCTTAGAAGTAATTTTCAAAATCTGCTCATCCGAAAACGTCTCGGTTATAGGTATATGTAGATCTTTTTCATCCACCCTTTCTAACCTAGACAAATGATCAGCAACAACATTTTCAATCCCAGATTTATCCTTGATTTCGATGTCAAATTCTTGTAAGAGAAAAATCCACCTAATGAGTCTAGGCTTTGCGCCTTTTTTCTCCATTAAGTATTTAATTGCGGCATGGTCAGTCCATACAACTACTTTAGATCCAACAAAATACTTCTGGAACTTTTCAAAAGCATACACAACGACGAGTAATTCTTTCTCAGTAGTTGTATAATTTAATTGGGCGTCATTCAAAGTCTTTGAAGCGTAAAAAATCACGGCGGGTTTATTGTCCACCCGCTGCCCCAATACGGCTCCTACCGCAAAGTCCGAAGTGTCACACATTAATTCGAACGGTTTTGTCCAATCCGGCGTTTGAACAACCGATGCAGAAATCAATTTTTCTTTCAAAACATCGAATGCATGCAGACACTTATCATTGAAATCGAATACAGTGTCTTTCTCAAAAAGCTCGGATAGAGGTTTCGCAATTTTAGAAAAATCTTTTATAAATCGCCGATAGAACCCGACATGTCCTAGGAAACTTCTTACCCCTTTAACAGATTTTGGTGGGGGCAACTTGGAAATGACCTCAATTTTGACCGGATCCACCTCTAAACCTTTGCTAGACACCTTGTGTCCTAGCACTATCCCCTCAGTCACCATCATGTGACATTTCTCCCAGTTGAGGACCAAATGTGTGTCCTCGCAACGCTGTAAAACTTTGTCCAGGTTATAGAGACATTCATCAAATGATGCACCATACACTGAAAAGTCATCCATAAAAACCTCGAGACAGCGCTCTACCATGTCAGAAAATATGGTGAGCATACAACATTGAAACGTCACTGGTGCATTGCATAAACCAAACGACATTTGGCGGTAAGAAAAAGTCCCATAGGGACAAGTGAACGTAGATTTCTCTTGATCCAAAGGATCAATCGAGATCTGGTTGTACCCCGAGTACCCGTCTAGAAAACAGAAGTGCGATCGACCGGCAAGGCGCTCTAGAATTTGATCAATGAAAGGTAAAGGAAAGTGATCATTTAGCGTGGCAGCGTTCAAACGGTGGTAATCAATACAAACTCGCCACCCGGTTACCAATCGGGTGGTGACAAGTTCATTTAACATATTTTGGGTGAGATTAATTCCCCCCTTCTTAGGGACTACCTGTGTGGGACTCACCCATGTCGAGTTTGATATGGCGTAAATGATACCTGCAGCAAGAAGTTTAATGACCTCCTTCTTCACAACCTCCATCATGCTCGGATTAAGACGTCGTTGAGGTTGAATCACCGGCTTGGCTCCCTCCTCGAGCCGAATCTTGTGCTGACATAAAGTAGGGGAAATCCCCTTAATATCTGCAACGGACCACCCAAAAGCTCCCCGGTGGTTCTTCAGCACTATCAACAATTGTTCCTCCTCATCCGCACTCAAATAAGCAGAGATGATCACTGGTAACTTATCTTCCTCAGCTAGAAAGACATATTTGAGATGTGGGGGCAGCAGCTTCAATTCCAGATCCGGTGGGCTTATAAGAGATGATTGAAGTTGCGGGGGCAGTTCACCTAAATCTTCATAATGCCTCGCATAGAAGCATGGAAGCATCTGAAGCATTTTAGCGCACTCCTTAAGTGATTTTCTCCGCATCCAATCGTGTGTAATATTTAACAAGCAAGCCTCCAACGGTAATTCTGGGTATGCATCAAAAACAGAAATAGAAATCATATCATCCTCCAGAGAAAGCGGAATGTCCTCATTATCATCATTAGGAAATCCCACAGCTTTGCACAAAGAAACTACTTTGGTCTGCGCCATAATATCCACAGCCAAAGTTCCATTGTCCACCTTGCTCATCACATGAGCCATGTCCAGAAATGGCTTCCCAAGGCAGAGTGAAATATTACAATCCAGATGTTTTACCATATTGCATTGTTCCTTTACATTAGATGACACAGCACTAGAAGGCATGACCATCTCAAAGCGGTAATTGGCTATGCCCAAGGTCAAGCGACCTGTCCCCCATCTCTAAGATCATGTCGGATGTAGCTTGGAAAGGATGTCCAAGTAACAGCTCGTTGCCATGTTCATCCTACATCTCCATGACTACAAAATCTTCCAGAAAGACAAACCTATCCACCTTTACTAACACATCTTCACAGATTCCATAAGGCTTCACCACAGAGTTATCTGCCAATTGAATTGTCATATTGCTTGGCCGTGACTCCTTCAATCCTAGCTTTTTGAATGTCGAAAGGGGCATCAAGTTGATGCTTGCCCCTGAGTCACATAACGCTTCGCCAAATTTAAACTTTCCAATATAGCAAGAAATTTTAAAGCACCCTGGATCTTGTCTCTTTGGCGGCAAAGTGCCCATGATGAAGGCACTCACTTGCTCCTTTAGCACGACGACCTCTGTATCCGGAATTTTCCTCTTCTTAGTAATGACATCCTTTAGAAACTTCCCGTATGACGGAATTTTCTCAATGGCTTCCAGTAAAGGGATATTGACTGAAAGCTTACGAAAACTGTCTAAGAACTTCTTGAACTGAGCATCTACCTTCCTTGCCTTGGCACTATTTGGATACGGGACCGGAACAGCTTGTGCCCTTTGATGAGGTGGCACATAGGGTGTCTTTTTCTGAGGTTCCTCCTCTGCAACCTGTTCTTCAGTATCATCCACAGCTGTGTCCTCAACCTGCCCTGTGACTTGTGCGGGCTGCTCCTCATTGGTTTCCTCTTCTACTTCAGCTTGTGGTGTGCTTGTTTCCTCAGCTCTTGGATTCAACACTTTCTTGCCACTTCTAAGCAGAACAGCCTTTGCTTGCTGGTTTCCCCCGAGAACATTGGTATTCCCCGGAAAACCTGGATGTGTCGGTTTCTTCAAACTGGCGATCTCGGCTGCCATCTGTGCCATGGATGTCTCAATGGTCCTCATTTGAGCCCCATGGCTCTGCAATGTTTGCCCGAATTGATTCATGTACTCTCCTTGTTGTTTGATTTGCTGGCCAAATGTATTCATTAGCTCTTGATTTTTCTTTATAACCTGATTGAGCAAGTCCGTGCTCTTGTCTTCTGCGACTGGCGAGGGCTTGGCATCCAGATCCTGCAGAAAATTGTTCAGATCCTTCCACGAGAACTTTTTGTCTTTTCTCCATGAATAATCATTGTTTCTATAACCTTGTTGTTGTCTCATGTATTTGACTTGAGCCTCATCCCCAGACTCAATATCCTCCTTTTCCAGTAGCTTCTTTGCGAGAAGATCCATCTTCTCATTCAGCTCTTTCATTGCCTTGGACTCACCTGCTAGTCGAACTTGCTCTACTGGGCCTCTGTCTCTCTCACCCCATGACTGCTTTCTAGCCATATTCTTTAGTATTTCCCAGCATCCGGTGTCTGTATTGTTCAGAAAGAATCCTGACCCAGCTGAATCCAAATTACTCCTATCGTGCTCGGAGAGAGCAAAATAGAAGATCTTCACCTGCGTCTCCTTATCCAGCCCGTGATGTGGGCACCTCCTCAGCATGACCTGAAATCTCTCCCAGGTCTTAGAATATGTTTCCCCGGCCTGTTGGGTAAAATTATGAATCTTCCAGATCATGTCGTTAGTCTTCTTAGGAGGGAAGAACCTCTCAAAGAAGACCTCCACCATATGGTCCCAGGACTCCACGAACTCATCATCTAAATTGTGTAACCACTCTCGTGCCGCTCCCGCCAATGAACTCGGGAAAAGCATGAGATACAGTGCATCCTGTGGAAACCTATCAATTTTGACCATGTCACAGTTCTCAACAACTGGCTGATGTGCGCGACGGGATCCTCATTCTTTAGCCCATGAAAAGCATTCGACTTCACCAGATTTATCAATGCCAGATCAATCTTATATGTCGGTATGTTGATTGCCTGCTTCTTTATAGGCCCCTTGGAAGCTGATGAGGAAGAAGCCTTGATCTTCTCCCATATAGTCTGTGGCTTGGCCATCTCTTCCTGTTCAAATTCAGAATCTACCTCTTCTTGGTGCTCTTGCTCGTAATACTCCTCGTCCTCAGGTCCCAGAAATGGAACCTCGGGTGCGCGATTCGCATAGTCCGTACTACGCGTCTGCACCATGCAACGTACCTGAAATAGGAAAGTTTTAGTTCAGTACAGTGCTTTGATGAGTATCAAAATTAACGACAATAAAAAGAAAATATTTGAAGTTGTTTCAAAGTGTGGCCTAGAGTGGCCACTCGTAGCACTCAAAGTGCCAACAATTCGCCGTATCCCCGGCAACGGTGCCAAAAACTTGATGCAATTTTACTATGCGCTAGAACGCAAGTGAACGCGTCGAGTAGTACAGGGCTTTGTGAGGCCCGAGTCGAACACAGGGATACTCGGAATTGTTGGAGACTCCTACTAACTATTTGTGATCAGCTAAGCCAAATAACAAATTGAGGGTTGTTGTTAAAATTAAAAGAAAATAAAAACAAAATAAAACAAACGATCGATTAAATGTTAATTTAATCAATTCAAGATGGTATCATTAGGATTGCGGTTTCACCGTGGATTTTCATTGTATTCGATTTTATATAATGCCTCAATCTTATCTCTCTATCTGGGTAGTGGCCTGAAAACAGAATTACCCACTTTCGTGGTGCAATTCACTACCTAGGTTTAGGTCGGTTCCACCGTCGTAGTAACCTATACCCTAAACTAGGTGCATTATGAACGATCTCTCAATATCCACCATTAATTTTACACCACCTTGGTCAAGGGATTTATCGATTAATGTAGATTTAGTCTCTTTTCAGCCGTTAATCCTTCTTTCAAAGTGATTAAGGGCATTAGGTTATTATTATGGTGATCAAGCATAACAATATATTGAGAAAACGAAACTATACCACGGATTTAAGAGATAAAATATGATTTACTATTATAAAACTGTCATACAATGAATTCCCGGGCTACTCCCGGTCCTAAAGACGAAGGGGATTAGCCCCGCATGTTCATCGCAAACAAGTACAAGGTAGAGGTAGGGGAAATCATGTGAAAAACGTGAATTGAGAGGTGAAACCCCTGAACGGAGAAGAACCGGTTGATCCTTTGCGTAGAACACGTGCTCTCACGCCTCTCGATGGTGGAATCCATCTCCTTCGGTCTCCGGATCAACAAGTATGAGCTTCTAGCCTCCGTTCTCCTCTCTACTACCCCTCGGTACTCGTGCAATGGCTAATAAAATCATCCTCTTGTCTGGGCATCCGTCATTAGGTATATCTCGGTCATTAAGTCACTAATTAACCGTACCCGTCCGATTGAGATCATTAGAAAGCCAACTCATATCCTACGGTGTCGATACCATTGACACGAGTCGATGGTATCGACCCGCTGTAGTAGCGACTGGCTGTAAACCCTTCCTTTGTCGCGCCTGCCATCATCCCGATACCATCGACGTGAGTCGATGGTATCGACAGCTCTGTAGCGACGGTTTTGTCATTTTGTGTCGTTGTAGCCTCCATGCGTCGATGGTATCGACTTGGTGTCGATACTATCGACTGCTTTGCTGCTCCTTTCGGCTGGCAACCTATGATCATGTCGATGGTATCGACTTCCGTCAATGGTATCGACGGAAGCAAATACTCATTTGTCCTGAAATTCAAACACAAGATCACCTAAATTCACACAAATAATAATATTTTAACAATTGATGCTCAAAATGATGAAATAAAGGGAATTTGACATAAAATAGTAGCAAAGACCAAAGTGGATGAATTATGCAACATTAACCATAAAAATGACTAATAAAAGCATAAACACATATGAAATAGGTCTATAAATGTGACTCAAAATCATCGCATCAGATATCATATGGACTTGAAGGAGGTCATTGCATCAGATTAGATCTGCCACAAGAGTTAAGTCTGAGTATAGTTAAGTTTAGTCAGTCCTTGTCACTCTAGGTCCTTGTAAAGATATAAAAGAGAGTTGTAAATGATGATGTATAACATTATTCCTCTTTTAGCAATATATGCGAATCAACAAGTCTTATGTGCTTAAAAGTATGAGAAACATAATGAATGTTCATACATGCATTTTTTTTACTGTTGAAATCAGATTCATGAAATCAATGTTTAGATTCCCTTGTAAAGTTAGTTTATGTGGTTCAATGTGAGAAAACAATGAATTTGAAAAAGAAGAAAAAGTTAAGGGTGATCTTTGTATTACGTTAAATCCTCAATTTTATCCCCTAATCTCATGATTAATGGTAATTGTGAGATTGATGTGTAACAATTTAACTATGCAGAAACATATTTCGATCTAACCTACATCATTACCAGTTACCATAATCTTTGTCTTCCAATGTACACATACAATTACAAATTTTGTGTAAAGGTATTTTTTGTGTTGTGAAAAAATTAATATTTCTATGTACAATAGGTGGTCATAGTTACAACAAATCAAACATAGAATCCATATTATGAAAGAAAAACAAAGTTCAAACCAATCACCTAATCTCTATTTCCTGGAACTAAACTCAATTTCTGAAAAATGGCTCCCTAAGAACTCAAGTTACATTGAACCAAAGTTACAAAATTTTCTTTCTCCTTATTTGATGCACCATATCATTTATAATGTCAAATTTGTGTATCCTTTTAATAATTTCTCTTTCTCAACTGTTGCTTTTAGGTAAATAAACATGGCTGAATGCTCTAGTGAAAAAATGCACCCAATCCTTTTATTTTTCTTTTACTTTTGTATTTCAATTAGAAGGATATGATTTAGATAGAGATAATTTAGTAGGTGATCAATGTCCTTATAGCTAGAAAAGGAGTCGCTAAAATTGAAAGTCACATTTTCCAACTCCTACAGGTCAGACTCCTCATCCGGAATAACATGAGAATAAACTTATCCTTTTGAGTTAATATGACCAGTTTAACACATTAAACATGTAATCCAATATAAACACAATGTCTTTGATGAATACCTAACAAATTCTTTTGTTGCATTATAATGATTGATTTTCAAAGAATGAAGGCATACTTATCTTTTTATTCTGGTATTATAACACCCTAAATAATAACAATAGTAATTATAAAATTAGATGCCATTCAAAAAGGGATATATAAGCTTCACAAATGTTCTTAGGAACCAAGGGCGTAATCATATTGGGTATTGAGGTTTAGTGACGTTGTACACCATATTACATATACTTATTTGTCTTATTTGATTTCTCAATCAAGAATATTAGATTTTTCATTGTGGCACCACATAGAGGATACGATATACTTGATCATAGAAGTTGTTTTTTTAATAAATTCATATTAATTCATCCTAAATATCTCTTATTTGGTTTGGCGATCGATGTGAAGTATCCACAATAGTTTGAACGTTCTCCATATCTTCAAATTTGTTGATGCAAATATGAATTTTGGGCCCAAAACTTGTCTTTATGATTTTCATGAGGATATTCTCTTCTATATTATAGAATAGGAAGCAAAGGCACTTCTAGAAATTAGTCAAGGTCGTGTTGGGCACATGCCTAGTACAAACTAGGCTACGACATGGATGGGCACGCAGTGGGCACAACTATGCTATGTCCATTTTTTAAAAAAATTAAAAAATTATGGACACAACTGGGACACAACTATGACACTTCTAAGACACATCTAAGACACATACAAGACATAACTTGGCCAATGAACATTTGTAGTTTTCATTCTTGTCTAGGCGGCTAGGTAGGCCTTCCAACCTAGTAGGCACTTCAGGAGCCTAGGCGGGATCCTAGACATTTTCATGAAATTTTTTTTTCTCATATGTATATGTATAGTTAAATTTAGACACATATATGTAGTCATATATATAAATATATATACATACATATCATATGCACTAATATGTACATTTTGACTGGCTATCTTTAATCTTAATCAATCATAAATTGACTTGCATCACACTTGATATGACATAAAGTAGACCAAACTGGCCCTAATTGTAACTTGATCTAAATTAAACCTAATTTCACCTACTTTCTTCTAATTTTCCCTATGTCATACATGATTCGACATTGCATAACCTAAGTAGACCTGGATTTCCCTAGTTTGTCCTATATTGAGGGAAATGATACCTAATTTGGCAAAACCAGACCTACTTTCTCCAAATTATACCTATTTTTTCCAATTCAAAACTATTTTCCAAATCAGACCAAATTTGGCATTAAATCAAACATGTGTTTACCCTAAAATGGCTTAGGTAGGCCAAATTGGCCCTTTTTTGACGTAATGTGTTTTATATTAGACCTAGTTTGTCTAAATTTCACCAAAGTCAAACTTAATTCGACACAAACTGACCTAAGTAGGCCTACATTCACCTAATTTGTCCTATATCGACTTCAATGATGCCTAATCTAGTAAAATCATGCCTAGTTCCCCAAGCCAAAATTTGTTTCTCAAAAATTAGACCTAATTAGACTTGATTTAATTTAAAATGACTTAACTTGATTTAATTTGACCAAACTTAGAACCAATACATGCTAATTTGGCCTTTAAGTGACTTAATTCCTGCCCATGTTTTACCTTAAAATGACTCAACTTGATCTAATTTGACCAAATTCAGAAGTAATACATGTTAATTTGGCCTTTAAGTGACTTAATTTCCTCCTAAAAGTCGTTAGACACTTACTTATATCACTTGAGGGCATGGGCGTTGAGTTTAATGTGGTCTACCTAGAGCATAGGGTGCATAAGAGAACATAGGAAGACAACTTGATAGCAAAGGTGTTTTTTTCTTAACTAATTAATTTCTATCCACACATCTAAAGAAATTATAATTAAGTTCACTTTTATGGCTGCTTACAATAATTGTTTTTTATTTTAATCATAATTTCATTTTGTATAGTATTGATTTTGCAGCAACCTAAAACTACTATGTTAGAGTCATTATAAGAGTTCTAATACTGATGTTCATGGTTACTTAACTTATATTAATATTCCTTACAATCACATTATTGTTTTCATACTACTAGTGCACAGGCATGTGTCATGCATGTGAACAAATGTGTTAGTCCATCATTCAATAGATAAAAGGCACCAAATAAGAGAAAATTATTGGTTATATTTTAAAGAACATGACAAGTTTATAACTTGTCTAGATATATTGGTGAAAATACTATTTACAAATGTAAAATACAAGATGTATCCATTTGGCCCAAGATATATTTTTTCGTGAGGGTACTTATCTAAATAAAAATGAAAAATGAAAAAATATATAATCAACAATGAATCGTTATAATAAAAACATATACATCAATTTGAATTTGTACATGTCACATGCCTTTTTTATTCATTATTAGCAAGTAAAGGACATCTAATCATGATCCCAGAAACTAAAAAATGTTAATCCAATATATGTCATATTCAAAAACTCATGTTCACAAACTCTTCAAGTCACTTATATAATGAACTCATTCTTGTTTATGTTACATTGATATACACCATTTATCACTATTATTGCGATAGATATGGAAGTGTGTAGATTTTTGTTCTCTCATTAAGGTATTTTTATTAAATTGTATATATTGATATAATTTCTAAATGGAGAACTTGAGCATGGGATTATTAGAGAGAAATAGGTGGATAATTTAGTGTGTTGGGTCAGGATTAAAAATAGAAACTGTAATTAAATAGTGGGAGAACTTCACAAAGAGTGGGATTCATTCAACAGGTAGTTTGTTGAATTCCCTATGTGTATTGGCATAGATTATTGGATATATAATAGGAGATAAATTGAAGGGTATAAAGAGGCAATAAAAATGATTTTAAGGTACCTTTTTCATGATATCCCCCATTTTGTTCCAGAAAGTAAAATAGTTTTAAATTATTTGGTGGCTTTCTCTTCATGGATTATTAAATATCATGTACTTGTGTGTCTATTACGCATTAAATTGGGAGTTTTTGTGCATGCTTATTATGTTAGTTCTCTCTTTGTCAGGATATCTACATCAATTTTTATATGTCTATCTTTTCATCTAGTTTTAATCATAAATGGCCTAGTAAAATATTAGGAGGGACAATTTAGTTATAGGGAATGAGAAAAGGAGGATAAAATATTTGTAAACCTAATTTCACATATGTTTTACTAATTTGGCCTAAGTCAGACCTAATTTGACATTACATGACCTAAATAGACATGGATTCCCCTAGTTTGTCCTATAGTAAATGAAATAATACCTAATTTTGCAAAATCAGTCTGACTTTCCCCATATCAGACCTATTTTACCTAATTCAAAACTATTTTGCAAATTGGACCCAATTTGGCCTTAAATCAAACATGTTTTTACCCTAAAATAACCAAAGTAGACCACATTGGCCCTTGTTTGACATAAGTTTCTCTATATCTAGTTTGCATGAGTTTAACCTAAATCATACCCAATTTGGCACAAGTTGACCTAAGTAAACCTAGATTACCAAAGAATACAACTTCTAAGAGCACCATACTTAGCACTTGAGGGCCTAGGAGGCTAGTTTTAGGTGGCCTACCCAGAGCAGAGGGCGCCTAAGAGAACATAGGAAAACACCTTAATAAATAATGAAGTTTTTTTCTAACTAATTAGTTGCTATCCACACTTATGAAGAAGTTGTGTTTAACTACACAATTATGTTTACTTACTATGATTGATTTTATCTTTAACCATGGTTTCATTTTCTATACTATTCATTTTATAGCACCTGAAAACTAATAGGTTGGAGTCATTATAGTAGTCTTGATATCCATGTGATTGGATTACGAATACTATAAATAAATATTGGTCTTAATTGTTCTAATATGCTACATATCCTCGCTCTTAATAGTTTATTCAAACATGTAAACAATAGTATTAGGTGTTTTGGAAATAGAAAATATAGAACACGAAAGAAGATATCTAAAACATAAATGGAAACATGCAAGCAACAATAGCTGTGAGAGGATTTTTTGAAGGAATGAAGTATAATAGAAAAAATGTATATAGTAGTAGTAAAGTTTGGGACCAGGAGGAGACATAGGTCAAAAATGTGATATAAGAAATCTAGTCCTAGGATTGGTGTAACACCCGAGCCTACTACCCTAGGGTCTAGTAGAGTTTCAGGAATGATGACTGGCCCCACAAACCACCACTAGCCTTAAGTGTGCACTTTGTCCTCACTGACGCACAAGCCAAGATCAACTTCCTAACTGGTCACCCATCCTAGTACTACTCCAAGCTGAGCACACTTAACTATGGAGTTCTTTAGTGATGGGCTCCCAGAAAAGAGGTACACCTAGGTGATATGGGTAGTCCAATCATTCCTTATACGATCTTTTTATTTGAGGCCTCAAAAGTGAAATATTAGGATGTTATAATCTACCCCACTTAGAATCTTGACATCCTCATCAAGGATCAACTATATGGCCTCATAATATTTCCTCATTTCATTATAGACCCAGTATGGCCCATGGACACCCAACTCCCAATCATGGAATACCAACACAAGGGTGGCTACGTCAACCATGGACAACCCTTTCCAGCATTCATTGACCACACGACTCAAGACTAGCATGCCACACACCCATGTGGCCCCCACCTACAAGAGGGGTTATGGCTCTGATACCATTTGTAACACATGGGCCTACTGCCCTAGGGTCTAGTAGAGTTTCTGGAATGACGAATAGCCCCATAAACCACCACTAGACTTAACTGTGCACTTTGTCCTCACTGACGCACAAGCCAGGATCAACTTCCCAATTGGTCAGCCATCCTAGTACTACTCCAAGCTAAGCATGCTTAACTATGGAGTTCTTTAATGATGGGCTCCTAGAAAAGGAGGTGCACCTTGGTGATATGGGTAGTCCAATCATTCCTTATAATCTCTTTATCTGAGGCCTCAAATCCATGGTGATCTGCTCCCATTCCACTCTAGAATCTCTATCGACTATAAAAGTATGTCGGGCCGTTGGTGTTCAGCCTTCACCATCTGGCACGTAAGACAGCTGGCCACATACGCCGCAATGTCTTTCTTCATTTTTGCCCCTAGAAATACCTATGTAGATCCTTAAACATCTTTGTAGTGCCCGGGTGTACCATATACCTAGAACCATGAGCCTCTTGCAAGATATGTTCCTTCAACGGTGAATCTACGGGAACCCAAATACGGTTCTTGAATCCTATCCCTCCATCTATTCCCACCGAGAGATGGGTATGTGGCTTCTTCAATAAGCCCTTCATTCTATTGAGTTTCGAACTGGTCAATTCTACTGCCACTATCTTGCTCAACAACTCTGACTGAATCTGAATATTGCCCAATTGAACTCGGTCCTCTAACGACAGTGTAGTCCACTCCACTGGCTCTTCTAAGCTCTTCCACTGACTGGACAACACAATTGCACACCTGATCTGTTTCCGACTCAGCGCATCAGCTACGACGTTTTCCTTCCCAGGAGGATAGGCCATGGTGAAGTCGTAATCCTTCACGTACTCCATCCATCGTCGATGTCATAGGTTCAGATCTCTCTGTGTTAGGAGGTACTTTAGGCTCTTATGGTTGGTGAGGATCTTGAAAACCATGTACAACCTATTTACTACATACTCATCAAGAACTTACTCTATTGACTTGAGATTATCTCTTGGGGTTTCTAAACGGAATTAGGTTTTAATTAGGGTTCTTTTGATCTATTTACCACTTTCCTCTTTTATGTTCACAAAACCCTAAAACAATCAACTTTAGTTCAAAACCCTAACTATTGAATTATTTGTATTAAAAACTTCTTTATCATAAATTTGCCCAAGGATTAACTTAATATCACTTTTATACAAATATTATTGAAATAAACTTCATTAAAACCCATTAATACTTACATTATGGTTTCTAAGCCCATTAATGTGTATCAACACATAAAACCCCTAAATTAGGCCATTAAGCATATGGATTGTTCTATATAGACATAAAAACGTATTTTTATTAACAACAGGTTAATTTTCTCATAGATCATCCATATTAATATTCTCAATTTGTAGAATCATCAAATTAAGGTTTTTACTCATTATAAAGCATTAAGATTATCAACTTTAATCACTTTTCGAATTGTGAACAGATTCAGGTTTCAGTTATATTTTTATTGAATTCCTCAAGTTCTCCTGATCAAAATTTATATATTCCATGTCTGGATCAGAGTTACCATTAATTAATTATGAATTTCACAAACTAAAGTACCTTTGGCCAATGGCATCTTGAAACATCCCAATATTTCAAAATCCAAAGTTTGACATTTAATTTGGGGTTAAAATCCTGAATTTTGGTTATTAAGCATGCGCTAGTGACCATTGGATCAGCAATAGACGACTTGGGTTGAGTCCCGGTCTCGCGAGGACTGGGAACGTAGAGTTTAGACTGTGAGAAATTTGATCAAATATTTCCCAGATTTGAGGCAACCTACAAAGAAATGGATGAGTCCATCTCCTTCAGGATATTGTTTCGAACTCATCCACCCTAAGGTCGTATAGGTTTTGTGGATGATTGAAACAATCCCTAACTCACCACGGACCTTGGTCGACCCTATATATAGGGGGTGGTTCTATACATCGCGATCCATCCCACAAGTTGTACCCTCACGATTGCACTACGGAGACGAGTAGTTTTGTGCCTTCAATTTGGTTGTTGCCCCTATTCTCCACCCCCCCCGCCCCGTGTAGCAGTAGCCTCACTGGAGTAGCAAGGGCTCGTTGGCGGTGAAGAAGCAGAGCAAGCCAACAATTGAAGGTACCCTCGAGTCCGCAAGGAGCAGGCGAAGCTATCGGGCATTTTCGTTTGCACACAGGTGGTCAGGAGCTCGAGGGCAACAAGGGAGTTGACTCGCGGAGCTCTGCTGGCCGACGTGAGTGTTTGGAGATGACGCCTAGCCAATTTATCAAACTACCCTCCTGCTCCTTCCGTCTAGGTAAGGGAATTCTTTCCTTTTGTTTCTTTTGATTCACAGGTGAGGCGCACACCGTGGATCGCCTGATCTCACATCGTCCAATGGACCGCTGATCGAACGACCGAAGTTTTATGGTGATTTCTGGAAAATAGTTCCTCTCTACTAGAAAATCCAATAAAATACATTTCTTTGCAAAAATCATAGAAATTAAACAGAAGGTCGGATGAATAAACTTTATACATCCAAAATGATCAAGAAAATATGAGGAATCTATTAAAATTGGTTTTGGTACGAGACTTTATTTCTAATTGCAAAAGTACCTTGAGTTGATCATAAAGTGCATTAAATTTAGGTTCAAAACCTTAATGATGATTAGAGATCAAATCTAAGATGCTTAATGTGTTAATTTGAGTATTAATAACCTATTGAAAAGAAAAGTAAGGTTTGAATCCAAAATTAGATTATAATTGGTTTGTCTTAGGGTTTAAATCCATGAATCTATGATAATACATGTAGAAACCCTATTCTTGGGTAAAGAAGGAAATTAACTTGAATAATCTATTATTCTTCAGAATAATGTCAATATCAGTTGATCCTAAGCCTATTAGGAGGAATATAACAAGTTAATTAGGGTTTATGCTTAGTTTTGTTGTTTTAGGGTTTGTACTACCAATAATGAAGATGAACCCTAACAAAGCCCTAACAAAACCATAAATGTAACAACCCTGCCTCCCGGTAACCCCCAATCAAGGGAGACCAAAAGGTTAGAGACGTTATCCCAATATTTTAGGATCCATGGTTTGACATTTAATCAAAAATAATTATCAAATTCTACTATTACTAAACTGAAAAGTTGGAATAAAATAAATCTTTTTTGCATACTTGTAAAATTCAGATCTAGATCTATCCACAGAAAAATTCTAATCTAACAAATCCTCCTTGCAAAGGTTAATTATATCTTCACAATATTTTGATTTACTGTTTGTCCATTTTTTGAATTGTACCTGAAACGCCAACAAACAAAACGTCAGTCATTATATTTAGAAACTAGTATTTGTGGGGGGCAATCACAATTTTACAAATAGTTTCTAACAACCTAATTATAACAAATAATTGATTAACAATCCAATTTACGCTTTCAATGTGACTTCTCAACCGCTTTTGCCCTAAACCCTGGATTACCCTCTCTTAGGGTTTTGTCCTTGCAAGTGACATAAGGCCGCCTTCTCCATCCTGAGCTTCGTTCCTGGGGTCACCTCTTGAGGTGCCCAATAATCTCTCCTCCATGTCTTGACCAAATCAAACCTTCCCTCCAGGGCTTGGTCTTACAACATACATCATGGTGGGATGTAGGTTCCAGAAGCACATGCATAATTAAATGTGATACACATAGGACTTTATAGGATTGTAGAATTGAACATTCAACAAATTAGGTTGCACTCAATCGAGAAACATTCATGAAATGTCATGAAACTAAAGGTGAGTATTCATAAGTAACAACATACCTATTTAGTCGAATCAACAAGCTAACAATTGTCCAATCATGGAAGTATCCAGGCAAGCAAGCAGTTCACACAAGCAAGGATCCTGAAACAATCATATAATCTATTCACTATTCAATTATCAGGATATATTTATTTGAAATCACATCCTAGGGTTTCCTACTTCCTTTTATGGTTTCATTAGGGTTCATCTTCATTATTGACACTACAAACCCTAAAATAGCAAAACTAACCATAAACCCTAATTAACTTGTTATATTCCTCCTAACAAGCTTGGGATCAACTGATATTGACATTATTCCCAAGAATTTCATATTATTCGAGTTAATTTACTTCTTTACCCTAGATTAGGGTTTCTACATGTATTATCATAGTTTCATGCCCAGGCCCAATGTTTATTATATGCATGTCGTGGGGTAGACCCACCATGAAATCTGGAATGGTAAAGTGTACGCTAATGTTTGATTGTATGCTTATCTAGATGGATCATGTAAAGACCTTAGCAACTTCTATTGAGGCCACCAAGAACCCATTTAGGGGTTGGCCTCCACATAAGAGGAAGGGATCTTCTAAGAAGAGGAAGAGGGACCGAGGTGATGAGTCCTCAAAGAAGAGAAATATACCCAAGGGAGTTTCAAAAAGATGCCCCGATCCTAAGCCTGTTCCCTTTGACAACCCCGAGATGGACCAGGAAGAAGAACAAATGTCCGAGGATGAGGTCAAGTTTGAGGAGAACCAGACTGGTGGTCCAGGACCGACAATGGTAGTTGACACCCCTGGTGCCCTATGGATGGAACAACAAAAGAAGCTAATTGAGGCCATTAGTGCCTTGGCCCTCATGGATATAGCCAATGATGAAAATGGTGAGTCGCTTTTCGTTCGTCCCCGAATTGGAGTCACCATTCTAGACTTCATCAAGTTGAACATTGAGCAACTTTGGGGAGAGGATAAGACCAAACTGGTCGACAAAGAGGATGCTTGGCTACTGGCAGTCGAGAATGGTTTATGCATGCTGGAGGTACTGCTGAATAAGAAGGTTCCTTTTGTTGCTCACCTCTTGGAAGGACCAAACAAGATCTCGTGGGAGAACCACATCATGGGTCGAGATCTGAGTGAGGACCGATGGCATGGACTGACTTTAGGACCATCTTTATAGCTAGATTCATCCCCACCTCAGCTAAGAAGGAGAAGGAAAGAGAGTTCACCAACATGATCTAGGGTAGCCTATTCGTTGTGGACTTTGGCCACAACTTTCGCATCTTGGAGTGTTTTGGGCACATGATGACCGAGGAGAGGCGGATGGACCATTTTGTGGAGCTTCTTCACCCTGCAATCAAGCCTCATGTGATGGTGAGTAAACCAGCAACCTTCGTTGATGCCTACAACACCACCTTAGACATGGAGAGGATAGTGATGCCTACTCAGAATCCACCCAAAGGATATTTGGGTTTCACTGAAGGTACTCAAGGACAGAAGAATGACCATAAGAAAAGGACAAGGGCGTAACCACACCAAGGGAAAGAATGGACACAGAGGAAAATCATGTGGTGAGAGTCACTTTGAGAAGTGTTTTACCTACAGACAGACACATCTGGGGAAGTGCCGCTTCGAGAAGAGGGTGTGCTATTGTTGCCAATAGGAGGGACACTTCATTGCCAACTATCCTATGCCTAATTTGAGAGGTCTAGTGGTAGAACAACCAGTGGCAGTGGCACCCCTAGTAGGAGGAGGAGCACTAGATAGAGGTCCACTTGTTGGAGAGAGAAGGCAAGCCAGAGTGTTCACCATCGACAATGAAGAAGCCTAGGAAAATGCTAATATCATAGATAGTTGCAATGCTTTAAAAGATGAGAATATTCTAAATTGCTTATCCTATACTCAATATAATACTATTTAACTATGATAATAACATTGTTGGTGGTGAGTTATATCTCTCACTGGGACAATTGTCTCACCCCGTGGGATCCAGATTATTTTTTAGGTGGACGTACTCGAGGGGTGTTGAGACCGTACTGTAGAGAAAGAACAACAACAATAGGGACAGCAGTGATAGCTCAGGTTGAGTGTACTTCCTGTCGTCTCTTTTAGATAGAAGTCCTATATGTCGTCTCTGTACTCTCAGGTCCTTGGATTTAGTACGTGTTGGTTTTTATGAACAATTGAAGATTTTGGCTTGTATGCCTCAAGGTTTGTTGTTGCTTTATGTATATGTTTTAAGAAATCAACTGTTATATGCTAACCTCGATAAGAGATGGTTCAATGTATGTACAATATATGATCAATGTGAATATCATGTTTTGGTTCTTCCTTAAAGAGTTTTCCTGGAAATGGATCTCTTTGCAAAACTATTTTATTTTTTAGTTATTTGTGTTAATCTGTTTCTTATGATTATTCTGCATAATTAGTAATGATTTGGCTGTCAGTTTGGTGGCAGTCGTTATAGCTAATAGGTTGATGGAGGGTAATAACCCAAAGAGTTTTCCTTTCAGTTTAGTTTGATCATGTAATAACAGTTTGATACAGTATGAAACTATGTAGGCATGCTTGAAGTCATGGGACAAGATGTAAAAGATCTTTTTGATTTAGGATCTATGAATACTTTAATTTTGAGAAATCTAGCAACTATGCTTTGTTTGGACATCAAGGATTTAGGTTATGTTTTGGATGTCACAACCTTGAGTGATCAGATATATACGTCTCTTTTAAAAACCCCTATCTTGCCAGTTAAGTACCTGAGTCATGAGCTTCCTACTGAATTCATCCTCCTTGATATGAATGATTTTGATGTAATCATTGGTATGGATTGGATTTACACCTTTAGAGAACATATTGACTATAGAGAAAAGAAGATCCATATTAGGAAACTTGGTCATCCACACATTACCATTTTAGGAAGGAGAAATGAGACTACCAGCCTTTATGTGTCGGCTTTGAAGGCTAAGCAGATGATATCCAAAGGATGTTGAGCATACCTATCCATAGTCATCAAGCCTGAGGCCAAGGTATGACCCTTAGAGGAGATAGAGGTTGCTCGGGAGTATGCAGACATATTTCCAGATGATGTACTAGGGATTCCTCCTAAGAGGGAGGTAGATTTCTCCATTGAGTTAGCTCCGAGGACTAGCCCAATATCTAAGGCACCCTATAGAAAGGCCCCTGTTGAGTTGCTTGAGTTGAAAACTCAGTTGCCGGAGTTGTTAGATAAAGGTTTTATTTGACCAAGTGTGTCACCATGGGGATCGCCAGTCCTTTTTGTGAAGAAGAAGGATGGATGACTCCGGATGTGTATTGATTACTGGATGATCAATCAGGTGACCATTAAGAATAAGTACCCCCTACCCAGGATAGATGACCTTTTTAACCAACTCAAATCGGCCCAAATCTTTTCCAAGATCGATTTGAGGTCAGGATAATATCATGTGATAGTGAGAAGTGAGGATATACCTAAGACGGCTTTCCAAACCTGATATGGCCATTATGAGTTTGTAGTCCTGTCATTTGGGTTGTCCAATGCACCCAATGTCTTTATGAACCTTATGAACAGTGTGTTCCAGCCCTTCCTTGACTCCTTTTTGATCATGTTCATAGATAACATCTTGGTGTACTCTAATGACCTAGTTCAACACCGTGACCATCTGGGTACAATCCTTGATATCCTGAGAAAGCAGACATTATACGTAAAGTTCTCAAAATGTGAGTTTTGGATAGACCGAGTCATGTTTCTCAGACACATCATCTCAGGAGGAACAATCGCCATAGATCCAGCTGAAGTGTCGATAATATGAGGCTAGCCTGCACTGAAGAACCCCTCTGAGATTCACAGCTTCTTGGGGTTGGCCGGATACTATCAGTGGTTCATCAAGGATTTCTCGAAGACCGCCTTGCCACTTACCATGTTGACTCAGAAGGATGTGAAGTTCGTATGGTTTGATAAATGTGAGTGTCATTTTCTGGAGCTAAAGGAGAAGCTAACCACCACCCCAGTATTGGCCCTGCCTTCCAGCAATGAGGGTTTTGTGATATTCACCAATGCTTTGAAGATGGGACTTGGTTGTGTGTTGGAACATAATCGACATGTGGTTGCATATGCCTCCCGACAACTCAAGCCCAATGAGGTGAACTACCCAATGCATGACTTAGAGTTGGCTGCTATCATCCATGCATTGAAGATATGGTGACATTACTTATACGGTGCTACCTTCAAGATCCTCACCGACCATAAGAGCCTGAAGTACCTCCTGACACAGAGAGACTTGAACCTATGACAACGATGATGGATGGAGTACATGAAAGATTATGACTTCAACATCACCAATCATCATGGGAAGGCGAACATCGTAGTTTATTCGTTGAGTTGAAAATAGCTCTGGTGTGCGGTTGTTTTGTCTAGTCAGTGGAAGATCCTAGAAGAGCTGGTTGAGTGGACTCGGTAGCCAGTAGAGGACCAAGTTTGATTGGCCAATATTCGGATTTAGCTAGAGTTGTTGAGTGAGATAGTGGTGACACATTTGACCAGTTTAGGACTCAACAAAATGAAGGGCTTGTTGAAGAAGCCACAGACCCATCTCTCAGTGGGAATAGATGGAGGGATCAGATTCAAGAACCGTATTTGGGTTCCTGACCATTCACCATTAAAGGAACATATCTTGCAAGAGGCTCATGGTTCTAAGTATACGTTACACCCGGGCACCACAAAGATGTTTAAGGATCTACAGAGGTATTATTGGTGGCCAGGAATGAAGACAGACATTGCGGCATATGTGGCCAGCTGTCTTATGTGCCAGATGGTGAAGGATGAACACCAATGACCCGATGGACTTTCACAGTTGATAGAAATTCTAGAGTGGAAATAGGAGTAGATCACCATGGAATTCATGGTGGGTCTACCCCAGACCAAGAGAGGTCATGATGTGATATGGGTTGTGGTAGATCACCTTACGAAATAACCACACTTCATTTCCCTTGAAGTCAACTGCCAAGGTTTCAGACCTAGCCGATCTATATATCAGGGAGATAGTACGTCTACATGGCGTACCCAGTTCCATCATCTCCGATAAAGACCCAAAGTTCACTTCTAAGTTGTGGAAGCAAGTGTAGGAAGAACTCAGGATGGGGTTCAAGTTCAGTACCGCTTATCACCCCCAGATGGATGGTCAGTCCGAAAGGATGATCCAGACCTTAGAAGATCTTTTGAGGGCTTGTGTGCTCGATTGGGGTGGATCATGGGAACAATACTTACCTTTAGCCGAGTTTTCCTACAACAATAGCTACCAAGGCAGTATCGGGATGCCACCGTATGAAGCTCTTTATGGGAGATTGTGTCGATCACCGCTTCACTGGGATGATGTCAGTGAGAGGACTTTGTTGATGTCATATGAACTCCAAGTGTATGCAGATAAAGTATCTTTGATCAAGAAGAGTCTAAAGAGAGCCCAGGATTGACATATGGCATATGTTGATGTGAAGCGGACTGACGTGCAATTCACTATGGGAGAGCATGGACTCTTGAAAATCCGACCGCTCTGAGCTATAGCCAAGAACAAAGGGAAGTTGAGTCCTCGATACGTGAGTTTTAGGTGTTAGAATAGATTGGTGAAGGCACATATCATTTGGCATTACCCCCTCAATATAGTATGATGCATGATTTATTCCATGTGTCCAATGTGAAGTGATATGTCCAAGATTTGAACCATGTACTGAGCATTGAGCCTATTCAGCTTCAAGGGAAGCTGACATATCTTGAGTCACCTTTGTGGATTCTAGATACCAAGGTGAAAGAACTCAAATGTAAGAATATAGAGATGGTAAAGGTTCTTTGGAAGCACCATGTAGAGGATGAAGCCACATGGGAGCTGAAGACGGACATGGAAAAAGCATATCCTGACTTGTTTGCTTGATAGCTGAATTTTGAGGGAAAATTTCTTATAAGGAGGGGAGGATGTTATAATCTCAATTTTTCAAATTCAGAATTGAAATGTAATTTCTCCTTTTAAATATATATGAACATATAATTTTTTTGATTTGACTTGAATGTATGGATTTTGTTAATAAATAGCCTTTTTTGTGTGATTTCGTAGGCCTTATTGGCTATTGGGCCCAATAAAAAGAAAAAGGAAATTAAATGAAAAAGAAATTCAGTTAATAAAAGAATAATTAAGAAAAGGAGAAAGAAAGAGGTAGAATCCTCTCGAAGTCTAGGAGGTGGCCTCTACAAGTAGATTTTGTATCTTTGGGATTTCTAGGGGTCCAAGGAGCCCAAGTTGAAAAGATAATAAGAAAGGAGAAAAAAATACCAATTGAATTAGCTTTATTGAAAGATAACTTGCTTATGAATGGAATACCCTTTTCCTTTGGAATTTGGGACACAATTTTGGTACCCAAGTAGATAATGTCGATCAAAAGTTTCTTAAAAATTTGGTTGAAAATGATGCACGGTTTACGATATATGGATTTTTGAAGTTATCCTAAAATGGGAAGGAATATGTGTCATGATTTAATTTGGGATTAAAATCCAAAATTTTGGTTATTAAGAATGCACTAGTGATTGTTGGATCAGCAATCCATGGCTCGGGTTGAGTCCCAGTCTTGCGAGGACTGGGAACGTAGAGTTCAAATTGTGAGAAATTTGATCGAAGATTTCTTATATTTAAGGCAACCTACGAAGCAATGGATGAGTCCATATCCTTCAGGAGATTGTTCCGAACTCATCCACCCTAAGGTCGGTTTAATCCCCAACTCACCAGGGATGTTAAAACTCCAATTTTTGGGTTCATTTGGTGAGAAGTGTAATTTCTCATATTAAAGATATTTGAACAAATAAGGATATAATAAATGGATTTCATTTACAATAGCCTTGATGGTTGTCTTGTGGGCTTTATTGACTATTGGGCCCAATAATAAGGAAAAGGCAAAATGAACTCCATTATTAATAAGAAATGGAGAAAAGAAATATGTAGAAACCTCTATAAGGCAAAAGAATATAATCTAAAGTTGGATTTTGTGCCTCTTGGGTTCCAAGGAGTCCAAAGTTGCAAAGATAATGCAATAAGAAAAGAAAAAATCAATTAATTATTTCTTTAGTAAGAAAGAAATTGAAAATAATGATAAAATGTGGGAAATAAGTGGAAAGAGGTATAATTGTGTTATTTTTGGTGGATTATCATATCCATAAGGCCCCTAATGGTAAAAGGAATTTAAATAAAGAAAATAGGAAGAGAAGAAAGAGAAAATAGGTGTTTTTATACAAAATATGTGCCTTATAGGTACTTGACTTGCATATGAAGAAAAATGGTTTTTCCTTTCGAGTTTTGGTCTCAAAATTTGCACACAAGTTGTTTAGTCATTATAGACTTTCCCCAAAAATTTGATATTAAAATTATAAGCGGTTTGGGAGATACAATTTTTTAAAGTTTTCCTATTGTGTGGAGGAAATCAATAAATGTCACAATTTGATTGAATTAGACCGATTTCCTTTGTTCTTCACATGGCATGTCAGCCATTGGATCAAGATCCAAGGGTGACTCAGTCATCATTGGATATTGGATCAACAACTTCGAGAGGGTAGTCTGAGTTTTTTAACCCTATAAGGCAGGTTGGTTCCATGAGTTTCCTCCTATAAAAGGAGGGTTGCTGACCCCCAACTGTGACGCAAACGTCTCTGAGTGACCCTTTTGCTCTTCGCGATCATGACCCTATAAACGATTTATCTTTGGGCACTGGTCTTCACCCCTTCCTTGATGCAAGCTCCCTCGTTGAAGAAGAGCTCCTCCATCCCAGTGACTTTGACCGGTTCTAGTAGAGATGAGACCACCATCGAGTTTGGTGGCTCATGGCGAAGGAGGAGGAGGCATCACTGGTTGTTGGGGAAGCCAGGTTCTCAGAGTCAACCTAGCAGTTGACCGTCGGGCAGCACTGGGCTGCAAATAGAGAAGCGTGAGGAAGAAGAAGAGAAAGGGGGAAATGACCTCCTTGCCCCCGACATTTGTGAAGGAAGGTAAGGGATTTTCTATCATTGGCTTCTATTTAATCGCAAAGTGAGGAGCGTCTCTGTTGACCATTGGATTTTGCGTGGTCCACTGGACCACGGATCAGATGGCCAACAATTTTCTAAAACTAACAGATAATCCAAGATCATGCTTTTCCTTGCAAAATTCATAGAAATTTTTAGAAATATTGGATTAACAAACTTAATACATGAAAGTTGCTTAGAAAAATACGAGGAACACAATAAAATTGGTTTGAGAACCGGATTTCATTCCTATTTGGAAAAATGTGCTAATCTAATGAAAAGCGCTTATGGATTAGATTAGAAACTTTAATTGAACATTATGGTTAAGTTCATGATACTTAATTGATGACATTGAGTAATTGCAACTTGTTGAATAGTTAATGACAAACTTGAACCTAATCCAGATGCTTCTTGCATGATTTAGGGTTTATCTCCTAAAATAAGAATGATTAAGCACTAAGAAACCCTATTGAATATAAAGGATGAATCTTTAAGGTTTAATAGGTTAATTTGTGAAGTAATAACCCGTTGAATATTAAAGTCGAGCTTCAATTTGTTTTACATGTAAATTTGATTAATTTAGGGATCCATGTATATAAATGAGCTTTAATGGGCCTTGAAACCCTAATGTTGGTCATTGTGACTCTTAATGGTTTTAATTGTTCAAATTCATTAATAAAGTTGAGATATGATAGTTCTAAGCTATTTCAAGTATAGAAGTTCTGAATTGTGAATAACTACCCTTATATGGAAGTTAGGGTTTTCTAATGAATAATGGTGGAATTAATGATAAATAGAGTTTATATGTGAATTAGATCATTATGAACTATGAATTGTTAATATGAAAGGTAACCTTAATATCTTTCATGAAGAATATATGAGATAATTGGGGTTTGTGAGTAACGGTATAAAATTAGGGTTTAAGATAGTATAAATGAAGAGAAACCCTAATTGAAATGGAAACCCTAACAGTGGACTATAAACTCTAGGAAGTGAGCTAGGTTTAATAGATCTTGATGGCATGATCAATGAAGGGAAATTGAATGCATATTTCAGGATCTCTCTGTGTGCTTGCTTGCCTATTGGAGTTCTTACATTGATTGGATTAATTCTGTCTCAAATCAGCCTGACAGGTATGTGGTTAATTATGGTTAATCGCATTAGTTTCCTGAAGAGTTTCTCAGATGATTCATCGCATTGAATGCGACTTATAAGTTTGGATGATTCATACTTGCAAATCATAAAGTCACTATGATTATCACAATAATATTAGAAGTGTGTATTATCACACCTACATGCCATCCTGATGGATGATACCAAAGGTAAAGCCCAGGAGGGAAGACCAATGGGCACCATGAGTGGTGACCCTAGACACCAAGCTCGGGATTGAGAAGGTGGCCTATGATATTACATGACTATAGGGCACCATGAAGGGTGACCCCAGGCACCAAGCTCGGGAATGAGAAGGTGGCCTTAAGTCAATGGCAAAAGAGAAACCCGAAAGGGGGTATGCCAGGGTTAGGGAAAAAGCGGTGGAGAATGTCACATTGAAAGTGTAAATTTGGCTTGTTAATTAACTTGACTGTGATATTTAGATTGTTAGCCATATTTGCGAAAGTTTGGTTGCCCCCACATATCGGCATATTCCGATATGTTGACCAGCATTTTTTTTGTCGGTGTTTTAGGTACAAGATTGAAAAGGACAAATAGTAAAGTGGCATATGTGGAATTACATAAGAATTAAAGTACCAGGAGGATTAGTCAATATACTCCAAATGTGGATAGAAGTAGATATCCTAGTTTTTGAAAAAGGTATGCAAACTGTAATTTTATTATAGCCTTTCAGTTTAGTTCAGTAGAATTTGATGATTATTATTGATTATTTGTCAAACCTTTGATCCGGAAATTGGGATAATGGCTCTGACCTTCGGGTCTCCCTTTATTGGGGGTTACCAAGAGGCGGGGTCGTTACAAGGGACCTTGGTCGACCCTATATATAGGGGGTGGTTCCATACATCGCGATCCATCCCACAAGTTGTACCCTTTCGACCGGAGTGCAGAGATGAGTAGTTTCGTGCCTTAAATTTGGTCATTTCCCCTGTTCTCCCCCTCTAGCAGTAGCCTTGCCAGAGTAGCAAGGGCTCGTTGGTAGTGAAGAAGAGGAGCAAGCCAGCAATTGAAGGTACCCTCGAGTCTGTGAGGAGCAGTCAAAGCTACCGGGTCTTTTGGTTTGCGCGGAGGTGGTCGGGAGCTCGAGGTCAATGAGGGAGTTGACTCACAGAGCTATGTTGTCCGATGCGAGAGGTTACCCATCCTAGTACAAGCCCTAGGGTCTTGTAGAGTTTCAAGAATGATGACAGGTCCTCACTGACACACAAGCCATGATCAACTTATCGACTGGTTACCCATCCTAGTATTACTCCAAGCTGAGCACACTTAACTATGAAGTTCTTTATGGATGGGCTCACAGAAAAGGAGGTGAACCTTGGTGATATGGGTAGTCCAATCATTCCTTATAAGATATTTTTATCTAAGGCCTCAAATCATTCCTTATAAGATTATTCTGAACTTATCCACCTTGAGGTCGGTTGGGTTTCGTGGAGGATTGAAAGAATCCCCAACTCACTAGGGACCTTGGTTGATCATATACATAGGGGGTGGTTCTATACATCATGATCCATCCCACAAGTTGTACCCTCACTATCGGAGTGCGGAGATGAGTAGTTTCATGCCTCCAATTTGGTAGTTGCCCCTATTCTCCCCCCCCCCCATCTAGCAGTAGCCTCGTCAGAGTAGCAAGGGCTCGTTGGCGGTCAAGAAGTAGAGCAAGCCAGCATTGAAGGTACCCTCGAGTCTGTGAGGAGCAGGCAAAGCAGCCGAGCCTTTTGGTTTGCGTGTAGGTGGTTAGGAGCTCAAGGTAAACGAGGGCGTTGACTCGCAGAGCTCTGCTGGCCAGCACAAGAGGTTGAAGATGGTGCCTAGCCAATTTACCAAACTACCCTCCTGCTCCTTCAGTCTAGGTAAGGGCATTCGTGCCTTTTGTTTCTTTTGATTTGTGGGCGAGGCATGTGATGTAGATCATTTGCTCTCATGTGGTCCAGAAGACTACTGATCGAATGGCTGAAGTTTTATGGCGATTTCTGAAAAATAGTTCCTCTCTACTAGAAAATCCAAGAAAATACCTTTCTTTGAAAAAATGATAGAAATTAATATGAAGGTCAGATGAAGAAACATTATATATGAAAAATGATCAAGAAAATATGAGGAATCTATTAAAATTGTTTTTAGCACCTGATTTCATTTCTAATTGCAAAAGTACCTTGAGTTCATCATAAAGTGCATTAAATTTAGGTTCAAAACCCTAATGATGATTAGGGATCAAATCTAAGATGCTTAATGGGTAAATTCAAGTATTAATAACATATTGAAAAGAAAAGTAAGGTTTGAATCTGAAATTTGATTATAATTGGGTTGTTTTAGGGTTTTAACCCATGAATCTATGATAATACAAGTAGAAACCCTAATCTAGGGTAAAGGAGGAAATTAACTTGAGTAATCTAAAATTCTTAGGAATAATGTCAATATTAGTTGGTCCTAAGCCTGTTAGGAGGAATATAATAAGTTAATTAGGGTCTATGATTAGTTTTGTTATTTTAGGGTTTGTAGTGTCAATAATGAAGATGAACCCTGACGAAACCCTAAAAGGAAGTAGGAAACCCTAGGAAGTGAGTTAAAATAAATAGATCCTAATAATTGAATAGTGAATAGATTATATGACTGTTTTTGGATCCTTACTTGTGTAAACTGCTTTCTTGCAAGGATACTTCCTTGATTGGACAATTGTTAGCTTGTTGATTTGAATGAACAGGTATGTGGTTATTTGTGAATAATCGTCTTTAGTTTCACGACGTTTCTCAGATGTTTCTCAATTGAGGGCAGCCTAAATTGTTGAATGGTCAATTCTGCAATCCTATAAAGTCCTATCTATATCACATTTAATTATACATGTGCTTCTCGAACCTACATGCCACCCTGATGTATGTTGCAAGCCCAAGCCCTAGAGGGAAGGTCTGATTTGGTCAAGCCCCGGAGGGAAGACTATTGGGCACCTCGAGAGGTGACCCTAGGCACCAAGCTTAGGATGAAGAAGGTGGACTTATGTCCCTTGTAAGGACAAAACCTAAGAGAGGGTAATCCAGGGTTTAGGGCAAAAGCGGTTGAGAAGTCACATTGAAAGTGTAAATTAGATTGTTAATAAATTATTTGTGATAATTAAGTTATTAGAAACTATTTGTGAAATTGTGATTGCCCCCCACATACCTGTATAGAAATATACTGACCGAAATTTTGTTTGTCGGTATTTTAGGTACAATTCAGAAAATGGACAAATAGTAAATAAAATATTGTGAAGATACAATTAACCTATGCAAGAAGGATTAGTTAGATTAGACTTTTTCTATGGATAGAAGTCTAGATCTTAAATTTATAATGTATGCAAAAAGATTTATTTTATTCCAACTTTTCAGTTTAGTAATAATAGAATTCGATAATTATTTTTGATTAAATGTCAAACCATGGATCCTAAAATATTGGGATAACATTTCTGACCTTTTGGTCTCCCTTGATTGGGGGTTACCGGGAGGTGGGGTCGTTACATTTGGAACATAGTAGGAGGAATATGTCACAAGGAAATAAAACACAATAGTAGTCATATTATGATTGGATATGTGGGATAAAGGATAAAATAAGAAGAATCAAGAATACTAGACACGAGGAACTAAAAAAATACTAACAAGAAACACTACAAGGACTTACTGGTTTGCGACAGTTACAGTAGGAGCCCTAGACAATCTACTTTGACCACCTAAGAGACTACCCATATTTCCTGGTTTGAATTCTTTGTCTCTTAGAAAAGTAAATTAATTACTCACTTGAATGATAAAAAATGCAATATTGTCCCCGTTAGTTCATTCCTATTTTTCCCTAGTGTAATAGATTAACTATTTATTTAAACATGTAACTTGTCCATTATTTCCATAATGATAACCATCAGAATGAAATAGTTATAAAGTGTCAAGTACAATGATAGATGCTTCTATTTAAAAAAATGAATGTTTTATGTTTTTTTTTGTAGAAAATGGTACCAAATAAGAAATGGATTAGTCTTGTTGACGATCGACTTGATGACCCAAAATATGAAATTGGTGTTGAAGTGTTTTTGATATATTCCTCTGAAAATGTTGGTGGAAATGAAATTAGGTGTCCATGTGTTCATTGTGTTAATACTTCTTCCATTCCCTGTGATTTGGTGAAAACACACTTAATGGTTTATGGTATGATGAGGATTTATACTTTATGGTATCATCATGGTGAAACGGGATATGAATCTGATTCATAAACTCAAAACAATGTCAATCAAGAAAATGATGGAATGGATGACAAGGTGTTACACCTTCTTGAAGATATGCTCCCTAACCATCATAATTTTCAGAGAAACATGGAAGAAATGGGATGCCACAACCATCATAGAAATGAAGAGGAGCCTAACAATGTAGCTAAAAAATTCTTTTGGTTGTTAGATGACCTCAATCAAACGCTTTATAAGGGCTCAAAGGGTTCAAAATTTTCTGCCTTATTGAAGTTACTTTACATAAAGTGTCTTGGAAAATGGAGTAATCATTCTTTCACAATGCTACTTGAATTGATGAAAGATGAATTATTCCCAGATGACTCAACCTTGCCGAACTCTTATTATGAAGTAAATAAAACTATCAAAGATCTTGGTTGCTCATATAACAAGATTGACACATTTGTGAATGATTGTATGCTATTTTGGAAAGAAGATAATGTTCTTGATGAATACATATTATGTATTACTTCAAGGTGGTAATGTGACAAGCATAGCGGGGAAGAGAAACTAAAAGCAAATGGTAAGAAAGTACCATCAAGGATATTGTGTTACTTCCCACTAAAGCCTCATCTTTAAAATTGATTTATGTCCACAAAAACATCTACACTAATGAGATGGCATCACGATAAGTGTGATGATGGGAAGTTGCGCCATCCAGGTGCTTATTTAGCATGGACATTTTTTAATGAAATTCATTAAAATTTTTCTGCAGATTCAAGAAATGTTAGACTAGGCCTGGCTAGTGATCGTTTCCAACCATTTAATAATTCTAAATGATCATATACCATTTGGCCTATTTTTCTTATTCCCTACAATTTGCCACCTTGGATGTGCATGAAACAACCTAATTTTATTTTGTCTATCCTCATTCCTGGTCCTAATGGCCCTAGTAATGCTATTGATATTTATCTGCAACCCCTAATGGAAGATATGTTAGAGCTTTGGAATATGGGCATACAAACATTAGATGCAACTACATATCAAAATTTTAATCTTCGAGCAACTGTTTTGTGGACTATCAATTATTTTCCTGCTTATGGGATGTTATCTAGTTGGAGAACTAAGGGTTTTTTCCATAAGGGTACTTCTTCAATTAGACTAGATAATGGTAGAAAGGAGTGTTTTATGGGTCATCGGCATTATTTGCCATTAAGTCATTGATGGAGAAAGGATAAATCTGCTTTTGATGGAACTATTGAGAAGGCGACACCACCCCCACCATTAAAAGGTGATGATATCCTTAATCAAGTGCAAAATCTTGAAGGGAATATTTTAAGCAAATGTTCAAAAAAGATATCTCACAAGACTAGGGGGATAATTGGAACAAGAAAAGTATTTTCTTCAAACTTCCATATTGGAAAGATCTTTTAATACAACATACTTTAGTTGTGATGCAAATAGAGGAAAACATATGTGATAGTATTTTGGAAACTCTTTTCAATGTGAAGAATAAGACAAAGGAAAATCATAAATCTCATCTTGAGTTGCAAGCAATGAATATTATACATGATTTTCACCCAGTTACAAGGGATGGGAAAATTGTGTTGCCTGATGCATCATTCACATTGTCTCAAGAGAGTAAGATTAAGTTCTTTAGATTTTTGAAGGATTTAAAAGTACCAGATAAATTTTCTTCAAGCATTTCATAATGTGTGAATTTAAAAGAGAATAAACTTTCAGGATTGAAGAGTCATGAGCATCATATTTTGTTACATCACATACTTCCTCTAGCATTGCATGGTCTTCTTTCTAAGGTTGTTTATGAACCAATTCTCAAGTTGTCTCATTTTTTCAAGGTGTTGGGCTCTAAGTGCTTGGATATGGTGGAGTTGAAGCAAATTGAAAATCAAATTCCAATTACTCTCTGTAAGTTGGAGTAGATTTTTCCACCATCCTTTTTTTATGTGATGTTGCATGTACCTATTCATTTAGCACATGAGGCTATGTTATGTGGACCCATTCATGGCCACTGGATTTATCTAATAGAGAGAAATTTATATACACTAAAGTCATATATCCTTAATAGGACACGCCCAGAGGGTTTAATAGTAGAAGGATATATAATAGAAGAATGGATGAACTTTATTCAAGATATATGCATAAAGTTGAGAAAAATTTCAATCGGCTTGGTTGAAATTATGATGATGATATCAATTAAGATGCAACATTGTCTATTTTTGCATATAAGGGAAGATGATTAGGTTCTGGTACAACAAGAGACCTTGATGCACTTATGTTGGAACAGACTCATATATACATCCTAAAAAGTTGTGAAGAGGTTCAACAATTCATTTAGTGAGTCCTAGCATCTTTTTGTGGATTTTTTGGTTTTACTTGACTCTACTTAACTTATCACATATATTAATTATTTATTTATCATAGAGAATACTATCATATACAAGAAGTTGATCTATAAGATATTCCTCTTAAGGAAATTAATGAGAATTTGATAGAGTGGTTTAAGATAAAAGTAAGATGTTTGTTTTTTTACAATATGCAAATGTACATATAAACTACTTGTGTGTTTTAATTCTTTCATATCTAGGATTTCAGGTTGTAGAATTATATGAGAATGATAAAAGTAAGAAGATGGATGACCCTCTTTCATTGTCACGTGGCCCACTCAAATGTGTGATGTCTTTATATGGCTATGTAGTAAATGGATATCGCTTTCACACTAGGTCCCATGATGAAAGATTGACGTCACAATGTAGTGGAGTGGTTGTTGGTGGTGATGATGGTAGTGGAGTTAGCATAGATTATAATGGACAACTAACATGAATTATAGAACTATAATACTTTGGTAATAATAAGGTGTTGTTGTTTCAATGTGATTGGTTTGATGTAGCTGATAAAGTTAAAGGAGTCAAGATTGATGAGTATGACTTCACAGGTGTTGACTACAAACATATATGGAAAAATACTGAGCCTTTTGTATTAGCCACACAAGCATCTCAAGTATTTTATGCAACTGATCACAATAACAAGGGGTAGCCTGTTGTGACAAAGGTTGATCCATGAGACAACTTTTATCCAGTTCATGTAGAAGAGGTAGAAGATAATGTCATTCATACTGATAATGTGATGACAAAATATTCTTAACCAATATAACAAGATTAACTAATGCGGAAGAAATCACTAATAGAGGATTACTAAAAATCACTAAAAATTAAAACTATTTACAAAGAGATCCATTCTCAGGAGAACTCTTTAACCAAGAACCACAGTATTATATTTACATACCAGTTCACAAAGTACATTCACTATACTATCTCTTCTCGAGGAATATATATACATCATTGCTTTGCTAAAAAGCACAGGTAACAAAATTCTCAAGGCATTCAAACCAAAATCTTAGATCGATTATAAAAACATTATCCACTGACTCCTAGGACCCGAGAGTATAGAGACAACACATAGGACTTTATATACAAACCTTGACGACCAGTATTTCCACCTGGAGGATTACTGTTGTCCCTATTGTTGTTGCTGCTGCTGCTCTTCCTCAACTGTAGGGTTCCTACCTCTTTTTTGGCATCTACCTAAAAATGTTGGATCCCACGGGGGTGAGACAATTTGTAAATTTCCCCAGCGAGAGATATAGCTCTCCGCCGCAAACATTGTTATTGCAGTGTAATAGAAATAACTGAATAGTGGAATCATATATTTCAATAGTAGATAAATCAATATCTATGTAGATTAGAGCAACATTCCTATTCAAGTATTTCATCTATAACTTGATAAGGCAGCATGTCTCTTATTCAATACAAAATTAAAGAACATACGTAACATTTATGTATCAAGGACATGCTAAGCAAGATAACATCAACCAGTGGTTCCCGTATTTCAATCTTATGTAAATACGCTACACAGATGATTACATTTTACAAACATACTTAAGCTCTGAGGAGATGAGATATACCACTCATACTCCAACTGACCATTGTGAAGTCGAAATCGGTACCATATAAAGTAAATGGAAGAGCTAGCTTCCATGACCTCCTACATCTTGGTCAGTGCGAGATCACATGCAGGACATCTTGTGTCTCTACTACATAGCTTGTCTGGGTATAGTGGCATCTTCGCTATAGAGTTACAGCGGCGACTATACTCTCTTTGCAATCGAGAGATTTCATGTTTATCTCCATCGATCTGACATTAACATCATTGGGAGATTTGTGATACATCCATACCGGCACATATAATGAAGGATTGAGAGGTTTAATGTTTACCTTCCATCAATTCCCCCATTAGGACGTACGAATATTTTCACCCATCAACCCCCACATATTCAAAAATATGCGAACTCCAGGAGATCCCGTAGGAAAACATGTTTCACCATCACCAGCTACTAACAATGATGGATCTATGGTCAGAGCACTACATGAAAAGATTTCACTTGATTAATTAAGTACATTATCATATTCTTTTAGCATCAGTCAAGTTTTCAAACATAATTTATTAAGACAAATGCTTACAAAGAAACATGTATTGTTTTCATCACTTACTTCTCAGTCTTTATAAGACATTGGGATCTCAGTCTCTCATTTCAATACTAGGAATACTCATCCCTTCACAAACTCAATGCCATAATCATATGGCTATGGGTATTCAAACCCTTAACTCATCACTGAGCATTGTTACCACTTTTTCAGGTAACTATCACCCAGGTCATCTGACCAAGGTAAACATGATACTTGTTACACAAGCATCTCTCATGGTATTTAAGGCCCATTAATTCTCTTATTACCTCTTACTAGGCAACAAGGCATATTATGGCACATAAGGCCCAATAACAATTTTAATAAATAAAACATCATAGCTCATAACTGGCTATGATCATCATCTCATGATACCTGCATGGTTAGTACAGATGATAACAGTTACATCAATTTTATATCAGCACCATGCAAAACAAATATAGCATCCATATTCAAGGGTAACACCACTATTCCCTCACTAGTGTTAGGGTTTCCCATTTCAGGTCAATTGGGGATACTCATCCCATTACCTAAATCAGGGTTATGGTTTATCACCATATTGCCCAAGATTAGGGTTTCATATAGAATTACATAGAATCACCCTAGATTTGAGTTCCACATCACATTAATATACAAGGGCTTTACATAACATCACCCTAAATTAGGGTTCAACATAATATCACCCTAGATTAGGGTTTACATTCAATATCCCATAATTAGGGTTTACTATTCATTCCAATTAGGGTTTCATATTCAATTACCAATAATTAGGGTTTACTATTCATCTAAATCAGGGTTTTACATTTCATAACCCTAACTTAGGATTACTCATGTCATCACCCTGAATAGGGTTTCACTATTACCCTAGATTAGGGTTTCACTCAGAATTGCCCTCAATTAGGGTTAGGGTTCATTAACCTTCTCGGTTAGGGTTTTCATGATCTCTTCACTAAGGATCATACCCTAATCACCACATGATTAATACTTATGTAAAAAAACCCTTTCTATCATCTGCTCAACTTGATTAGGTTACGTCAACCCTTCAATCAAGTGCATACAACTATGATTGACATAGTGTACTAAGACATTGCTTTCATAACCTTTTAGGGTTAATTAATCTAAAGGTACTGATCACCTAGGTACTTTAGGGTTTCAACCTTTGTACCTAACATTGATAATCATCATTGGATCAATGGATCAGTTATCATCTTAAATCTCCAAATGATTTGATCACATTGTACCTCCATTCGGTTTTGGGGTTTCAACACCAAACAGTTTTGAAATCGTTTGATTCCAAACAGTCCTGAGACAAATTGATCCCAAACGTTTTCAAGACCATTTGAACTCAAACGGTCTCAAGACCATTTGATCCAAATCAGTTTGTGTAACGTCCCCAAATTTTCACCATCTCAAAACCCCATGGAGATGAGAAGACAAAATCCAAACATGTTTGGCAATTGTATCAGATAGTGATGCGGAAGCATAATACGCATACATGAACAAACAACCATAACATACTCAACATTCGACATGCATATTTATACAATATGAATTATTACAAAATGATTTACAGTTACATATTGAATGAAAATTCTACAAGTCTGAACATGTATGCTAATAGGATCTTAGACAATAGGTACAACCTATACAACTGCTCACTCCCATCTTTTTCCTCCCATGCTATCTCTGAACCTAAAACATACGTGAAACAACGAATCAACACACAAGGTGTTGTGCACGTGGGTAGAAAAATACCTACTAATATGTTTGCATAATTGAAATAACTTGAGAAAGAAAGATTAAAAGAAAACATTGTTTAAAGCAATAATCAGGTAAACATTCCTTTTATTGCATTCACTTTGATGCGGTTATACTACACATACTTGCACTTGACTTACATCTAGTGTGGGAAATATAGTATCATCATACATCTAACATGGGCCAAGGAATCATACATCCATGTTAGGAACATACATCCACACCAGGCTATGTGCTCTAGTAGCTACAACCCATCATACTCATTTATGTTCTATTAGATTTGGTGAAGTATAACTCATACTAGTTCAACCAAGCAATCATATCCAAATACGAGCACTCAAGATATCACATATCATAGGCAACCAGAAAACTAGTCTTATACTTAATAAAAACCCACGTACCTGAGTTCAGAGATTCCTATTTATATTCTAGATCATCTACATCTCTGGTCATCACCTGATTAATAGCAAATTAATCATCATTAATAAAATATCATCATTAGTCTTGATTATTTAGGTCCAAACTAGGGTTTTGGTCAAACCTAGGTCAATGTAATGTTAGGATTATATCTAATATTTTTAGTCTGATCTATGTGTCATTATTAAGGTCTGGTACGAATTTCATATTTTTCTGATGCCTTATCTATTATCTATAATTAATATAAGGTTAAAAGAATCTAAAATACATAAATTGGAAAAGATCTAGTATTTTGATATAATTCTCATATCAGAGTTCACATTTGGTTTCCTAGTGGTATTAGGGTTCAAGAGTATTGTTCTTGTATTTTATATCCGTCGTTTTCTAATTAGACAAATTAAATGTACCCTAAAAGAAGCATTTCACCCTAAATTGAATATCATCAGTAGTTGTGCTTCAAAATCCAAAACTAAGGGTTCAGTCATATAGGGGATCATTTTATGAGTCTAGAGGTATTTTTGGAGGATTTATAGGACACTAGAGCTATTTTTAATATATTTTCTAAGACCTATACTTAAATTGAGATATTTACCTTGATCTGTGGGGTCCATCGCCCAGGGTGGCAGTTTGGGATTGGCCCACATTGGCTATTAGAGTGGGGGAACAGTTCAAAGCTAGACGAACTGGTTGGTTCATTGCTGGGTTAGGCTGGGTTGCTTGGTCTTCCTCTTCAATCGCATTCCCTGGAGCGTGAGCACCTTGGCTGGTCTTCTGTCGTACGAGATTTGTTCTCTGCCAGTGTGCCGCTGCAAGCCAGTCCTCTGGTGAGGAACTATGCTGCCTCAAAATCCAACCTTGCCCATTCAACCACACATCATCATCTCGATGGAGCTAGGCAGATAACACCTTGCCATTATGGTGGTGAATCTGGTGATATCCCTAATGATGACGACGAAGCATGGTGGAGAGGAATCAGGGGTTCCCTTTCTGTGATACCCCCACCTTAGACAAATGCTCACTGGCTCCTCCACACCGGTGAGGAGCACACTCTGCCCCTGGACATGTGAGATAGGGTTCAACCTCCAATCTTCCCTCCACTCCGGTCGTTGCCATGAGCTGGACGATGAGAAAGAGGGTTCAACTCTCCATATGTCTTTGCTCTCCTAGCTCGGCACAAGGAGCTCAGTCACAAGCTCTCGAACTCAGAGGTAGACCCTAGACGAGGCTGACATGCCAAGAGATCAGATCTTGAGGCCACCCTCCATGGCTGGAGATGGGGAGTCTGGGAGCTCTCAGTCTGTTCCACTCTCGGTGACGACGGGGCTAGGTGGGAGGCAATTGGGGTTATCCTCTCCTTGCATCCTTGGGCTCTAGTTTGCCATTGAGGATGGTCGCAGGTCTTCTAAAAAATGGATGGTGCCTCCAAAACATTGTAGGATTGCTCGTGGCTCTCCCCCCCCCAAAGACCCGACCTTTATCTACATGTTGTAGGGGTCGTTGGCCATCATTACCCACACAACTGAGAAAATGATAGTGTTGAAGGATTCAGAAGGGACATGTGATCGTTTTTGCCTGGTCACTGGAGAATGCAGTGGAGAAAGAAGGAATGGATGGGGATCTGGTCTCTCTGGTTCTCACTAAAGGAGACGACGCTAGGGACAGAGTTCGGTTGTCTCCTGATATGCCACTTCACGCTCCAAAATAGGGTTTGTTGAGATTCTGAGAGTGCGGTGGTGAGGATTTCTCAGCTACAAACTCACATTGATCCATAGTTTGTGCTCTACCCAGTGCAGATGAGTATCTTCTCGGTCAGACCCTTCTGATCCGTAGTGATCGGAGGTAAGGGATGACCACCCTACCATAAGATCTTCATCGAGGGGCTAGAAATCATCCACGCCTATTAATTGAGGGCCGCTCCCAACATACATGCCAGTGTGACATCTAGTAGTCACATCCTAGAAAATAAATGAACAAAATACCAAAATCCAATAACATTAATATCATCAATGTCCACATCTACAAATAGTTATATATGTTTGTAGCAGTCTCCAAAAATTTTGAAATTGTAGACATAGGCTCATAATATCCTAAAGCAGCTCCTGTTAAAGTTTGGTACACAAACTCCATTATTTAGACATGCAAATAAATTATACAAAGAACCTTATAATTTGGTGTACAAACCTTGAATTCAATTTGAATAATAATAAAATCTTGATCCTACATGTCCATAAACATGTGCTATGATACTAACATAACTCAAGGCTCATTAATTGGCTACTTGAGTTTGTTGTGACTACTAATTAGAACTTTTAGCATTATAAGTACCCAAATCGGTGAATAAAAAGATATTCATTGTAATTGAACTAAATTATATCTAATAATCATTCACGATCTTCTGATTCTATATGTGGTGTCTAAACCCTAAAATTCGGGTTATCACATTCACTCCACCTTATTTGGAATTTCGTCCTCAAAATTCAACTAATCTCATCCTTAAGAGGCTATTTAGGAGTTCAACTTCATATACATCATCATTTCTTAGGTTCTAAGACCACCATAGTTGCATACACTCTAATTTCTTAGCTTAGGGTCTAGAGATTCTTGGGTGTGTCCACCCCACCTTATATATGTGGAAGCATCACTTAATATCTTAGCCATAACATGACATTATGATATCTTAGGATTACATCACCCCTAAGGATACGGGTTTTGTTCATACTTTTAAAGTTGAATTCGTTTATAGGTCATGATATTCAGATCTTACAAATCTAACATCATTAACATCTTATAATGATTTCAGCATTAGAGGAGATTTATCTTCATCCTTGATATTAGAACTTTTCTACTTAAGAAGGGCGTACGTAACATGTTTGACCATTAGGGTTTCACCCTATGGTGTGATATTAATAGTCAACTTAGAAGCATACATTGAGAAGAATCAAAGTTACAAACTATATTTCTGATCATATATCCTATGATCCAAAAATATCTTTATATCAAGTTCATGAGTTCAACTGTTTATGTCTTGTATGTATTATGTGAAGGGAAAAAGAGAATATACTAAGTTTATCCCATGATCTCAGCATCATATCTTTCATGTTTCATATGAAGGGGAAGAGAATATTTTAAAGTCAAACTTATCATGATTTCAAACTTTGGTACTACATGTATGATATAGGGGGGAATATAGAATAGGTCAAGCTCATACGAGTGACTCCTCATATATAAATCATCTATATAGCTCAAGTGAGGTTTCTATCATCATATATTAAGAAAGAGAAGAAGAAGGGAGAACATGAATTTGGAGTATCTTTTGCACAAAGCATCATACTCTCGTAACTAGAGTTCATATATTACCTCACTTGCAACTAATGATGAGATTCACAAAATATGTCACTCCAGCTAGGACCTAACTCAGCCAAAGGATTGACTTTGTCATATGGGTCATCTACCAATCCTTTTCTTTTACCCAATTCTCACATATAGATTTGAATCATGCATAAGGACTCAACTCAACACTCAAGAGTAATCTAGTGTAGGATACATTTTTTTAACACAAATCTCATATATTGGAGGCTAGGTCCTATGACCTTCTCCCTATGGGTCTTACTCTCTCTAGAGTGTTGGGTTTTAGGGGAGGCAGAGAAGGCAGCGGAAACAACAATTTTCTTCCCCAAACCCGGAACAAGGAAAAGCGTCAGTCTATATAATAGGAAAGGATGGTTTGTGGAATCATACCTTGTCCCGAGTCTTGCTCGGAGACAATACCTCGCGCCTTGCGCAGTCTTCAACTCCGGTCATGGACGGTGTCTGTGCAGCTCCTGGTCACACTGGAACTCACGACTCCTCCTCTCACCGGGACTTTCGGGATTGACAGTTGTCCTCCTGAGCGGCAGAAACCTCCCGCCTCTGAAGTAGTCCACACGGACCACCTGGAACTCCACACTCCTTGTCCCACAAGGAAGTGGAAGGAGTCACACCCTCCTGTTGATGTACTAGTCACCAACACACTCTCCTGCCTCCAGTTGCAACTATAGTTGCCCTTCCCTTGCTGCACCTCCCTTTGCGGGAAGCACTTGCTCGGGCTCTCTCTCGGTTACCAAAACCAGAGAGAACGACAACTTTGCAGAGCAACTGGTTGCACTGAGTTGTTCTTTGAGAAGCCCCCAATACCCCTATATATATAGGCAGGTCATGGGACAGGGTTCTCTGTCCCTGACAATATGGGACTAAAAGTAGGAGTAGAAGGGTTCGAGATTTTCCACAAAAGCAACCAACTCACAACCTGAACCGATCAGTTCACAAGTGAACCGGTCGGTTGGGGACCTGAACCGGTCGGTTGGAACACCAACCGATCGGTTGGGACCCATGAGCCGATCGGTTCACTTCTGAACCGGTCGGTTCGTGGTCTTGATCAGTTCCCAATTAACTTTCCTTCTTTTGTTTCTAATTGGTATCGAATACCAATCCTTGTTCCAATCAAATTGGGCAAGTGAAACGCAAGGAAAATTCTCACCGACCTGACTTTCCCAACTTGCTCGGTTGCACTAGTTGAACTGATCATTTCAACACTTGAACCGATCGTTTCACTCTGACCACAAGATGATCGACTCAACACTTGAGTCGACCGGTTCAGCAACCTCAGCCGACCGATTCAACACTTGAACCGATCAGTTGGGAGTACAGGTTGTGCAGAATCAGTCAAATGCGATTTCAATCAATCTGATACTCCAATCAACATGTCCAACACCTTGAACAGTATGATATTGAGCTATCAATCAATTGATTGTTTAATTGAACTACTAAACTCCTTTAGTAATCAATCTAAATGTTTCTTGTGGAAAAAACTCCTCTTCTAGGTTAAATCCTATGTGTGTGACCCTGTAGGTCCATTTCACGTTGGCAGTGAAAGTCCATAACACTTATGACTTCACAAGCAAAGAGCGGTGCCTAGTCACACATCAGTGCTACCCAAGTGAAAGTAGAAAGTTGGAGAATAACTTTCAATCCAACTATCTGTGAATGGTGTTACAGTGAATGTATAATTCCTTTGTCACTGATATCCTGAATGAACTCGAGGCATGGAACAGTCATCCTATCAACGTTCATTCACTTTCTTGATCTCAGAGTAGATTGAACGAGATATGTATGACATCAATATCACATACTGATTCACACATGCGTTCACACACCTATCTCAATCCTACTCATCAAGTGGCCTTGGATATCAAACTCCCTCAGGAAGGACAAATCCCATATCTATCACTCACCCCTCAAAAGCCCCATGTGTCAAAGCCACCCAATCATCACCTTTATAACAACCCATGTTTCAGGACTGTGTTTGATGATGTCAAAGTGTGCCCAACGACATGTGTTGAGTGTAGTGATTTTAGGTCTAAGAATCACACTCACCACCATCACTGTGAGTACTGAATGTGACTACAATGTCATGGTTCCATGTGTCAAACTCACAGTGGGTCTGTCCGGTACACTTGTTCTCTAACAAGTACCTATGTGTTTGGTTTGATATCTCTATATCATGACTAATGAGATTCTGTCATCAACCAACACCACAATCTAGTCTTGTGTGTCATTGTTGTCTATCTACCTTCCAAAATGACATCCGACTAGGGACATAACAAGAATGTACAAACTCTTAGCATCCGTATGATCTCATCGTTCAGGTCATGAACCTGAAGGCATACGTTATTGAGTATTGTCATTCTCTAGGCATTCAATCTGTTCTATCACTATCTCATATGACTGAACCAGAAAGAATTGGAAGCTTGCCTTTGATGTTTATCAACTCAATCTTAATGTATCCCACCAATCATCCCATGATTGGCTCTTAGGGCATACATACCAACAGACTCCCACTTGCACTGTGAGCCAATCACTCTTGAATCATATTCATAGTGATCTTCAAACATGTCCCACATGTTACTGTGCCCTAGTGCCAACATAGTGAGTAATGGAAACACCTTGCAAAAGTCTGTATAAATTGTATGTCTCTCATCTCTTCGTTGTACGTCACACGTATGAGATGGAGTTGTCGTAATATGCGATCTAGTATTCCTTTGCTAACATTTAGCCACTTTGCATGATCAAGGATTCCATACTTGTCATCAATGAGTGGAATATCTATAAGTTCATCTCATGAACTTTCAGATCCATATAGTATCTACTGCTGTTCTCTAACGCATAGATACTTGACATTTCCTTTTAAATGGTTTAATTGGAACACTTACAATCATCAACAAACCTTCACTTTTATATATCCTATATATATTTTGCAATTAATTTTCTGTCCTTTCGGAAGTTCGCATCAATGTAACTCTTTACATTGAACTCTTCCTTATCTCCATAGAACTAGTACTTCCCAAGTACTTATCAAGTTCTCATGGTATTCCAGTAACCCTTACTGGAAGCAGACAGACATCCACTCGTCATGTCCCACATACGAGTTATCATGATGAGCACATCATATTGTCATGTCATACATACAAAATGATGAATGCATTTTATTCTTGCCATGTCTATACATGCAAGATAATGGGATGATTACATACATGGTAGATCCTTATCTATTCTTAGTGTTCCCATTCTTCATAAGAATTGGACACTTGGCCTTGGGATACTAACTCCATGTAACATGGACAAGTTTTCTCCCACTGAATCTGTGCATACTGAACACTTCAGTACAGATTGCCAATGTATGCTCTCTCTTTTCAGGTCACGAGATTTTTTGAGAACTATCTCTATAGATCTCTATTCCTATCACAGAGGAAATATCTCTATCTTCCTTAAAGACAATTTCCACTTTTGGATTTCCATTCTAGAACATTTCCATTTCACATCAACATGAGGAATGTGAACACGCTCCCACTAAATCACAGATCCCTTCTTTATCTTTGTCATATCAGTCAAACCCTTTGACTATATCATCAAAGTAAAGATCAAATTCTGAGTTGCTTGTACTCAATCAATCACATTGATTGGTCCACTGTAACTTATAGACTTCATTTTGCATTAGTGGATTCATAAACCTTATAGGTTGTGTCATGTACACATCCTTGTTTTATTCCTCATAGGAATGCGGTTTTAGTATCCATATGCCAAATTTCTCAGTCATTAAGTTGCAATCAACAAGCATCATCCTTCTCAAATTTTATCCATGTGTCTTAACATTTAAGACTCATTTGCACTTATGGATTTCATCCAATGAGTGCTACCATCAAGGTCACACCTTATGGTTGACATGGATGTCATTTAGGATGTAATGGTCATAAACCATAACTCAAAATTTGGTTCCTCATATTTATCTAGATAGTTGACTCATCACATGAACAACTCATCACATAGATAATTGAGGTGTATCTGTCAAGGATATAAGAACTCACAACTCCTTGTGATTCTCAATGTCCTTTATTAGTGTGGGGTATTCATTTATTAAGAAGAATTCAGTTATTTGATAATCATTCTCTAACTCCTTAGAGTATGATTCCTTTCTTGATTTAGACATCACCATGCCTTAATCATGAGTTCACTATGATACACTATCATAATCACTCATAAGGATCTCAAACATTTGGTCCAAGTAATTCATTCATTGATCTCATCAAGAATTAACACTTCACCAAATTTGCACTTCATCTATGATAATCTCGAACACTTCAAGATATTCATATTGGTATTTCTCTAAACACCTTTTGAAGTATTAGCATTTACTCCAATAGGTATGTAAATACATCACATGTATTATACCTAATAGGACAATCATTCTCCCACTACCATTAGTGAAGATTGATTAATCATGTATAAGAGATTCATGTCTCTTACTGGTTCTCTAACCAAAAGAGTCTAGATTTGTCCATCATATGGAAACTAGAAATGCATTTCTCATGATAGATGCTAATTTGATTGTTTGAGTTATCAATAACTTTAGGTATCATTTTATCTTATGCATACCATGTATCACAAGATAATCAAGGCATTGCCACAAAGATCATATCTTTAAGATTGAAACATCAACTTTATTAATTGCCATCATTGTCATACAATATTCAAAAATAAAGTGTTTCTATCTATTGGCAATATATGAAATAGCAATTCTCAACTCTATTTCGTGCCCTTTAGGCTGAAATAAACTGAAAGTTACTCCTATCTATGGCAGCAACACTTGCTCCAATGATGGGTACTTCTTTCTTGGTCCTTTCACAAAGGCCATCACTTCTTTGCGGATATTGCATATCATATATGGCATATCCATATCTTGGTATCGTATACCTAGGATAAAGAAGCGGTTCATTTCATGATACCTTAGGTGGAGATCTCCATCCCCTCCTTCATCTTCTTTTGTTCTTCCAGATATAGAGGGCAATCCCTCATACACCCTTTCCCCATGTGCCTTGAGGATGAAGACGGCTTGGATTGCTGGCTAGCATCAGAACACTTCTTTGTTTTTCCCTTATCCTTGCCCTTAAGAATTACCTTTCTCTTTGATCACATCAAATATTATGGTTTGTCTTTCTTCATCTTTGCCTCTACTATCCTCAACATGTCCAACAACTCTGTCAACGCTTGTCAAAGTTGTTCATGTTGTAGATTATCATGAATTGTATGATTCTCGCAACATTTGTAGTATCATACCAATAGCCAACTCTTAGCTCATATGGAATCCTTCCTAGTCAGGCCTTTCCACATACCCAATCACATTGAGTGTGTGAATACCTTACTAGATCTCCTTCTGTCATGACATACTAGGACAGTGTCTTGGAGACATCATATGTCTCATGTTGTCTCTGCAACTCATAGTTCAGGGAACACAACATCAAGCACTCCTCATCAATGTCATCCTCGGTATGCTTCCATAAGCATACTTTCAGCCATTGATGTGGTGGGATCGAGTTCATCTGGTTCTGGTATAACTAGGACTTAGGGCTTTCGCTCTATGATTGAGAACACTTCTCAATGTCCTAACCAGTCATGCAAATATTTCCATTTAATTTGTTGGTCTCAAAGACCGATCGCAAATAAAGTGATTTGTTGATTAACCATTTATTTTAACAAAAGGATATATATGCAATTTTAGTCCAAAACTCTTTTGACTTGTTTGATTGATTTGAAAGGTGACGATAAAATTAGGCCTTTAATTAATTATCGCTCCCACGATTTTAATTCAAATTGATAGCCCTCACCATCAATTCAGAAGATTGCAGTGTACAACCTTCTAGTGGGCAAGATCCTGAAATCCTCTATGTCATGAGTCAGCTTTGGCTGATCGCCCACAACTTAGATCTCTCAGGTAGGCAACTCTTGCCAATTGCATCATATGCAACTCTTGTTGAATGAACATGCGCAACACCTTGCCTTGAACATTCCTTGCCTCTGGGCTTAGACGCTCTAAGAATCACCAGTTAAGTCTAACCCTAAAGCCAACACGGTAAACATGCACCCTGCTTTGGCAGAACCTACATGTCTACCCTTCACACTTCCACAAGATAGATGGCGCACCACGCTTTGGCGTAACCTACGCTTGGTCGATCGAGTTTTTCATGTGTGCCACTAATGGAAGGCATATAAGACTTAATATTTTAACGAGGGATTTGGTTTTATATACATATACATATCCAATCACCACAATACATAGTACATATCATATACATGCTATATCCCAGAAAACATGCACAAACGATAAAAGCGATGATTATGGCCATCCTAATGTGATTCCTCGAGCCAAGAGGAATCACGGTCATCTAGGTCTACATCACATGCAACATGTACAAGATGAATTTTGTGCTTTTCCATCCGAGTTGATCAACTCATCCCATGAATGATCTGCTCTCTCTGGCCGGTTTTCTGGGTGCCACCAGCCGATCGGTTGGCTCCTCCAACCGATCAGTTCGCTTGGTCGTCGTGCATCTCTTCATGGCCGCCACCCGCTCGTCTCGCTCCTCGAACCGATCATCAACCGATCAGTTCACTCCTTGAACTGATCGTCTGGAACGTCAACCGATCGGTTCACGCCTTGAACCGATCATTTCAGCTGTCGTCAGATGTCCGCCGGTCTTCGACATAACAGGAAATAAAATCTATCCTAATATTACATTGCTTAAAAGGGAAACCCCGAGTTACATTCGGGGGGAGCAAAGGTAGGAAAGAATCTCGAATTATTTTGAGTTACATCAGGAATAGGAAAAGGAAGATCAGTGCGTAGACCGAGATGCAAGCAACCACACACAACCAATCACAGATAGGGTTTATTGGCCATAACCACTCTATACATCCACCACAAAAACTCGTTTAAGGGCAACGCATATCAAGTGCATTAATAATACATATCATATATGTAATTGGGATTTGTGCATTTAGGATTGCACATGCATAAAGCCAATATTATTCGCATCACATGCAATAAATAAAGGCGACAAACCAAAATCGATCATATCGATATTCCTAAAATATAGAGCAGTTGACGTGGCTCTGATACCACTATTGGGTTTTAGCGGAGGCAGAGAAGGCAGTGGAAACAAAAATTTTCTTCCCCAAACCCGGAACAAGGAAACGCGTCAACGTCTATATAATAGGAAAGGATGGTTTGTGGAATCATACCTTGTCCCGAGGCTTGCTCGACGACAATACCTCGCGCCTTGTGCGGTCTTCAACTCCGGTCTTAGACGGTGTCTGTGCAGCTCCTGGTCACACCGGGACTCATGACTCCTCCTCTCACTGGGACTGTTAGGATTGACAGTTGTCCTCCTGAGCGGCAGAAACCTCCCGCCTCTGAAGTAGTCCACACGAACCACCTGGAACTCCACGCTCCTTGTCCCACAAGGAAGTGGAAGGAGTCGCACCCTCCTATTGACATACTAGTCGCCAACACACTCTCCTGCCTCCAGTTGCAACTGCAGTTGTCCTTCCCTTGTTGCACCTCCTTTTGCGGGAAGCACTTGCTCGAGCTCTCTCTCGGTTACCAAAACCAGAGAGAACGACAACTTTGCAGAGCAACTGGTTGCACTGAGTTGTTCTTTGAGAATCCCCCAATACCCCTATATATATAGGTGGGTCATGGGACAGGGTTCTCTGTCCCCGACAATATGGGACTAAAAGTAGGAGTAGAAGGGTTTGAGATTTTCCACAAAAGCAACCAACTCACAACCTGAACCGATCATTTCACAAGTGAACCGATCGGTTGGGGACCTGAACCGGTCGGTTGGAACACCAACCGATCAGTTCACTTCTGAACCGGTCGGTTCGTGGTCCTGATCAGTTCACAATTGACTTTCTTTCTTTTGTTTCTAATTGGTATCGAATACCAATCCTTGTTCCAATAAAATTGGGCAAGTGAAATGCAAGGAAAATTCTCACCGACCTGACTTTCCCAACTTCCTCAGTTGCAGCAGTTGAACCGATCGTTTCAACACTTGAACCGATCATTTCACTCTGACCATAAGTTGATCGACTCAACACTTGAGCCTACCGGTTCAGCAACCTCAGCCGAACGGTTCCTCGGTTGGGAGTACAGGTTGTGCAGAATCAGTCAAATGCGATTTCAATCAATTCGATACTCCAATCAACATGTCCAACACCTTGAACAGTATGATATTGAGCTATCAATCAATTGAGTGTTTAATTGAACTACTAAACACCTTTAGTAATCATTCTAAACGTCGCTTGTGGAAAAAACTCCTCTTCCAGGTTAAATCCTATGTGTGTGACCCTGCAGGTCCATTTCACGTTGGCAGTGAAAGTCCATAACACTTATGACTTCACAAGCAAAGAGCGGTGCCTAGTCACACATCATTGCTACCCAAGTGAAAGTAGAAAGTTGGAGAATAACTTTCAATCCTACAATCTGTGAATGGTGTTACAGTGAATGTATAATTCCTTTGTCACTGATATCCCGAATGAACTCGAGGCATGGAACATTCATCTTGTCAACGTTCATTCACTTTCTTGATCTCAGAGTAGATTGAACGAGATATGAATGACATCAATATCACATACTAATTCACACATGCGTGCGCACTCCTATCTCAATCCTACTCATCAAGTGGCCTTGGATATCAAACTCCCTCAGGAAGGACAAATCCCATATCTATCACTCACCCCTCAAAAGCCCCATGTGTCAAAGCCACCCAATCATCACCTTTATAACAACCCATGTTTCAGGACTGTGTTTGATGATGTCTAAGTGTTCCCAACGACATGTGTTGAGTGTAGTGATTTTTGGTCTAAGAATCACACTTACCACCATCACTGTGAGTACTGACTGTGACTACCATGTCATGGTTCCATGCGTCAAACTCACGGTGGGTCTGTCTGGTACACTTGTTCTCTAACAAGTACCTATGTGTTTGGTTTGATATCTCTATATCATGAATGACTAATGAGATTTTGTCATCAACCAACACCACAATATAGTCTTGTGTGTCATTGCTATCTATCTACCTTCCACAATGACATCCGACTAGGAACATAACAAGAATGCACAAACTCTTAGCATCTGTATGATCTCATCGTTCAGGTCATGAACCTGAAGGCATACGTTATTGAGTATTGTCATTCTCTAAACAGTCAATCTGTTCTATCACTATCTCATATGACTGAACCAGAAAGAATTGGAAACTTGCCTTTGATGTTTATCAAATCAATCTTAATGTATCCCACCAATCATCCCATGATTGGCTCTCAGGGCATACATACCAACATAGAGTTCACCACATATCTCATCCTACCACTAGACATCCTCCTTGTATAAGAGCTTGAGGCTCATGCACACCCATCTCTATCTTAACTTAGCTTATCTTAAGTAGGAAAAGGGAATGTACTTTCAGTATCAAGATTTTGCATAGATCCTCCCAAGAGTGGATTCAGTTCATATATAACTCAAATCTTAATAAAGAAATTTATACCATAATAGATCAACTTAGGTAAGATTCTATATACTTATTTCCTGCATCTTTCTTTTGTCTATCTATCTATCACATAACCTTATGAGGCTCTCAACATCTAATCTAGATCTATTCTCTCTTCTAGACTGATGTCACTCCGTTTCACTTAGATTGCATGAACACTAACTACTCTCCAGTGTGAGGGACACATTTTTATATTTACATATATATAATAAAATATTATATAGTTTTTCTCCGAGAAAGAAGACGTCAGAGAAAATTTTCGAGGCTCGAGCCGATTGGAAAACAAAACCAAATCAGCAAAATCGAGTGTCCCACACACAGTAGATAGTCTAGTGTCATGTCACCTAGTGAAATGGTGAGAACGAGATGTAGACTAGTGTAGCTACCCAATACATATGAGCTCTATATGGAAAGGGTTTCAGACACTTGTCTAAACCTAGTTCTCAAACATCTAGGTTCTAACCTAGAGGCTAGGTCAAACCTAATTCCTATAAAACAACTTACTAAGTTTCTAGGTTTGAAGTGAAAGGTGAAGTTTAGTTTTATGTTTCACGGTGAGCAATTGTTAGGTGTAGCTATTGTTCATGCTCTGATACCAACTGTAATGTCCCCAGATTTTCACCTTCTCAAAACCCCATGGAGATGAGAAGACAAAATCTGAACACGTTAGGCAATTGTATCAGATAGCGATGCGGAAGCATAATACGCATACATGAACAAACAACCATAACATACTCAACATTCAACATCCATATTTATAAATTATGAATTATTACAAAATGATTTAAAGTTACATATTGAATGAAAATTCTACAAGTCTGAACATGTATGCTAATAGGATCTTAGACAATAGGTACAACCTATACAACTGCTCACTCCCATATTTTTCCTCCCATGCTCTCTGAACCTAAAACATACGTGAAACAAAGATTCAACACACAAGGTGTTGTGCATGTGGGTAGAAAGATACCTACTAATATGTTTGCTTAATTGAAATAACTTGAGAAAGAAAGATTAAAATAAAACATTGTTTAAAGTGATAATCAGGTAAACATTCCTTTTATTGCATTCACTTTGATGTGGTTGTACTACACATACTTGCACTTGACTTACATCTAGTGTGGGAAATATAGTATCATCATACATCTAACATGGGCCAAGGAATCATACATCCATGTTAGGCAACATACATCCACACCAGGCTATGTCCTCTAGTAGCTACAACCCATCATACTCATTTATGTTCTATTAGATTTGGTGAAGTATAACTCATACTAGTTCAACCAAGCAATCATATCCAAATACGAGCATTCAAGATATCACATATCATAGGCAACTAGAAAACTAGTCTTATACTTAATAAAAACCCACGTACCTGAGTTCAGAGATTCCTATTTATATTTTGGATCATCTACATCTCTGGTCATCACCTGATTAATAGTAAATTAATCATCATTAATAAAAGATCATCATTAGTCTTGATTATTTAGGTCCAAACTAGGTTTCTGGTCAAACCTAGGTCAATGTAATGTTAGGATGATATATAATGTTTTTAGTCTGATCTATATGTCATTATTAATGTCTGGTACGAATTTCATATTTTTCTGATGCCTTATCTATTATCTATAATTAATATAAGGTTAAAAGCATCTAAAATACATAAATTGGAAAAGATTTTTTGTATTTTGATATAATTCTCATATCAGAGTTCACATTTGGTTTCCTAGTGGTATTAGGGTTCAAGAGTATTGTTCTTGTATTTTATATCCATCATTTTCGAATTATACAAATTAAATGAACCCTAAAAGAAGAATTTCACCCTAAATTGAATATAATCAGTAGTTGTGCTTCAAAATCCAAAACTAAAGGGTTCCGTAATATAGGGGATCATTTTATGAGTCTAGAGGTATTTTTTACGGATTTATAGGACACTGGAGCTATTTTTAATATATTTTCTAAGATTTATACTTAAATTGAGATATTTACCTCGCTCTGTGGGGTCCATCGCCCAGGGTGGCAGTTTGGGATTGGCCCACATTGGTTATTAGAGTGGGGGCACAGTTCAAAGCTAGACGAACCGGTTGGTTCATTGCTGGGTCAGGCTGGGTTGCTCGGTCTTCCTCTTCAATCACATTCCCTGGAGCGTGAGCACCTCGGATGGTCTTCTGCCGCACGAGATTTGTTCTCCGCCAGTGTGTCGCTGCAAGCCAGTCCTCCGGTGAGGAACTATGCTGCCTCAAGATCCAACCTTGCCCGTTCAACCACGCATCATCATCTCGATGGAGCTAGGCAGATAACACCTTGCCATTACGGTGGTGAATCTGGTGATATCCCTAATGATGGCGACAAAGCATGGTGGAGAGGAATCAGGGGTTCCCTTTCTGTGATACCCCCACCTTAGACAAATGCTCACTGGCTCCTCCACACTGGTGAGGAGCACGCTCTTTCCCTGGACATGTGAGATAGGGTTCAACCTCCAATCTGCCCTCCACTCCAGCCATTGCCATGATCTGGATGATGAGAAAGAGGGTTCAGCTCTCCAGATGTCTTTGCTCTCCTAGCTCGGCACAAGGAGCTCAGTCTCAAGCTCTCAAACTCAGAGGTAGACCCTAAACGAGGCTGAGATGCCAGGAGATTAGATCTTGAGGCCACCCTCTATGGATGGAGATGGGGAGTCTGGGAGCTCTCAGTTTGTTCCACTCTCGGTGACGACAGGGCTAGGTGGGAGGCAATTGGGGTTATCCTCTCCTTGCATCCTTGGGCTCTGGTTTTCCATTGAGGATGGTGGTAGGTATCTGCAAAATGGATGGTGCCTCCAAAACATGGTAGGATTGCTCGTGGCTCTCCCCCCCAAAGACCCGACCTTGATCTACAGGTTGTACGGCTCGTTGGCCATCATTACCCACACAACTGAGAAAATGATATTGTTGAAGGATTCAGAAGGGACCTGTGATCGTTTTTTCCTGGTCATTGCAGAATGCAGTGGAGAAAGAAGGAATGGATGGGGATCTGATCTCTCTAGTTCTCGGTAAAGGAGACGGCGCTAGGGACAAAGTTCAGTTTTCTCCATATATGCCACTTCACACTCCGAAATAGGGTTTGTTGAGATTCCGAGAGTGCGGCGGTGAGTATTTCTCAGTTACAAACTCACATTGATCTGTAGTTTGTGCTCTACCCAGTGCAGATGAGTATCTGCTCAGTCAGACCGTTCTGATCTGTAATGATCGGAGGTAAGGGATGACCACCCTCCCACAAGATCTTCATCGAGGGGATAGAAATCATCCACGCCTATTAGTTGAGGGCCGCTCCCAACATACATGCCAGCGTGACATCAAGTAGTCGCATCCTAGAAAATAAATGAACAAAAGACCAAAGTCCAATAACATTTATATCATTAATGTCCACGTCTACAAATAGTTATATATGTTTGTAGCCGTATCCAAAAATTTTGAAATTGTAGACATAGGCTCATAATATCCTAAAGCATCTCATGTTAAAGTTTGGTACATAAACTCCATTATTTAGACGTCCAAATAAATTATTCAAAGAACCTTATAATTTGGTGTACAAACCTTGAATTCAATTTGAATAATAATAAAATCTTGATCCTACATGTCCATAAACATGTGTTATGATACTAACATACCTCAAGGCTCATTAATTGGCTACTTGAGTTTGTTGTGACTACTAATTAGAACTTTTAGCATTATAAGTACCCCAATGGGTGAATAAAAAGATATTCATTGTAATTGAACTAAATTATATCTAATAATCATTCGCGATCTTCTGATTCTATATGTGGTGTCTAAACCCTAAAATTCGGGTTATCACATTCACTCCACCTTATTTGGAATTTCGTCCTCGAAATTCAACTAATCTCATCCTTAAGAGGCTATTTAGGAGTTCAACTTCATATACATCATCATTGCTTATGTTCTAAGACCACCATAGTTGCATACACTCTAACTTCTTAGCTTAGGGTCTAGAGATTCTTGGGTGTGTCCACCCCACCTTATATATGTGGAAGCATCACTTAATGTCTTAGCCATAACATGACATTATGATATCTTAGGATTACATCACCCCTAAGGATACGGGTTTTGTTCATACTTTTAAAGTTGAATTCGTTTATAGGCCATGATATTCAGATCGTTCAAATCTAACATCATTAACATCTTATAATGATTTCAGCATTAGAGGAGATTTATCTTCATCCTTGATATTAGAACTTTTCTACTTAAGAAGGGCGTACGTAACATGTTTGACCATTAGGGTTTCACCCTATGGTGTGATATTAATAGTCAACTAAGAAGCATATATTGAGAAGAATCAAAGTTACGAACTATATTTCTAATCATATATCCTATGATCCAAAAATATCTTTATATCAAGTTCATGAGTTCAACTTTTTATGTCTTGTATGTAAATTTGTGAAGGGAAAAAGAGAATATACTAAGTTTATCCCATGATCTCAACATCATATCTTTCATGTTTCATATGAAGAGGAAGAAAGTATTTGAAAGTCAAACTTATCATGATTTCAAACTTTGGTACTACATGTATGATATAGGGGGGAATATAGAATAGGTCAAGCTCATACGAGTGACTCCTCATATATAAATCATCTATATAGCTCAAGTGAGGTTTCTATCATCATATATTAAGAAAGAGAAGAAGAAGGGAGAACATGAATTTTGAGTATCTTTTGCACAAAGCATCATACTCTCGTAACTAGAGTTCATATATTACCTCACTGGCAACTAATGACGAGATTCACAAAATATGTCACATTACTTGGTCCAAATGGATTGAAACTGTTTAAGGCTCCTAATGGTTTTGACCTAGAAGTCCAAACAGTTTGAAACTGTTTAAGGCTCCAAACGGTTTTGAACTTATTTGTCCAAACAGTTAACCCAACCCCAAACGGTCAACTCGAGTATGTTCAAATGGTTTGAAACCATTTAAGGCTCCAAACGTTTAGCTATCCCATTCAGTCAACATGCCCAAATGGTTTGGGGTTCAACCTCCAAATGGTTTGCAAACCGTTTGATCACCAAACAGTTTGGTGGAAACTGATTGGATCATTTTGTTGAAACTGATTACAACTAGATCTTATTGAGATGTGTTCTTAATATGATGTCATCATCATCAAGCTTCAACTACTCTAATTCTACTTCCATTTCCATGGTAGTTTCATCAATTAATCAAAGCAATTTCAAAAAGAACAATTGAACCAAATGAATTGAAGAATTGAATTCAATAACAATGATTAAGGGTTCAAGTTATATAACATGCCTTCAATTGAGCTTCAAAGATCCAAGATTCATGTCGACAATGGTGGATCAAGATTATTCAACTATCCCAAGGCTTATCCTCAAGCTGTTAAGTGAAAAGATTGGCTAGAGTTGAAGATTGAGTGAAGAAAAGAAGACATCAAACATTGATTTGTGATTTCCACCATGAAATCAAGGTGAAAGAAGGTCAAGAAGCTTACCAATATGTTGGGGGTCGTCCTCCTATTGATCCTAAGCTCCCTTGGTCGTTTTGGAAGCAATAAGTGAAAGTGGATTCGAAATTACCCTTTCAACGCATGGATAAAGGAGCATATATATGAATTTTATTGAAAATTCATTTAAGAGAGAGAAAGTAGGGATTATCTCCTCCATTTCCTTGCCACTTTCCCCTTTCCCTTCCTTGGTTACGAGGATATCTCCTTTGCCTCTTATTCCACTTAATTATCCATGATTTAAAGAAAAGCAAATTAAGCACCTTAACCCTTATAATAATAATATCCATAAGTTGGTGGATATTTCTTTTTATTTTTTTATGTAAGTGGGTTCTCCACTCATGTAGATATTTCCATTGACTTTGCAAGGCACAAGGACGTACATATATGTGGATTTCAACCTCTACAATTTTGTTTGAAGGGCAATCCATTTAATATAATTATTTTTGCATTAAATTGAATTAGGGTTTCAATTACGCTTAAATCTTGATTATTTTAATATCAAGATTCTCTCTCCTTCAAAGAGGTACAAAAGAGATGCCCCTCTCATTTTCTTTTCTCTAAATGATGACAAGAAACATTAGGGACTATTTTGAAGTGGTAATTTGCATATTGGACCCTGGGTTTTGGGTAAATTGCACATTACACCAAAACTAGGTTTTAATGCACAAACATTGCTTTATCCACTCTTTCTTCATACTCGGGCTACCACAAGCCATACCTCTGCATCATCTTCATTATCATGATGCTTCAACACATGAGAAACATCTTATCATGTAACATTTGCAATTTAACCCCTCAACTTGGGTAATTTGCACTTTGGTCCAACACAAGCAAAACATTATTTTCAACGTCATTCAAAATGGACTAAAATTAAAATATAAGTTCCTCTTGAGCCTTAATTTCTTTTCAAAATATAATATCAAGCATATAATTATCTTTCTTAAACAAAACACCTAGGGTTAAAGCATAACCCAGGTCAGGGATGTTACATATAATGTGAACTAGAACATTTTCCATGTTTAAGTAACATTGAACATTTCAATAGTTTGTCGTTTTGAGAAAAAATTTTGTACATATAACTTACTTCTATAATTTTCCTTTTATATTATGTGAATAGTCTTCTCATGTAAATATATATCCTTTTCAACCTACCTAAGTGGTGATGCAAGAAATGGTTACAGCAACATCAAAAAATGACAAGGGTTTCATGGAAAAGTCTGAGGCTGAGAAGTATATACTCCCAAAACAATTAAGTATGATTGGAAAGGGTCATGGTTGTGGAGTAGAGCTTAGAAGTTGTATATTGCATCCTATAATATCTATTTATAAAGGTATTGGTGGGTCAATTAATAGTCCTTCGTCATTTTTAAATAGTGGGGCAATGCATTTATCTCCCTAGCAAAGCATCAATCATTCCTATTCTCTACCACCAAATGAGGGTAATCCACCACCAAGAACTGTTCCTTCCCAATCAACTGAACATGATTTTATGCCTCATGAAGAAGCTCCTGTCCAACATGAACGTTGCAATGCTACTACAATGATGACTTCTCATGCCATCAATGAGATACCAACATGTATGATTCCTTTCTTTATATTTAAAAATAATTGTTGTGTGCCGCTATTTATCATTGTTATGGACAAAATAATACTATTTCTTTTTAGTTAAGAATATCATCTGATGCTTTCTATGATTATAATTAGATTTTGGTTCTTGTACACTCATGATATTTTATATGATATCATTTGAATGGTATTCAAAATTTGATCTAGATCATAGCTAATGCCACTAAAAAGGTAGTGAGGCACCGAGGAAGTAACAAATGTAAAAAAGTTGCTAGACTAAGAGAAGGTGATACGATAGAAGTGACCTTGATCAAGGACGGCATGTTGGAAAAAATCATAAGGTGTGGAGTAGACACTTTGGTAGGATTGTTCGTGATAGGAATATTTGTTCAGTAAAGGTAAATTCTTGGAATGATGTTAGCAAAAGGACAAAAGAGCACATGTGGGCAGTAGTTGTGGTACTGAAAATGATTTATTTTCAAATATAATAAGATGATTTTTTTCTTAGTTTATATTCTACTTGTTTTAGGACAAATTCACAAATAACAAGATGGATGATAATAAAAGTCATACATTGAAATATATGAAACAGTTATGGGTAAAGTGGAGGGCAGCAATGTACCACAACATTAAAGGATTAGACATGCAACAACAACTAATGAAGAAGATTGTGGCAATTGAAGTTGAGAGTGATTGGCACTGGTTGGTTAAGGATCATTTTCATAGTGAAAAATTCATGGTAAATTTTCTACAAAGTCAATGCCACATAATTTATTTCAGTTTTAGATTGTTTGTAACTTGATTTCTCTAATTTTTATACATGTTGATAACATATGCATGCATTGAATAAGGGAAACACTGCAAATAGAGAAGGGCTGAACAAAAAATTACTTCATCCCACTAGTAGCAAGCCTCTTAGAGAAATATCAAGGCAAAAGGTTGTGTATATATATGTGTTATTCTATATGCATGTTTTAGGTCTTTTATTATGTATATATAATTAATAGTGTACCATGATAGGAGGAAAAGACAAAAAACCACCTAACTTTGGAACAATGTACTTTGAGAATCATAAGAAGAGAAATACATTAACTAATATGCAGGCATCCCAAGTTAATGTAAGTCCTAATTTGCATGAACACAATCACTGTTTTTATATGTTATGAATAATTATACTTTTTATTAGGAAAAAATCATAACCATTCAACAAGATGAGCTGTCACTCCTACCTGTCGAGGTCGTAGAAAAGGTGTATGTAGAATCATGAACAAGAAAGTACATAGCTGGTTTTGGTGGAGGAGTGACACCTAGAGATGTTAGAGGACCATACAAAACAAAGAACACCCTTTTGGATGAGTTAAAATCAAAGGAAAAAGCATTAAAAGACAAGGAAGAAGCCCTAAAAGTTAAAGCACAAACACTTCAAGTAGTCAATAATGAAAAGAGAGCCACACAAAAGCAGTTGTGAAAAGTTGAAAATGTACTTGATGTGATAGTCAGCAATCAAAATTTTCTACAGCTTTTGCAGTGCAGTGAGGGTGATGACGGTTCAAACTCTTCTACATCTATATCAAAAGATGATAATCTAAACTAGCTACAAGGTTAGATAAGAAAATGATGCTCAATTCTAATATGTTTCAACTTGTGATGGCTGCTTTGATTATTTTCTTGAGTTAGATAGATCACAACCCATCAATATATTTCATGTATTTTCTTATAGAGGTTATGTCAATGACCAATATATTCTCCTATAACATACGACAGGGACTTATGGAGATATCAAGGATGAACTCTCAAAATGTCTTGAAGACAACTAGTGGAGGACACTATAATTTTTATTATTCATTTTGTCCATATGTGTAGTCCTAGATGGTTTCCTTTTCTTTATCATCACTACATACTAATGTTATTATTATTTTACACTTTCTTATCTATATGTAGTGGTGTAATAGAGCATTTTAATTAATTTTGTTTTCCCTCATTTTATTCTTTAGCCTTTGATTACCTCCACATCAATGTCAGGTGTCAATCAATGATTCATTGTGATGTAAAGCCTAACAACATCTTGCTCGATTGTATGGCTCCATTTATAGAAGACTTTATGACCTTAATGTGTTTAGTACACATGACATTCTTTAAGAGTAGAAGGCCTTAGCCTTCCACTAAGAAATAACCTTATAATTACCGCCTTCCATAAATGGGATATAAGCTTGACATATAGGGATGGATGAGGTTTTTGAATTCTATAAGAAGTTATATAGCTCTAGCCTTATGTAGGTAGATGGAGATATTAAACTTCATTGTAAAAGAAAAGGCTAGATTTTGAGTGGTATTCCTTCTTTTCCCCATTTGTTCTCATAAGACTTTTTTTGAAGGAAAATGTGATCAATGTTCTTTCTCATCCCTTATTATTTTGTTTTAGATATATTTTTCTTGCACATTCATTTATCTCTATCAAAATAAAAGGAAGAAGTCCTAAAGGTTCTCTGGTGCAGGAAGCCCTAAAGGTTCAAGCACAAACACTTATATTAAACTGATATACAAGGATGAATGGTGTTTTTGAAGGCTACATGTAGAAAATATTAATTAGCAAGTCGATGGAGATACCAAACTTTCTTTAAAAAGAGAAGGATAGACACAAAAAATAGACATGTGCCTAACCATGACAAAGCATGAGGATAAGCTATATTTCAACCCAATTTTGGGAGTGTTCAAGGTAAGCATCTGGATGCTTAACCATTTTATACGGCATATTGCAAGTTCAAATTCAAGTGTGCATCTAGTTCATGCTGCTACAACTATTTGTGCTTATGCTCATTAATAATGCAATATGATTTTACCCAATTGTTTAATCATGTAGCTTCTATACTTGAGACAATTTCAACATTGCTCTACTAGGTTTCAGTCACAAGTAATTTGGGAGGGAGGCTTTGATCAAATCTAAATCCATTGTGGAGGCTATGGTTTGGTCCTGTGTTGTTTATTATGCAGTAGGTTTTGCCCCTAAACTGAGAAGGTATACATCCTTTTCAATCTGATAACTACATTTACTACACATATTATATTTAATTACTATAGAATTGTATATCATGGTATGAATTCTTACCAAAATAACAAATAATTGTGCACTTTTTGATAGGGTCATTCATTTTATGTTTCTACTATTTTCAATACATCAAATGGTAGTAGGTGTCTTTAGAATGATGAGAAACATTGCAAGGGACATGGTTGTTGCTAATACATCAGGGTCTACTACATTATTAGCAATGTTCTTAATGAGGGGGGGGGGGTTGTACCGAAATGTATGCTCGTTCTTATTTAACAGCCATGCTTCTTTTTGTTATTTCTATTAAAATGAGATGGATGGATTGATGAACACTAGTACCTAATGGGGGAAATGTCTATTGTAGTGGGTTTTATAATGCATCGTTGTATTAGGTATTTTGGAACCCAAGTTGAAGAATTGCCCTGCTATTTTCTAGTAGAAGATACTTAAAATTATATTTTTTGTCATTAGAGAAACTGAACATATCAAAATCCATATGATATGAACACATTTTCATTCAAACAATTCCCATCTATATAATTTCAGTACCAACCACTTAAGTGTACAACTTAAATATAATAAGTAGTTGTCATGATCTCTCATGGGTTTCATTGGCTCAATCTAGAATGTTGTTTAGATCATCTATATCATATGCATTTGGGTACGACTATCTCATTATATTCAGTTCTAATATAAATCTTGTTATTCTAATATTATTCTCAGATACATTCTCTCTTACACAGTATGAGTTCGGGATGAATTCTTGTTACCATTCCAGCCACAAACTTGTAGTTGTAATAATTTTTGTTTGGTAATCTTTTGAGGGTTAATGTTAGAAACTCCCTCATCTTTTCAATTGAGAAACCATCATGTTCATTATAATTATTCCAGATTTTAATTTAGTTTATTTATGGCAATGTTCTAGATAACGAACCTAGTTAGTTCCTAATTTTTTTCTTCTCTTGTTCAGTGTTGGAGTTTAAATTTTGTGTGTCCATGTTACTCTCCTCTATAAGCACTAGTATCTTAGGTATATGCTATATTACTCTTCCATTATATGTTCTTTTATGGCTTGCTTATATTTCATTTATGCACAACTAAGTAGGTAGATGGAGATACCAAACTACATTGCAAAAGAGAAGGCTCGACATAGAAAAAAGAGCCATGTGCTTATCCATGTTCAAGGTAAGGATATGGATGCTTAACCATTTTATATGGAATCTTGCAAGTTCAAATTCAAGTGTTCAATGAATAACCTGTGTATATGATACCTTGGTGCAATCAAGGTCATTCAGGAGCAAGTACAACCCCTACATCAACAGAACTTCCAACACCCTCTGCTACAACACCACTACCAAAAGGTACCCTCCTAGCATCACTGGATCCACTAGAAAAACTGATGATGCAAGTAGACCTATTAGATGTACCTCCACAGAGAAGAGGAATAGAGGAATGTGATGCAAAAAGTGTGATTGATGCAAAAAGTGTGATTTTCCTCCAATGTGTATGTTTCTAACTAATGTAGACTATATGATTCTATAGTATGCAAAATATTGCAATAAGAATTTATACATTCTTCATCATATAGTATAAACAAAATATGGCACGTTTCTTTATACAAGGTTTCGCCGGTGGCGTGGGCTTTGTGATTCCATTTGGTGGTCGCAGTGGCCCTTACCAAGTGTACGATTGTTGGTGGCCGGCTGACAGCCCTTGCGGGGCATACTGCAGATGGCAAAAGCCCATATAGAGCCTGTTGTTGGAGATGCACTAGTATCTCAAGTATATTCTATATTACTCTTCCATTATATGCTCTTGTATGACAAGATTATATTTGATTGTTGCACAACTAAGAGATAGGAGTAAATATAAATAAGTTGTATTAGAGAAGAAGAAAGTATGTGGAATACAGTGAGAGCAAGGGGAGGACGTCTTTCATTGTAATGGATAGGAAAGAAGGAGAATCCTTTACGGGAAAGGGGACAACATAATAGGTGAAGGTGAGGAGGAATTAATAACAGAGTAGAAAAGGTATTGTGGTGAAGAAAGGGGAGGATAAATATGAGATGACAGAGGAAAAAAGACTAGAAAAGAAAAAGGGGTATCATATCAGGGGAGGGGGAGAAGTGAGGAAGACAATGGCACATGGAGGACAAAGAAATTAATACCATGTTTAGTATTTTATGGGATATTTTTCATATGAGAAGTTTGAAGAGTAGAATGTCAGTATACAAAATTTTAGCTCATTTCAGACTTATAGGTCACACATTAAGATAAGGGTGCAACCAACCATTGTGAAGAACTTCAAGTCTAACCCATTCAAGATAGGTTGCTATATCCCTATAATAACTCTGTAACATTCCCGTCTATAGACTCACATCACATACTGCTTGAGACATACGGACACTCGTTCGGTGAGGATTGGTACACGGGAATGCATATTAGGAGACACAGCTAGCATACTAGACAAGACAATCAATGTGGGCAGCAAAACATTACTACATTAATGACACCAAGCCACTTCCTAACATAGAATGAGGTTTAAACTTCAATGACATTCAAAGATACAGCTATAGACCAATTACTTTGAGGTTTGGCCATATATCTATCGATGAAACATGTTAAACTGAGTGATTTATATATATTTTTTATTATCAAGAGAACCGCCCCCGTAGAAGCGCCACTTTGTGACCCCCCAAACAGCACAAAACTCCCAGGCCCCGAGCGCCCCGCACACCCAGAAACCGGTTAAAGCACACAATTGGTCGACTTGCACGACATATACCATTTCAGAGGTGGGGTATCGAACCCGTATGAGTGATTTATATTGATTTCATAATAATAACAGTAAATGGAGCATTTACCAGTTAGGTACATATGTTTGTTCCAGTAATGGAGGTGGATACTAAACCCTCGTAGACACCTGAGCATAACAGTTAGAGAACAAAAATTGTGTACACTCTTCGGGTCTACCGATTGAGTGACCGTTATGCCGCAGATTGGTATGGCGGATGCCGTTGGAACCCTATTGTTACCGCCGTAACCGACATTGTCGACTGGGTTGGCCGAGGTCTCCACCATGGTAGAAGTCGAGGCCGCCTTATGGTGCCCCACCTTGGCCTTGGATGTCATCCTGGTCTTCGATCTTCCTCGTATAGGTGAGGGGACACGTCTCCGCGGGCAGCGATTATCTGTGTGCCCAAAGGCAACGCAGAAGGAACACCTCCTTGGATAGTACTCATTATTAACAAGAATGCTAGATTACCTTAGTAGCAACACCACTCAACTACAGATGAAGCGAGATGTATTATCAATAGCAGATAAGGATACAGTCGAGAGCTAGAAGACACTCTAGTTTTTATTGCTTCGCAAGTTGTTCTTAAATACAGGGAGATACTACTGACATATACTAACTAATCAGTTGTAAGCCAGCCACTAACAACTTAGATCCAACATAATCAGATCACCTAATGACTCACTCAAATAAGCACACATGTGCACATTCTGTTACAGGAAAGACGAACAGAACACACACGTGCATAGACCAAGTCTATGATTATTTTCCAACATATTCCCCCCTAATCCAGACTTGGTTAATTGATGTTCTGGACTCCAAGCAGCTTACGCATCTCGGTGAATTTCACTATTTCCAATGCTTTAATGAGTATGTCAGCTTTCTGTTCATTAGTACGTATGTAGTCTACTGTGATGCTGCCCTTTTCAACAAAATCACAGATGAAATGGAAACGTGTCTCGATGTGTTTACTGCGTCTGTGGAATACTGGATTTCATCAGCGCAATGGCAGACCTATTGTCGATGAGAAGGAGAGCAGGTTTAGCTTGACATCTTGTGATCTCATTCAATAAGTTCTTCAACCATATTCCTTGGCATGTTGCAGCTGTTTGCCGCCATGAATTCAGCTTCACAGGATGACAGAGCTACACTTTTCTATTTCTGTGATGTGCAAGAGATCAGGTTTCCATTTAGATAGAAGACTATACCACTCATGCTTTTTCTATCTTCAACATCTCATGCTAGATCGCTATCTGAGAATCCCACCATTTCTTCGTCACCTCTTCCTTTCTTATATACCAGTCCATAGTTACCACGTCCCTTGAGATACCTTAGAATTTTCTTAAGTGCCTGCTAATGTGCAAATGTTGGCATATCCATGTATCTACTGACCAATCCCATGACATAAGCTATATCCGGTCGGGTATTGACTAGGTACCTCAAGCTCCCTACTATGCATCTATATTCAGTTGAATTCACAGTTGTTCCTCTTGTGTCCTTCCCCAGCTTCAATTTCGATTCCATGGGAACCTTGCATGGATTGCATTCTGTCATCCCAGCCATCTCCAATATGCGTATAGCATATGCAACTTGCTTCAGTGTTATGCAGTCATCCCTTTGATCAACCTCAATACTGAGATAATGTGACAAATGACCAAGATTAGTCATTTCGAACTCGCACATCATCTGCTCCTTGAATTTTTGGATAACTACTGTGCTTGACCCGAACACAAGTAAATCATCAACATATACTCCAACGATGAGCATCTCACCTTGCTCACTACGTGTGTACACAGCCTGCTCCTAGTTGCAGCTTTTGAAATTTAGTTTCCTTAAGCTTGTGACCAATTTGATATTCCAAGCTCTTGGCGCCTGTCGAAGACCATATAATGCTTTGGACAATCTGTAAACCTTGTCCTCTTAGCCCTTTATCTTGAATCCATCAAGTTGAGCTACATATATTTCTTCTTGTAGATCACCGTTCAAGAATGCAGATTTTACATCAAGGTGATGAACCTTCCATCCTCGATGGGCAGAAAGATCAAGTATCAACCTTACAGTTTCCATTCTCGTTAGTGGAGCAAATACTTCCTCAAAACTGAGTCCTTGCTGCTGTACGTATCCTCTTGAAACCAGCCTTGCCTTATATTTCATGGTGTTTATGACTGAGTCTTTCTTGGCCTTGTATACCCAATTTAGTCCTATGGGTTTGTGTCCAGGTGGCAACTCTGTCAATACCCAAGTATTATTCTTCTCGATAGCTTCTAGTTCACTATTCATAGCTTCTTGCCATGCTTTTTCTTTGGCAGCTTCAGAGTAGCTAGTTGGTTCCTCATTGCTTAGAATGAGCAACTCATTCTCATTTATAACTTCGTTGGTGTCTTGATAAATATCAGCAATAGAATGATATCGAACCGACTGAGTTTCTGATGAGTGGGAACTCCCTTGCGACCCTTGGAGGTCCAGTGGTGATGATGGTGTGGCTACTGTTGCACCTGAGGTTGACGACGAGGAACCTCCTTCTTCATGTGTCTTTATTGATATAGAGGCACTGGGTGTCAGTGCTCCCGCCTGTATCTGATGTGCTCCAACTTGATCATCATAGTTGGGATCATCAACAGTAAGGTTACAAAGGTTTGTTGATCAATCCTTTCATCCTCACTCCATTTCTACTTGGATTGTTCATCGAAAACTACATCTCATCTCACCTATATCTTCCCTTGTCATAGATCATAAAGCCTGTGTGCTTTGCTTCATGCCTCTACTCCCAGGTAGACCATAGAAATGTTGTGATCATCTAGTTTCTTCATTAAAGAGCCCAGTATCTTCATGTGTGTAGTACATCCGAAAACTCTCAAATGATCTAAGTGTGGCTTCCTTCCTGTCCAAGCCTCATAGGGTGTGATTCAAATGAGTTTCTTGGTCGGTGTCCAGTTTAATAAGTAAACTGCATGTCACACTGCTTCCCCCAACAAATTTTTAGGAACGTGCATAGTTTTGAGTAAGCTTCTAGAAGTGGCCATCATCGTTCGATTCCTCCACTCCACGACACCATTCGGCTGTGGCGTATAAGGCACTGTAAGTTGCCTTTGAATTCCTTCTTTCTCACAGAATGATTTGAATTCATTGGATAATAATTCTCCACCATGATATGTCTACAATGTCTTGAAGGTGTGTCACATTTCCATCTCGACTAGAGTTTTGAATTTTTGAAATGCTGCAAGTGCTTTGCTCTTTGCCTTGATCATATATTCCCACATCTGTCGGATGTGATCATCGACCAGCAACATAAAGTATCTATTTTCAGCAGCGGTTTGTGGATCAATTGGTCCACAGAGATCGACATGGACCAATTAGAGCTAGTTTGCTACTCTAAAGCTTGTTGCAGAAGGGAACGACAACCTTGGTTGTTTTTCAATCAAACACCCTTCGCATATTTGAGTTGCGTGATTGATCTTGCATAATCCGAGAACCATTTCTTTATCTGACATTAACTTGTGTGATTCAAAATTCAGATGCCCGAGCCATGCATGCCACAACCATGTCGTGTCTTCCATGCTCGCCGCCAAGCAAATAGGCTCTCTGGATTCAAGATGTACCTTTTAGAGACGATTGGTGGAGTGCTTCACCTTCATCAACAACCAATCACTCCTGTCATACATGTACAAATATGCTCTGTGTAGCATGATCTTGTTCCCAACTCTATCAGTTGCCCCAAACTGATTATATTGTTGTCAATTTTCGGTATATAATAGACTTTTGTGAGAAGTCTTTGTTCCCCACTTTTGAATTGAAACAATATCGTTCCCCTTCCTCTGATTTGCACATCTGAGTCATCCCCAAATCTAACGTGGCCCTGCACTTTCTCGTCCAAATCATTAAACTTGATCCTTCTTCCAAACATGTAATTGCTCGCTCCATTGTTGAGATACCACACGTCTGATTGAGCTTGTCCATCTGTGTACAAACATTGAAACACCTTCTCTTTATTCAATAGAACTGTATTGTGAGGCTGTTGTATGACCTTGTACATCAGGAGTGTTGGCTCATCGTCTTTAGCTCGAGTGAGATTGGCCTCCTACCTTGGTTGTTTCCCATGACATTCAGAAGCATAGTGACCATAGTTGTCACAATGAAAACATTTTACCTTGCTTTTATCTCGGGTACCATCATGATTTTTATTGCTTCCCAGCCGAGCAGGACTCCCATCATTGCGTCCTCCCCTTCCTCGTCTACTTCCTCGGCCTCGCCCGCGGCCGCGTGAGCCACCACGACTTTATCCATGGCTGTATGACGGTGTCGTGTCTTCTCCTCGTTGTAGCTTCATATCAGGCTTGTACGTAGTCCTTCTTCATGAGAAGCACTTGTTCGTGCCTCCCGTCGTAGTCCTGATAATGCTCCTCGTGAGCCTTGAGAGCCCCTATGACCTCATCTATCTGCATCGTCTTCACATCTCCAAACAGTTCCATTGTGGCCACAATTTGGAGAAACTTGGGTGGCACACATTGCAGCAGTTTCTTGACGACATGAGACTCCTCCATCATCACGCCAAGTGACCGAATTTGATTCACAATTCCTGTTAATTTCCCTGTGAATTCATCGACTCCTTGTGCATCACCCATGCAGAGGTTCTCAAACTCCCACTGGAGAGCTTGAACCTTGACCTCCTTCACACGTTCAACACTGATGTGCATAGTATTCACGGTCTCCCAAGCATCCCAGGCTGTTTCTCTTCAGGCGAGCTACAGTAGTGTCTCCTCTGGCACTGATTGGTAGATTACTGCTAACGCCAATTGGTCTTTTCACTCCTCGACTTCACTGCTGTCGTCGGAGGCCTCTATTTTGCCACAAACCCCTTGGGTGCGCATGTTCGCCTTCATCTTCATATCCCAGATCAGTTAGTTTGACTTCCTCAGCATGGGATACTTCAACGTGACCGCTCCTTCTTTGGATGTTGCTGCCTCAACGGCTTCTTCTCTTTTTGGATCCGCTTTCTCCTCCATAGTTAGGCATCTTCCATGCTCTAATACCACATATTAATAGGAATGCTAGAGTACCTTAGTAGCAACACCACTCAACTGCAGATGAAGTGGGGTGTATTATCAGTAGCAGATAAGGATACAATCGAGAGGTAGAAGACGCTCTACTTTTTATTGCTTAGCAAGTTGTTCTTAAATACATGGAGATACTACTGACAGATGCTAACTAATCTACTGTAATCCAAACACTAACACCTTAGATCCAACATAATCGGATCACCTAACGACTCGCTGAAATAAGCACACCTGTGCACATTCTGTTCCAGGAAAGACGGACAGAACACACAGGTGCATAGACCACGTCTATGATTATTTTCCAACATATTCCCCCGTAATCCAGACTTGGTTAACTGATGTTCTGGACTCCAAGCAGCTTGCACATCTCAGTGAATTTCACTCTTGCCAATGCTTTACTGAGTATGTCAGCTTTTTGTTCATCAGTACGTATGTAGTCTAATATGATGCTGCCCTTTTCAACACACTCTCAGATGAAATGGAAACGTGGCTCTATGTGTTTACTGTGTCTGTGGAACACCATATTTTTCATCAGCGCAATGGCAGACCTTTTGTCGAAGGGAAGGAGAGCAGGTTTAGTTTGACGTCCTGTTATCTCATTCAGTAAGTTCTTCAGCCATAATCCTTGGCATGTTGCAGCTATTGCAGCCATGAATTCAGCTTCACAGGATGACAGAGCTACACTTTTCTATTTCTGCGATGTCCAAGAGATTAGGTTTCCATTTAGATAGAAGACTATACCACTCGTGCTTTTTGTTTCTTCAACATCAACTGCTAGATCGCTATCTGAGAATCCCACAATTTCTTCATCACCTCTTCCTTTCTTATATACCGGCCCATAGTTAACACTTCCCTTGAAATACCTTAGAATTTGCTTAAGTGTTTGCTGATGTGCAAATGTTGGCATCTCCATGTATCTACTGACCAATCCCACAACATAAGCTATATCCGATCAGGTAGTGATTAGGTACCTCAGGCTCCCGACTATGCATCTATATTCAGTTGCATTCATAGTTGTTCCTCCTTCGTCCTTCCCCAGCTTCAATTTCAGTTCCATGGGAACCTTGCATGGATTGCATTCTGTCATCCCAGCCATCTCCAATATGTGTATAGCATATGCAGCTTGCTTCAGTGTTATGCAATCATCCCTTTGATCAACCTCAATGCCGAGATAATGTGACTAATGACCAAGATCAGTCATTTCAAACTCGCACATCATCTGCTTCTTGAATTTCTGGATAACAGTTGTGCTTGACCCGGACACAAGTAAATCATCGACATATACTCCAACGATGAGCATATCACCTTGCTCACTACGTGTGTACATAGCCTGCTCCTAGCTACACCTTTTGAAATTTAGTTTCCTTAAGCTTGTGTCCAATTTGATATTCCAAGCTCTTGGCACCTGTCGAAGACCATATAATGCTTTGGACAATCTGTTAACCGTGTCCTATTGGCCCTTTATCTTGAATCCATCAGGTTGAGCTACATATACTTCTTCTTGTAGATCACCATTCAAGAATGAAGATTTTACATCAAGGTGATGAACCTTCCATCCTCGATGGGAAGAAAGAGCAAGTATCAACCTTACAGTTTCCATCCCCACTACTGGAGAAAATACTTCCTCAAAATTGGGTCCTTGTTGATGTACGTATCCTCTTGCAACCAGCCTTGCCTTATATTTCATGTTGTTTCTGACTGAGTCTTTCTTGACCTTGTATATCCACTTTAGTCCTATGGGTTTGTGTCCAGGTGGTAGCTCCGTCAATACCCAAGTATTGTTCTTCTCGATAGCTTCCAGTTTGCTGTTCATAGCTTCTTGCCATGCTTTTTCTTTGGCAACTTCAGAGTAGCTTGTTGGTTCCTCAATGCTTAGAATTAGCAACTCATTCTCATTTCATAACTTCGTTGGTGTCTTGATAAATATCAACAATAGAATGATATCAAACCGACTGAGTTTCTGATGAGTTGGAACTCCCTTGCGACCCTTAGAGGTCCAGTGGTGATGATGGTGTGGCTACTGTTGCACCTGAGGTTGACGACGAGGAACCTCCTTCTTCATCTGTCTCTGTTGTTGTAGAGGCACTGGATGTCAGTGCTCTTGTCTATATCTATTGTGCTCCAGCTTGATCATCATAGTTGGGATTATCAACAGTAAAGGTTACAAAGGTTTGTGGATCAATCCTTTCATCCTCACTCCATTTCCACCTGGATTGTTCATCGAAAACTACATCTTGTCTCACATGTATCTTCCCTTGTCTCGGATCATAAAGCCTGTGTGCTTTGCTTCCTGCCTCTACTCTCAGGTAGACCATAGAAATACTACGTACGATCATCTAGTTTTTTTATTAAAGAGCCTGGTATCTTCATGTGTGCAGTACATCTGAAAACTATCAGATGATCTAAGTGTGGCTTGCTTCCTGTCCAAGTGTCATAGGGTGTGATTCCAGTGAGTGCCTTGGTCGGTGTCTAGTTTAATAAGTAAACTGCATGTCGCACTGCTCCCCCCATAAATTCGCAGGAACGTGCATAGTTTTGAGTAAGCTTCTAGCAGTGGCCATCACCGTTTGATTCCTCTGCTCCACGATGCCATTCGGTTGTGGCGTATAAGGCATTGTAAGTTGCCTTTGAATCCCTTCTTTCTCACAGAATGATCTGAATTCCTTGCATAAAAATTACCCACCACGATCTGTCTGCAATGTCTTCAAGGTGTGTCCCGTTTCCATCTCGACTAGAGTTTTGAATTTTTGAAATACTGCAAGTGCTTTGCTCTTTGCCTTGATCATATATGCCCACATCTGTCGGTTGTGATCATCGACCAGCAACATAAAGTACCTATTTTCAGCAGGGATTTGTGGATCAATCGGCCCACAGAGATCGGCGTGGACCAATTCGAGTTGTTTTGCTGCTCTAAAGCTTGTTGCTGAAGGGAACAACAATCTTGCTTGTTTTTCAATCAAATACCCTTTACATATTTGAGTTGGGTGATTGATCTTGGGTAATCTGAGCATATTTCTTTATCTGACATTAACTTGAGTGATTCAAAATTCAGATGCCCGAGCCATGCATGCCACAACCATGCTGGATCTTCCATGCTCGCTGCCAAGCAAATAGGCTCTCTGGATTGAAGATGTACCTTGTATAGACGATTGGTGGAGCGCTTCACCTTCATCAACAACCTGTCACTCCTATCATACATGTACAGATATGCTCCGTGTAGCATGATCTTGTTGCCCAACTCTGTCAGTTGCCCCAAACTGATTATATTGCTGTCATGTTTGGGTATACAGTAGACTTCTGTGAGAAGTCTTTGTTCCCCACTTTTGAATTGAAACAATACCGTTCCCCTTCCTCTGATCTGTACAGCTGAGCCGTCCCCAAATCTGACGTGACCCTGCACTTTCTCGTCCAAATCTTTAAACTTGCTCCTTCTTCTGGACATGTGATTGCTTGTTCCATTGTCGAGATACCACACGTCTAATTGAACTTATCCATTTGTGTACAAACATGGAAACACCTTCTCTTCGTTCAATAGAACGGTATTGTCAGGCTGCTGTACGACACTAGACATCAGGAGTGCTGGCTCGTCCTCTACAGCTCGAGTGAGATTGGCCTCTTCCCTAGGATGTTTCCCACTACATTCATTAGCATAGTGACAATAGTTGTCACAATGAAAACATTTTACCTTGCTTTTGTCTCGGGTACCATCACGATTTTCATTGCTTCCCAACCGAGCAGGACTCCCGTCGTTGCGTCCTCCCCTTCCTCGTCCGCGTCCCCAGCCTCGCCCTTGGCCGCGTGAGCCACCACGACTGTATGACGACATCGTGTCTTCTCCTCGTTGTAGCTTCGAATCAGGCTTGTAGTCCTTCTTAATGAGGAGCACTTGTTCTATCCTCCCGTCATAGTCCCGATAATGCTCCTCGTGAGCCTTGAGAGCCCCGATGACCTCATATATCTGCATCGTCTTCAAGTCTCCAAACTGCTCCATTGTGGCCGCAATTTGGAGAAACTTGGTTGGCAGGCATCGCAGCAGTTTCTTGACGACATGAGACTCCTCCATCGTCTCGCCAAGTGACCGAATTTGATTCACAAGTCCAGTTAATTTCCCTGCGAATTCATCGACTCCTTGCGCATCACCCATGCGGAGGTTCTCAAACTCCCACCTGACCTTGACCTCCTTCAGACGTTCAACACCGACGTGCATAGTATTCAGGGTCTCCCAAGCATCCCGGGCTGTTTCTTTTTCGGCAAGCTGTAGTAGTGTCTCCTCCGGCACCGATTGGTAGATTACTACTAACGCTATTTGGTCTTTTCGCTACTCGACTTCACTGCCATCGTCGGAGGCCTCGATTTCGCCGCAAACCCCATGGGCGCGCATGTTCACCTTCATCTTCATAGCCCAGATCGGGTAGTTCGACTTCCTCGGCATGGGATACTTCAACATGGGATACTTCAACGTGACCGCTCCTTCTTTGGCTGCTGATGCCTCGACGGCTTCTGCTCCTTTGGATCCGCTTGCTCCTCCGTACTTAGGCATCGTCCAAGCTCTGATACCACGTATTAACAGGAATGCTAGAGTACCTTAGTAGCAACACCACTCAACTGCAGATGAAGCGGGGTGTATTATCAGTAGCAGATAAGGATACAGTCGAGAAGTAGAAGACGATCTACTTTTTATTGCTTAGCAAGCTGTTCTTAAATACACAGAGATACTAATCGGCTGTAAGCCAGCCACTAACACCTTAGATCCAACATAATCGGATAGCCTAATGACTCGCTCAAATAAGCACACCTGTGCACATTCTGTTACAGGAAAGATGGACAGAACACACACTTGCATAGACCAAGTCTATGATTATTTTCCAACACTCATACACCACAGGGCAATGCATAGCACCTTCGCCTCCAAACCAGAGATCCACCTCACCAGGTGGTTCTTTATCAGCCGAGAACTCCACCAGGACGCGTGCATAGTCGGGGTTAAAACCGTTTGCCGTCTATGAGTCCATCCTCCCGATGTAACTGGCAGCAACACTAAGAATATTTGCAGAATTAAGCAGACCCAGAGTAGGGAAGCGAACCCAACATGGAACAGTGGACAGAACGTCCCTTTCCAAGCTCACCGATAGTCGCCACTTCTGCATCAGCACCAGATGCCCGTCGTAGAACCACGGTCGCGCTTTCATGATCGTCGCGCTTTCATGATCCCTGTCCGGTCCACGGCCTCAAAAAAGATGTGAAGAAGAAGCCGTTCGCCTTCCGGACCAGATCGAAGCGGCCCTGTGGTTTCCATGGGCGCTGGACCCATGCCTTCATAGGAAGGATATGCGGCGCAGCATCAATGCCATGGAATACAATCTTATTTTACCATTTGTGCTCCATCTCCTCCAGGTGGGATTTCGGAACCAGGGCGATTAGTCGATCATCGTGGTTCTGAACCAACGGTACCTTGACTAGCTGGAGCCGCTGGTCTCCCGGGTCGATCTCGCCGTCTACCGCGCCGTGATCACACCAAACCCCCGTGCTAGCTTTGATGCACCACGGTTTGGTCGCCGTCGGCCTTGGACCAGAGGTGGACGCCCTACCAGATTCTCCCTCCTTGCATATAGCCTTGCCGCGTACATCTGCAGCCGGAGGGATCTCCTCCGTAGCGTGCGTACGACTGGTAGACGCTTTGTGCGGGTCAGGGTTGGCCGACCGGAACCTCTGGTACTCGCCTGAGGTACCGCCGTTCTCACCACGAATGCCTCCCCAATTCCATGTTACATTCCTATATATAGGAAACACTTAGGTATACATAAGATAGTTTTTGGGAGTGTGTTGGACAAGTTTAGTCATTAACTAGCGATATAGTATAGTAGTTTTGTTGAAAATTCTAAATGCACACAACATAACTTATATAGTAAAGAAGCTCAATTTAGTTACAATTCAACTGAGTTTCATCCATGTTGAACTACAATTTTAACAAGAATACCTTTTATTGACTTCATTTCAAGTGAAAGACTATCAAATCTTAAATTCTTAATGTTTGGAAAATGACTCAAATGGTTTTTGTAGAAAGCCTACCTATGTTAATGGTTGTATACAAGTGTAAAACTAGCTTTAGGATTGTTGTGACCATTCATCACTTACTATTACATGATTCCTATATGGATGTACAATTTACACCTATTGAAAGCATGATTCTAGGCACATCCTGGTTTATAAGAAACAAGAAAGATATTATTGCACATTCTTTGACATTGATTTTGTCTAAATATATTGGTCACTAGAATGCTTAATATATATGTTTGTAAGACAAATAATAAGTATTTCCATAATATTTTTAGTAAAGACCAGGCATATTAAAGTTAGTAAAAAATTAATAACATAATATTTATAAATACAACAAATCATTGTAACATAAAGAGTTTCCAAGTTATGATAACAAATGAATATATTAGAAAAACAATCATTTAAATTAGATCACAATTTGTATACTATATTTGATGAGTGTACTACTAATTATTCAAGAAATACTAAATATTTTAGAAATACAATCTTATTGCAAGTGAAACATGCAAATGAGTTACAACAAGTTCTAAATCTAGTTACATAAATTATAATCATAACATCATGCTAGTGACACACCAACATCCAGACCAAGAACATATACTAAAATCTTAAGTAGAGGATCACTTAGACATGGATACTTAATGCAATTTTGATTACAGTTAGAAGTATCTAATAAATTATCATATAACATATGCTAGATTTTACTTGAGAACAAACTCTCTAATTAATTTCACACTAACTAGATAATAGTTGGACAAGTATGTACCTTATAAAAGCATAACAACCAACTCAGACATATATGAAATATTATACAATCACAACATGATCATTATATAATAGTAAATCAAATAAAAACACAATCATTTTGTTCTTCACTCATCTTAGACCATTAACTTTTATCCTTATAAGTACTTGCCTTGTACCAATGATAAAGTGGAACTTCACACTTTGGATATGACTTCTAATCTTGACCTCTCTCTGGTTCTCACCATCAATTTCATGAGTATATGTGTTTTGATGTAAAATTGATCCACCTAGTATGTATGTATCAACATGGTGATGCTCAAGTTGAGAAAAATCAAGTTCACATTCATTTCACACATCATCACTTTTCCCTTAAATTTTGATCATACACTTGTAAATATTTGTATTCTATTCTTGATCTCATATTTTAGATATTACTATCACATTTCCAACACATATTTTCTTGTCCAAATAGGAGCACACATGAAAATCTTGTGCCTAATGAAATTCCATTTCTTTCACCTTTCCCCCTATGTTCTAGATTGGTCTTTTGTCCTAGACCCACATGACCCATGACGCTCTTCTTCATCCCTTTTTCTCTTTATTTTGTTTCCCATGCCCGACCCACCTACCCCAACCATGTATTCCATTAGATTACGTGCAAGAAACGACCACAAATCATCTTGCTTTCCCCTCCTGCAATGGACATAGGTTGCTCCATGATCAGAGCCCTCCTGGGGTGTTTTTGGGTTTCTCTCGAGCAACCAACCCTGCTCCGAGAACCAATAGGGCATGGAAGATGTTAATTTGGGACATATGAGGGATTCTCACACCCCCCCTCTTTCTTGCACCAGTGGTGGTGACCATTTGGAACCCTAGTGGCACCGATCACACCACCTCTTGACCTATATACAAGTCCAGTCACTCTACCTTCTCATCCCTTGCTTTTCTCTTCTTTGTCTAGGTTTTGTCACGCTTTATAGAGCACTCCATCAAGTCTTCACCTCCTTTTTGTATGGTTTGGAAGCCCTGGCATGAGGTAGGTGACAACCTGTTATATCCTCAATTTTGGTAAAATTGATTTATTTATATGAATTGCATTGTAATTTCTTCAATTATATTATTGGTGGACTAATTACCTTTTTGGCATGGGTGCAACCCATGGACCATATAAAGGCCCAAGAGACTTGTCTTTGCAAATATTCCTTGTGGAACAAGTTAAAGAAATAAAGGAATTTTGTGTATTTGTAGTTTGCAATAATCCAATTATTGGAAAAAGAAAGAGTGAAGGTCCAATAATAAAGATATTTCTAATCCTAATGGACAATTGGTATTTTAAATATGGAATTGTGTGGAATACTCTATAAAAGAGAGTTTTCATGCATAAATGAATAGTAATAGCTTTATTCATTGTTGGATAATAGAAATATGAGATAATGTGCTAGTTTTCAAAAGAAAATAAAAATATATGATTTTTTGACAATTAAAGGAAGAATTGTCGAGCCATTAATGTCAACATAGTTTTGGGGGGAAAGACTCTAAAGAGTTTACCTACAAGTTCCATAGAAAAAGAATGTTCTTAGTATCCTAGAGAAATCCATAAAGATAAAGGGATTTACATGAAATTAATGAGTTATATTCCTTTTTGAAGAGAGAGAAAAGGGCCTATGGAAATATCTTTTTGACACCAAATCTTTCCCACAATGAGATATAGTCATTAGAAACTTCCCTTTAGACTTGGGAGTTATTTGGATAAAAGGAGAGAGAGTTATTACTTTTGTGTGGTTTCACTAATGTGAATGGTTAACTAATTAATTATGACATCTGTCACATTTAATGATATACAGAAACCTTGGTTTGGTTCCACTTTTTATGTGCGACCTCGAAGCCATAGATCACAAATCTAACAACTGATCTGTTCTCCCCTACCTTGAGCCTGATAGGAAAGAGGCATGTTCATACACAGTAGATTCGACACCCCGTTCTCCGTCTTCCCTCCATCTCTTTGTTTAATTTTTCATTCATTAAATCTGAGAGAGAGAGAGACGATCATTTCGAGCCTTTACTTGTCTGTTATCTTTCTTGTTCTAGAAAACACCCAAACTCATCTAACAACAAGCTTTCGGGAGGGGATACAACCATCAAATTCTGCAAATTTGCACCTATACATGGCCACAAATAGCCCCTCTAAGACTCTGGGATCTCATTGCCCCTACTAATTGCTTCCCAGTCACCCGCCTTCTAGATTTTCCATCACCAACATCCTGCCTTATCACTGCCCCTTGGTCCATGGCATTACAGCCATCACCCGTCACTAGAAAAGGGGCATATAGTCTTGATGGATTATGGTAAAGTGACCTCTACCTTCAATTCCTTCATGGATTCTTGTTAGAAGAAGGTTAACCAAGCAGTTGACTTCCAGCCTTGCACAGTGATGGCAGGTTGGAGTGAATGAAGGAAGAAGAAGGAGATGAGGGAAACTACCTCTATATCCCGAGGGAAAACACTATAAGGTAAGGATAATCTCAACTTTTTGAACCCTTTAACTGAATTGGTCACAGAAGCACATGATGATGAGTGGTTGGATCCCATTGGTTGATCCAACCAGGTAGTTAAATAGGAAAAGTAAAATTAAATATTGATGTGGTGCCTTTCTATTGGTCCATTATTGTTTGATTTGTGAAAATCATAGTAATTAATTGGTAACTTTGATCATGACAAGTTATATGCAAAAATTGATCAGAAATATGCAAGGACCATGCATAAAATATAAATGAGACTCCATAATAGATGATTTTCCAAAATTCCATAAAGACACAATCTTTAATGTAAAATATTCATAGAAATCTAATAACACCCAATTTTATGGATATTAGACACCTTAGCTTTTCTTTTATTCTCTCTTTATGTAATTTCATACTCACTTCTCACCATATTACACATGAATATTGCTTTCACCCCCCCCCCTCATTTGAGTATACCCCAAACATATAATGCAGATGACCAAGGACCAGAAACTCCATCAGTTTCTACAACCGATGGACCCATAGGAGCAGACAACAACTCAACCATCAGATCACAACTAAAGGCATGCACCACCTTCATTTATCACGTGATGAAAGAACTACATAGTTATCAAATCACCCTCATCCATTTGGCGATGGTTCTGTAGAACCATCAACCGGTGGTCCTGCAGACCTGCAAACCGATGATGGGGCAAATCATCCACCGGTGGTCCAACAGACCCGTCACCCGATGCATGTGCAGAAATGTCTAGTAATAGCCACTCCAACCTCACCAACTGATGGTTCATCTACAAAAATAGCTATGTCCCCTCAGACCTCGCCAACCAATGGCTACACGCATCGTTATTCAATGGCCATCTAGCAGACCATCATCTGATGTTTGTGCGCATGTTGCCAATCAAAGGCCAAGGACTGCAACCACTCAATGGTTGCCAACTGATGACAACACAGACAGGTCTATCACTCAAGACCGTTAGACACTCGATACGAGGAAGACACCTTGTATGCTTGGGGAACAAGTAAAGGACCCCTATCTTGGCACCTTTAAATAGAAGAGCTCTGGCAATGTAAAGGGGGTCACACACACCACAGACACCCCGGTATTTCCTGAGAAGAAGCTCACCACCTCCAGTCACGGCCATTAGTTGGAAGGAAGGGAGGATAAGAGTTCACTAAACCCTGATCTATCCCTTCACTACCTATCTGAAGAATTCCATAGACAGAAGGAGGACTGAAGGCAGGTCTTCAGCACCATCACAACGACTACAAAGAAGGGGAATTGGACCATCGATGGTGGCCATTATTTGGCCATAGTTGGTGTATCTCCAGTCTCCATCATTCTTTCTCACCCATTCCTCATCCTTCCTTACTCTAGCAGTATTTTATCCCCCTGTTCTCTTATAAATACATTATGCCACTCACTAACATAAGTGGCTAAACTCATAGTTTGGGTTGGGAGTAGACACTAAGGCTCTCTTGACATGTCTATACTTACATACATTTGAATATATATGCTCTTAGAAATGGTTATCTCCATAAACTTGTGTTTTATGCTTCACTTGCATGATTAGCTACCATATCATGATGTTTGATTGTTAGTGACTCGAAAGAGTAGTTCTAACTCTATCTAAGTGTTAGAGAGTTTAATGAATGCATTAGAATGTTGGAATGACTAAGCTAATGGTCATATGGTTATGTTTGTGATTGTTTGTTTTTCATCTTGAGAGAGAGAGACGGCCTTATAATGTAGATCTATCTAAATCTCACAAGAGGATGGAATAGACATATATGATGATTGTGTGTAATATTGCCAAGGGTATACAGAAGGTGTTAGTATTACATGTTGGTGAGAGACCTTAAATGGTGAAACCCAATACAAGTTCCATTCATACTTTTCACATCATGTTTGCTTGATTTTGTTCTTTTGTTTTGCTTCCTTAGCTTTTCTTTTACTTGTTTTGCTTGGTTGAAGTAATATCATTCCTTAAGGAACATCGTCTTAATCTACCTACTGGATTTGTATAATTGAGATAAGATTTTATGCACTTAGTACTTGCCATAACTTTTCCCTATGTTTTCACTCTAATCTACTACATCAGAACTTGTATAGTAGTTTTGGGGGCATGAGTGTCAGATTATAGATCTAAGAGTCTGACTACTCTAGATTTGCTCCTTTTTGGGCATGAGATTCAGGCTCATCGATTTTTTGGTATCTTTACTGGGGACCAGGAAATTGGTACTTTTAAGAACACAAGTCTACTCACCATACACCTGTGCCTCAAGTCTAGCAATAGACTTGACTGCACATTATTTTTAACCCTTTATTTAGTATCTATCTAGAATACTTCTTTTAAACACATTAAATTTTTCTAATTCGGCTGTGCGAACTATTTTAGGTAACCCTGGAAGAAGAAAAACCCCAGCTTGTCATCATCATGCCACCTCATAGAGGAGGACGTCGGGCCAGAGGCAACTAGAATGCAAGGGTTGAGATACTCCATGTGAATTAGGAATCTAAATGGAAGGATTAAAACCCTAAACAACTAGTAGGTGACATCCCAATTGGTGAGATACCTCCTCCAACACAAAGTGATGAGGAGCATGAGGAATGATGATGTGATGAAGGCCTCCGTCCGAGCGCAAGGAGGCATAGAAGGAACAAAAATATTAGAAACAACAACAAAGAAGACAAAGATGATGACAAGGAGGAATAAGGTTCATCCCTTAGGGATTTTGCATCAACAAGGGATAACAAATCTAGATGCCCCATTATCATTCCAAGGTTCGATGCTGTGAGTTTTGAGCTAAACCTATATTCATCGCCATGATTCAAAATAAAAACCTTTTGGAGGAAATTCCAGAGATAAGAATTGTTATCACCATTTAGATGCCTTTAAGAACATCTGTGACACAATCAAGATGAAGAGGGTACCTCAAGAGGTGATATACTATAAGGGATTCATATTCTTATTATTAAGAGACAAAGAACTATCTTAGTATATTTGCTTACCTCATAGGTCCATTAATGGATGGTCACCTTTGGTTGATGCTTTTGTCACAAAGTTTTATCCCATTTAGAAAACCATCAGGAATAGGAACAAGATCATTGGGTTTGCAAAAGCCTGGGGAGAACCTTTATGAAGCATGGAAATAGTTTCAAGAATTTCAAAGGGATTGTCCTCATCACAACTATGACAAGGGTTTTCATGTGACCAAATTCTATAATGGGTTAAAATCTGTAGAAAAGACTTTGGAGAATGTTGTTACAGGAAGCGATTTCCTTAGAAAAAAGCCAAAGAAGACCATGAAGATCATCGATAACTTTGTTGCGCTTCAAGGAAGCATGGACTATAAGAGAAGTGATAGGGGTGCAGCCAAGAAGGCAACCTCTGATGGTTTGACTGTCAATTCGAATGCCCAAGAGACTACAATAGCCAATAGCCAATATCCAAAAGATTGTCCTAGATGTTACACAATGAAGGACACTAGAAGCAAAGGGAAATCCAATACCGAGAAGGTCATGAGATTTGCCACCTACGGTGAAGGAAGGCATGGTGTATATACACTCAATCGGAGGATGATAATGACATCAAAGAAGATGGAGAGATTGAAAATGTTTCTTATGTTAATTTTAAGAGACTGGATCACCCTGGATTCAACTATGGAAACAAAGATGCCATTGAAAGATCTCACCAGTTAGCCATTCATCTAAGACACTACCAAGATTTGAAAGAGGTGGAGGAAAGACTTCATTCACTAGAACCACAAATTAGCAATAGAATAGAAAGAACTATCAAGGCCAACAACACAGTAAAGGTCAAAACAACAATTCAAACAGATAGAATCAGGATCAAGGTCAAAACAAGAGCAATAGCAAACCCGACATGGTGTCTGAGCTTTTTGAGTTCTCAAAGTGATAGGTCACGGTGAATGAGAAATTAACTCAGAGTCCTATCACTAACACATGTGTTTTAAGTACTATGAAAACTCAAAATGGTTGATATGTGGACACACCAAAGACAAATTGATCAACAGCTAGCTCAATTGTTTGAACTGATCAAGAATCCACACGGAATGATCCCATCTAATACTGAGACTACAAAGATGGCCAACCTTCATTTTGAAAGTCTAGAAAATCCTAATAACAAAAATACGCCTGAGAAAATAGCACATGAAGAGTCATGACATGAACCAATTTTTGTAGAGGAAGTGCCTAAGGAGGAAGGGTCTTCTAAGAAGGACAATCCTAAAGAAAAAATGAAGCGAAGGAAAGAAGTAAAAGAAAGGGGATCAGATCAAAGAGAAGAAGTTTTTGCCAATGAGAATCCACATTCTCCAAGGGTCCCTTTTCCTTACAAACTGATCAAGGCTCATCTAAAGAAGAGATATGAGAATTTTATGGAGGATGTAAAGAAGTTGCACCAAGAATTCCCATTTCTAGATGCTATTGAAGAAAAAGCCCATGTATGCCAAATTCTTCAAGGATATAATCACAAAAAAATAAGGGGAGATCACGTTAAGAAAGTGCACTTTCCAAAGTGTTTAGCGCCTTTGTTCTAGCTAGGATGCCCATGAAAAGAAAGATCTTGGGGAATTCACTATCACCTTCAATGATGGAGATAAAGAAGATAGGTAAGGACTCACCCATATTGGAGCAAGCATCAGTATGATGCCTCTCACTTTATCTTAAAGGTTTGGAATCATACATGGTGAACAATAGAATGAGAATTCAACTAGTAGATTGCACTTTCACAAAACTAATGGGGATAGTGGAAAATGTTCAGATTTGTGTTGGGTGATTCTTTATTCCTTGTGGCATTGTGGTGATTGACACAGTTGAGGACCCAACATGTCCCATGGTCTTTGGAAGACCTTTCCTCACCATTGGCATATCATTAATCGATGTTACAGAGAGAATAATCACTCTTTATATCAAAAATGATCACATTGATTTTTGCATCCATGATGCTACGAGGGGACTCTCTCTATTCAAGTCAGTCTACTTCATGGACAACTACACCCAATATTGTGAATAATTACAAGAAGACAATGCTATTGTCGATCCACTAATGTGATCTTTTAAAAAACCAGACCCTAGTATTGAGGTCCCAGAAGTAGTTAAAATTCTTAAATATTTAAAATAATCAAAAGAGGGATGCAGTGATGACGAAGAGGAAACAAATGATACAGCAAGGTATGCATCCTTAGAACATATACAGAAGAAATGGAAGCACCTAAGCCTAAGATTGATTTAAAGAAACTCTAAGCGGGCTTGAAGTATGCATTTCTAGACGATGAGGAAAGAAAACATGTCAATATAAACTCCGTTTGGACATAAAATCAAGAAGAGAAGTTGATAAATGAACTCTAGCTACATACAAAAGATTTAGGATTCTCAGTGGAAGATATCTAGGGGCTAGCCCCTGCTCTTTGTATGCATAGGATAAACCTAGAGGATGCAACTAATCCATTAGTTCAACCATAATGGAAACTAAAGAAAATGCTCAAGAAGGTTCCAGAAGGAAGTGGTAAAATTATGTGGCGCCAGAATTATATACTCTATCAGTGACAGCATTTGGGTTAACCTAGTTCATGTCATACCAAAGAAAGGAGGTATAATAGACATTAAAGGAGAAAGTGGAGATGAGGTCACCACTTTAATGGTGACTACATGGAGAATGTTCTTAGACTATAGGAAATTGAATGCTGCCACAAGGAAGGAACATTTCCCATTACCATTTACTGATCAGATCCTAGAAAGATTGACACATCACTTGTATTTTTGTTTCTTGGATGGGTATTCAGGATTCTACTAAGTGCCAATTCACCCTGATGATCAGGAAAAGACTACTTTCACATGTATTTTATGACACTTATGCTTTTTGAAGAATGTCATTTGGACTATGACATGCACTTGGCACTTTCAGAGTTGCATGATTTCTATGTTCTCGGATTTCTTGGAAGACATAATGGAAGTCTTCATGGATGACTTTTATCTATATGGTGTTGATTTCAACCAATGTCTCACAAACTAGTACAAGATCCTATAGAGGGGTGGAGAAAAACAATTAATTATGAATTGGGAAAAGTGTCACTTCATGGAATGAAGGTATTGTTTTGGGAAACAAAATCTCTAAAAGAGGAATCGAAGTCAAACTTAGCAAGATTGAAGAAAAATCTAAGCTCCCTCCTCCTAAATTAGTGACTGGAGTAAGTAGTTTTTTTTGGGACAAGCTGGGTACTAGAGGCGGTTCATTAAGGATTTTTCAAAAATTACAAAACCTTTGTCGAATCTTCTAGTAAAGGATGTTGAGTTTAACTTCACTGACAAGTTCCTTGAGGCTTTCAACACTTTGAAGGATGATTTGACAACAACTCCAATCTTTCACAATCCGAATTGGAAGTTTCCATTTAAATATGTGAGATGTCAGTGATTATGCCATTTGTGTTGTTCTGGGGCAAAGGAAGGACAACAAACACCATGTGATATGCTATTTTATCATGACATTGGATAATGCTCAGTTCAACACACAACAACTAAAACAGAAATGTTAGCATTAGTGTTCGCCTTTGATAAATTTAGATCTTATTTGATAGGATCAAAGGTTAATGTGTATACAAACCATGGTTTCATTAAGTATCTGATGCAGAAGAAGTATACCAAACCCAAATGGGCCCTACTGCTGCAAGAATTTGATCGTGAAATTATTGATAAAAGGGGCAGAAAATGTGTTTTTCAACCACTTGTCAAGAATAGTGATTACTTAAGAAAACCCAGTGTCGGTCAATGACGCCTATGTCAATGAGGTCATGATGATGGTCAAGTCCATTGAACCCAACCTTTCCTAGTTAGTTGATATATGTATTTATTTAGCATGCCAACAGTTTCCACCTGACATCACTTACAACTAGAAGAAGAAATAATTCTAAAATTTGAAAAACTACTACTGGGATGACCCACACTTGTTCAAAAGATGTGATGATAACTTGTAATGAAGGTGCATTCCAGAAGAAGTCCCCAAATCCTTTGGAAATGCCATTGCACATCTTATGGAGGACATCGAGGAGAATAAAGTATGGAAACAAAAGTCCTTCAATTGAGATTGTATTATCCCACATGTTCAAGGATGATCAAGAATATGTTAAGTCATATGATGAATGCCAACAAATGGGAAACATTTCAAAGAGGAATGAAATGCCAATGTATGATTGGATAGAGGTGAATTTTTTTTATGTTTGGGTAATTGACTATGTGGGACATTCCCATCTTCAAAGGGAAATGAATATATTCTTGTCATTGTAGACTATGTCTCATTAATGGGTAGAGGCCATAGCAACCCCGACTTGTGACTCCAAAGTAGTATTCAGTCTGTAAACATTTTTCCCAGATTCGATGTCCCACACATCATCATAACAGGGGATCCCACTTTGGTGAGAGACATTTTGAAGCCCTACTGAAGAAATATGGAGTAAGACAAAAGATATAAACACCCTACCACCCACAAGTGTCAGGATAGTAGAAGTATCGAATCAACAAATCAAGCAAATCTTGGAAAAAATAGTCAGCTAGACTTAGAAGAACCAGTCTATGAAGGTCGACGATGCTCTATGGGTTTACTGAACCCCTTATAAGACTCTTATAGGGGATACCCCCTAATGGTTTATCTATGGGAAATCATGCCATCAACCTATTGAGCTAGAGCTTAAATCCTTCTGAGCTATTTAATTTCTAAATATGGACCCTAAAGAAGCAGGCAAGAAGAGATTTCTATAGTTGCAAGAGTTGGAAGAGCTAAGGATGCATGCCTATGAAAACGCCCACATCTACAAGAAGAGAACTAAGGTGTGGCATGATGCCCACCTAAAAAGCAAGGATGTGTTAGAGGGAGATAAGGTCCTCTTCTTCAATTCTAGTATCAGATTGTAAGCTCATGTCCAAGTGGTCTGGCCCCTTTATAGTTGTGAAGATATACCCATTTGGAATGATGAAAATCACCAGTGAAAAGATAGGTACATTCAAGGTGAATGGTCATAGTGTAAAGAGGTACTATGAGGATGAAGCCTTTGTGAGGAGGTTAGAACTCCAGTTAGAAGAGTCCCAACCTACACCACCAGACAAACCCTAAAGAACAAAATAAGGAAAAAGTCAAGCTAAAGACTATAAATGTGCGCTTCATGGGAGGCAACCTACTGATTTCCCACTTTAAAATTTTGATACTTTCAGTCTATAACTTTTATATTTATTTTCCATTTTCTATACTTACCAGTTATTATAATTCACTAATCTTGTTTTCATTCCCATTTTAATTTGTAGCAATTTCTGCCTTAGGAAGCAATCTTTAGTGCACATAGAATAAATTTAAGAAAATTTTGGATCCCAATTTTCCATTATAGGAGTAATTTATAACAACCATTGTAGTTTTAGGGAACCACTACAACTACATCCTCATTGAGTGCAACCATTGGCTAATCATGCCATCAGATGTTGAATCCAGTTTGTTCATCAGTAAACATATCGAGTGTTGTGCACAATGTAACAATCGGATGGTGACTTTCTTCCTTACCATTGGATGACATGTCCAGACTATCCATCAGATGATTAACTGACTAACCATCAGTTGATAGAAAACCATCAGATGATGAACATTAACCCAACCATTAGATGTGACTTCCTGCATTACCATCGATTGATGCATTCAGAACAACCATCGAATGTCACAGACTGTAAGACCATCAAGTCTTAGCTTTCTGTCATGTCATCAAATGAGGAGCCTAGTGAAGTTATCAGTTGATAAACCTGAAGACTACCCGATGATACACACCCAGAGTCACCATCGATCACAAGTTAAGTGTTCAACCATCAGATCTCAACATTGGATAGTTACCCAAGGTACGTAAACCTATAAACGGGGAGACTAATAAGCCCCAAGACTTATCCTTCAAATTTGATAAACCATGGCCTCTAAGAGAGATCTAGAGTCAAAGCACTTGAGGAGTCTTGGCACCTGAAGGAAGCCATCAGAAGATGCCATCTTCTACCTTCATACCACCCACCGAAGAAGAGGAGCGAAGATCTCCACAATAGGGAGATCTGGGATGGGGACCTACTAAATCAGTGTCGACCAGAGGGTGGAATTCCAGTGTTAGTGATAATGGTAACCCTTAACTCTAAATATTTTACTCCTGTGATATTTCCAGTGATCTCAAAACCATCAAATCTCACCCACCATTGTGAATCTCTTTGTATCCCTGACCATCAATTTTTGCCTCTAGATTTTCACGGGTACCTTCACCATCGAGGTGTTCTAACAATTAGTTGTTTCACATTTCTCGCCATGAATTGACAATTGACCATCAACCTTTGACTGGTTCCACCATCTAAGGATGTCAAACCATCAGTTGTGGAACCTTCAATTTGGAACCTTACCATATATAACCATTTATTGGTTCCATTGTCCGGATTCCCTCATGACCATCACCTATCAACAAGGCACACAACCATCATTTTTCACTCGCTCACCCAACGGATTTTCCTCTTACCATAAATTTCATTGCTGTCAGTATTGACATGTAGAATGTGACTCTCTCTTTATTCTCGCGTAGTTAATTATTTTTTTAATGTTTGTTCAAATGATAAATCAGACTCTGTAGTGAATGAGTTTATCATTGAATATCCGATTCTTCCTTCAATTTGCTTGAATTGGTATGGATTCACAATCATAAATTTTTCATAGAATTTAATTTAGAATTGATATTATATCAATTCTAAATTCACAATTAAAATCATGATTATGATTAATCATTTGATATATCAGTATGTATGTGTACATATTCTATTACGTATATAAGGTGATACCCTCCTTTCTGTAATTTTGTTTCTATAGAAAGATTCATGTTACCAACGTAATCCAACCAACCCCATTCGTTAGAACAGCTCCCATTCCATTCCATGTTTTTGGAACCATCAGTGGCCATGACCCCACCAACACCATCAGTTGGTGTCCCGAACTAACCAACCATTGGTTGGCACCCAGAAACCTACACCATCAGTTGATAGTTTGACCAAGTATAATAGACCATCGATTCCCCCCTCTCAACCATCCATTTACATCCATCAATTGCTACCTCCCTCGATTGTTGACCTGTTACATAACTATTGATTTACATCCTTTTGTTCCTCAAACATTTCATAACCATCAAATTTTATTAAGCCAATGTTGATAAAAAGTCTAATAAAACTCTATCATTGTTTATCTAGTTGATCTTACTAGAGATACTAAGTATTTACAAGCACCAGATGGCATGAAAGCATGACGGGAACCAAGAAATCCATGAGTCTGAATATACCACAAGACTTAAACCATCAATGACTCTAGAGGAGCTATACAAGACTAAAAAGTTAAAGGATGAGTGAGTGGCTCACCAGCAGATACATGGAGAACCCACTAAGGAAAGCATCAAAGCCTGATTCGAGGTAGCCAAGCTCAAGATGTAAGGTGAGCCCATACCTAAGGAGTTAGAAGATAATGAGGAACAAATAGGGATAGAGATCTTTGAGTACACATAATCAGAGAAAATGTAGAACCCAAAGAAAATGGTTGCACCCATCCCAGAATAGGATAGACGGAAGAAGGTGGCTAAGACATTTGGAGAAAGTTCAATAGTACGCAAAAATATGTTGGAAATAAGAATAACTACAGTAATCCCTCAACAACCATAAATAGTAGAAAACATAAAACAACTTGATAATGACTTTTAGCAAGAGATGAGGAACATGGTGAAATCTGGTGTGACATATTCCTGAAGAAGTACAAAGCCACCAAGTTTGGTGATGTTGAGACCCTTAAGAAGCTAGCAATATACAATAGGGTAAAACAGAGTTTGAAATAGTTAAGGATCTATAAAATTTACTTCAACAAGATGACTTCTTACTATGATCTCACCCAAGAAATCATGTCCTCCATCAAGTAGTTGCCAGTGGCAATTAATGAAATAGCAAAGTGCGGAGGGGAATAAAAATTGCAAATATGTATCATCCAGAAGGATTACATGTGTATGGAGAGATGTTTGAGCTCAATCTTCACCAACTCTGACAAGCAAGCTGAATGAACCAAATTAGTGCATGGAGACAAGGATGCAAATGGTTTCCTAACTATTAAAACCTGGGAGAAACTTTTAGGAGACTCCAGGTCCAGTTTCGATCAATCAAAGGCTGCCAAGATGAACTCCAGATTCATGAGGGTGGTGCACAATATCTTTATGAATTCTCTCACTTTCAGATCAGACCCATGAAATGTGATCAGAATTGACCTCCACATGCTATGGAGCCTAATGGAGGGAAAAACAATAAAAATAGGAAAAATCCTTATTGAGAAGTTGGTTGTTGCAATGGGGCTCGAGGATCCCCGAGAATCTTGTATGGGAGGTCTAATCACTTACATTGCATACCAACTAGGATATCCCAAAAACTTGAAATATTTTCTAAGATCAGAGGGACAGGTCCTAGTCGACGTAAAGTACCTAAAAATCGCCAATGCTCTTGCATGGTCAAAAAATATGCAGAAGTACTCATACATATTCCACAGAACAAAACACTTACTACCTTTCCCAAAAATGAGCAATTATGATTATGAAAAGCTGGTCTTCCAAGAAGAATATATCATAAGGTTGGTATCTCTACAAGGTAACAACAAGAAAGCCATCCAAGCAAACATGGAAGCAGGTGAACGAGGTAGCCATAAAGCAAACAACGAGGAAAGTTGTAGTCGTGCACATTCTTGAAAGAATAGCAAAGATAACCCTTGCACCCAAAGTTATAGATCTATAAGAAGAGGAGATAGAAGTTCCAAAGAGCCTTACCATTGCCACTACACCATCAGTAGTGGTTCCTAAACCCAAGGCAATCATCCATGGTAAAGCAGCAGCAAAAAACAACTACCCTTGAAAGCTCCCACAACTAAAGATTAATTCTTCTCCATGCCATGATGATCATGAAGAAGAAGAGGTTATATGTAAGATGAACAAATAACTGAATGCATCTATAGGAAAAAAGTGGTGTGAAAATATTTCAAAAGGGAGCAGCCACAACCAGAGAAAAATAGGCACCCAAAGGGAGAGCATGGAGAACTTGGCAAGGTAGAAGTGGCGGGTCATGAAGTGAGCTCCATCAACAGACTGAAGCAACAAAAATGGGTTCCTACTGCAAGCAAGTTGTAGGAGATTGGGCAGGATATTGATGACCTTCGTGAGATGGTTTCAACCTCTACCTTGAATATTTTTAACATAACTACAAATCTGTCTCCACTAATCATGCATGTACATTAAATAACAGTAAACACACAACCGATGCTCTATCTTCCCCTACAAGTGCAACAATTGGATTCAAATCAAGTACAAGTTATGCAAGCACTAATGGGAGTGACGAACAAACTCACCATCCTAAGAAAGGTGTGTGATGACCTGTGCCAAGAGAACCTACAATTGTGAGGAAGTAGCAAAGGGGAAGGAAGCCACCTCCACCAGTAATGGGACATCTATTAAAATACAACAAACACTCCCCACTGAGCCATACTCTACAGCAGATACAAATATAGGTCGACATGATGGTAGGGAGTGCTACTAAATGAAGTTTCCACTTTTGGATGCACTCTTCCACTAGAGGAAGAGGTGTCAAAGAAGACTTCCAACATTAATAGAGTGCCCACTAGGGATGATAATCTCACAACTTACTCAGCCTCTCCAGGGCATTCTACAAACAACAACAAAGACAAGGGATTGACGAATCAAGGTACCATACAGCCAACAAAGGAGCCAACTCCCATAGAAAACAAAGAAGAAGTGGGAGAGAATGACATCAAAGAAAAGTCATCTGAAGCAAAGGGGGATGTAACATAAACAATTGAAGATATAATGGACATGCTTCACCCTCTCTTTGACTACAAGGATCCACCTCCACCATGTGATTATGAAAGATTTATAAATAATTTTCCATTGGATGAACCCATCACGAGTGGGGGGACCCCCCATTTCCCTCAAAGCAGAGTTAGAACAAATGTCATCAAAATCTGATGATGGGAACATGGATTACATGTTCGTTGATGTGCCACCAAAATAGGAGAACCCCTTGTTCCCTAGTGCCCCTATAATCTTTGTCACCAAGGAGGGTCCAAGCCCAACAACACCACCTCCACTGCCATGAAAGAAGGCAAACATGGACATGAATTCAATAATAGGCATGCTGGCATGTGATTTTCATGTCCTAGAAAAAATCCTAGACAATGAGGATTCATGACAGGACATCATCTGCTACAATAATCAGTAGCGTTCTGCCTTTTAGCAATAAGAAAATGTAAGAAGAACCTTCTTGAAGGTCTTGTGTGGAACCATCATAGAAGAGTTCATGTATAGCGATAAATATGGGCCAGTTTTCAATGCAACCTCTAACCTGGAAGCCCATTTGTTCAAAGAAAGAAGCGACACAAAATATATTCAAATATTGAAGATACCATGGATAGAAATAGAGCTATAAAGTTCATCACTCTTCCTTTCAAAGATTTCAATCACTGGCTCCTCATGGTGAATGGCCTTTTCGAAAGGAAAGTCATCACATACAACTTTAGCACCAAAGACCTACCTTTTGGAAGAATGGTCTTTGAGAAACCAGAGCATAGAACGATACAAGAAGTTCCAACTTGCTGGACAGGCTGATAGAAGGAGTTAGTGGGTGGTTTCATAGCACTGAGAATGATTTAAGCCATCAATAGACAATTCCCAATAGAGTAGATAATCAATGAAGATTTCCATGCCCTACGAGGAAAATACATTATGGAAATACTACATGATAAGAGATTCTACTATGATGCATAGATAGCTGATATACCAAGGAGGATATATTCTCTAATTCCCCACCCCAAATAGCCCTTTGAGGGAATAGCTGAGAAAACTCAAGGTCACAACAGAAACCTCAACAACACAAGGAAGGATTATTGACTTAGTGGTTCTACCACCACCCAGTGATGAATCCACAATAATTATTGCTTCTCCTGCCACACTTGAAACTTTTGGGGAAATCAAATAGAGAATAATACCACAAGAGATTGAATCAAAAGAAGCACATATTCACAAAATAGAACCCCCTGTCCAACCCACAACTAAACATACCAAAGCAGAAGCCACTGCTATAGGGGAAAATTATGATCAAGAGGCTAAGGTGAATTTAGAAGAAGAATAATAGGATATTCACATGATAGAAGGACCAAAACAAACAGACATGATAATACCCACCCTAGAAAATTTGAACTAACTCGCATGCTATGGAATATCCATTGAGGAAGTTACCTTTCTGTTGAACACACTGCAACCAAGGGAAGATGACTTTGTTGTCATCTTTGAAAGGAAGAGTGTACAAATATTGCTACTACCTCCATGACATCTTAACAACAGGAGGTCAAATGACCGCAAACATCATGGAAGCATTTCAAATACTTCTGGAAGATGACCTCCTATATGTATACATGGTCTCTTATGAAACAATGGGGGACATCATTGTAAAGAAAGAGTTTGGAGAACTACAATGCCTGATCGATCATATCCAATACAATGTCCCAAGGTGGATATTTGTTCCTATTCTGCATGATGGTCACTGAGCACTACTATCTGTTGATATTGTTATCAGGACAACCATTGTCTACAATAGCTAAGACGCCATGTTTAGCCCAAAATGCACAACTTATCATAAAACTACTAACAAAGTCATGGAATTAAAGTCTTCTCAAGTGGACATAAAGATTGTCGAGATGATAGACATGACATACCATACGATTTGAAGTTCAAGAAGTCATAGTTCTACCACAAGATACCACAACAAGTACCCCTATCTAACAACTACAAATTCTATGTTCCATTCTAGATGCATATGTTGACCACATCATACCAGAAGGTGAAGCAATACCAAGACGATGACTATCATTACATTTGAGGCAAATACATGATAAGAATCCTATGCTCCAAATGGGAGCTATTGGACAATCTACCCTAATCTGCCTAATCTAGATCAAACCCTTTCTCTGACACCCTGAGGATTGGGTGAATGATAAGTTTGGGGGTCTGAATAGACGAACATGCTATGTCTCTACACTTAATTTTAATTTTGAATTTTTTTCTCGCCTAACCAACAATTCTGTAAATGTTGAACAATCAACTTTTTCATAAATTTTTGCACATGTACATGCTCTTGTGTTCCTTGAAAATTTTTGATGAAAAAAACATCTAGAAAGGCAATTTTTGGATGCAATTTTCTTGGATAATGTCATAACTCCCACTCTTAGACTTGTGTTGATGCTAACTCTTAGCATAATTACTTCAAGAATGATGAATTTTGGCTATTTAATCTACTTAAAACTCTAAGTATGATAATGTATTAACACCAACCTACCTTGAAATAATGTAAAAGGCACAAGGATGTCGTCCCCAAGATGCATACTCAAAATAAGGAGGACTCAGCCTAATACGCTCACAATTGATCCCCTTGTCCCTGAATATAGGTAGGAAAACACATAAGCTAGGTAAAGAGGAAACATCTAACCCATCTACTACAAAAATCCTAGATTCAGGATCAAAAGAGGTGTGGCAGCTCAAAATTCCCTTAAAAACCCATTATCCCAAAGGTTGTGAGCAAAATAAAAGCCAAGAGGAATAAAATCATGAGAGTTGTACCCAGAAAGATGTCGAAGGATTTCACTCAGTGAGTGTATCACTAGCACTCATGAATAATTATATGTGATGCCCAGTAGTGGAGTCTGGACAACCACCTTTACACACCTAAATTTCAATGGGGACCTCACACAACCACATGATATTACATCAAGGCCCAATTAGTGACTCTTTCTTTACAATTGAAACATGGTTGAGAGAACCTAAGAAATTCAGAAAACACTCCATCCTAAGCCTACCTAAGAACAGTAGCTAAGATATCCAAAAATGTAAAAGTTGGGTGTGAAAGCTACCTCAGCCAAAACTTTGTGTACGTACGGCCTGGAAAAGGATCGTCGATGAATTATGAGGATGAAATCTTTGCAATAAAGAAGATCATAATAGGCATTATGAGTACCAAAACTCCAACTTAAGAGAGTCTTGAGATCCACAACCCTTTACCCTGATGCATATGTTTCAACTTAAGGCTGGCGTTATCACATTTTTTCACACTCACAGAAAAAAACTCAATAAAGCCCTCTGAAATTGTTCAATGCTTTAATTCTAATTGTTATCATGGAGACATGCTAGATTCTATGTTTGGGGGAGTAGATAACACCCAATTTTGTGGATATTACATGCCTTATCGCACCTTTTATTCTCTCTCTTCATGCAATTTCTTACTCACTTCCCACCATATTACACATGAATATTGATTTCACCACCCTATTTGAGTCTAACCCAAACATCTAATGCATATGGTCAAGGACCAAAAACTCCATCCGATTCTATAATTAATGGACATTGAGGAGCATACAACAACTCAACCATCGAATCATAGCCGAAGGCCTGCACCACCATTGTCTGTCACTTGATGAAAGAACTATGCAGCCATCAGAGCACCCCCGTATGTCAGGTGATAGTTACACATAACCATCAACCGATGGTCCCACAGACTCGCCAAACGATGATGGGGTGAATCATATACTAGTGGTCCAACAGACCTATCATCCCATGTATGTACTGTAAGCATGTCAAGAGATGGCCACTCTGACCTCGCCAATTGATGGTTCATCTACAACAATAAGCGATGACCCCTCAGACCTTAACAACCAATGGCCCGCCTGCATCGGTGATCGATGGCCATCAAGAAGACCATAATTCAATGGTCATGCGAGTCTTTCCAATCAAAGGTCAAGGACTACATCCACCCAAAGGTTACCAACTAACGTTAGCACGAACAACTCTATCACTCAAGACCGTTAGACATGCAATACAAGGAAGACACATCATACGTTTGGGGAGAAAGTAAAGGACCTTTTTTCCTAGCACCTATAAATATAAGACCTTCGGCCACGTAAAGGGGGTCATGCATGCCAAGGACGCCCAGGTGCTTCCGAAGAAGAAGCTCACCACCGCCAGTCGTTGCCATCGTTTGGAAAGAAGGGATGGCAAAATTCCAACGTGAAACCTACTTTATTCGTCTACTCCCAGTCCAAAGCACTCTAATGACGGAATGAGGACTAAGGATAGGTCTTCACCGCAAAATGTAAGAAGAACCTTCTTCAAGGTCTTGTGTGGCACCGTCATAGAAGAGTTAATGTATAGTGATTAAGATGGGCTAGTTTTCAATGCAACCTCTAACCTGGAAGACCACTTGTTCAAAGAAAGAAGCGACACAACATATATTCAAATATTGAAGATACCATCGATAGAAATAGAGCTATAAAGTTCATCACTCTTCCTTTCAAAGACTTCAATCACTGGCTCCTCATGGTGAATGACCTTTTGGAAAGGAAAGTCATCACATACAACTTTAGCACCAAAGACCTACCTTTTGGAAGAATGTTCTTTGAGAAACCAGAGCATAGAACGATACAAGAAGTTTCAACTTGCTGGAAGAGGCTGATAGAAGGAGTCAGTGGGTGGTTTCATAGCACTAAGAATGATTGAAGCCATCAATAGAAGATTCCCAATAGAGTAGATAATCAATGAAGATTTCCATGCCCTACGAGGAAAATACATCATGGAAATACTACATGATAAGAGATTCTTCTATGATGCATAGATGGCTGATATACCAAGGAGGATATATTCTCTAATTCCCCACCCCAAATAGCCCTTTCAAGGAATAGATGAGAAAATTCAAGGTCACAACAGAAACCTCAACATCATAAGGAAGGATTATTGACTCAGTGGTTCCACCACCACCCAGTGATGAAGACACAATAGTTGTTGCTTCTCCTGCTGCTCTTGAAACTTTTGGGGAAATCAAATGGATAATAATACCACAAGAGATTGCATCAAAAGTAGCACATATTTTTGAAATAGAACTCCCTTTCCAACCCACAACTAAACATACCAAGGAAGAAGCCACTGCTATAGGGGAAAATTATGATCAAGAGGCTAAGGTGAATTCAAAAGAAGAATAACATGATGTTCAAATGATAGAAGGACCAAAACCAACAAACATGATAATGCCCACCCAAGAAAACTTGAACTAACTCGCAAGCAATGGACTATCCATTGAGGATGTTACCTTTCTGTTGGACACACTGCAACCAAGGGAAGGCGTCTTTGTTGTCATTTTTGAAAGGAAGAGTGTACAAATATTGCTACTACCTCCATGACATCTTAACAACAGGAGGTCAAATGACTGCAAACATCATGGAAGCATTTCAAATACTTCTGGAAGATGACCTCCTATATGTATATATGGTCTCTTATGAAATAGTGGGGGACATCATTCTAAAGAAAGAGTTTGGAGAACTACAATGCCTAATCGATCATATCCAATACAATGTCCCAAGGTGGATATTTGTTCCTATTCTGCATGATGATCACTGAGCACTACTATCTGTTGATAATGTTATCAGGACAACCATTGTCTACAACATCTAAGACGCCATGTTCATCCCAAAATGCACAACTTCTCATAAAACTACCTCAAGAAGCCATAGTTCTACCACAAGAGCCCACAACAAGTACCCCTATCTAACAACTACAGATTCTATGTTCTATTCTAGATGCATATGTTGACCACATCATACAAGAAGATGAAGCAATACCAAGGTTTGAGGCCAATACATGATAAGAATATTATGCTCCAAATGGGAACTATTGGAAAATATACCCTAATCCACCTAATCTAGATCAAACCCATTCTCTGACACCCTGAGGATTGGGTGGATGATAAGTTTGGGGGATTGAATAGACGAATGTGCTATGTCTCTACACTTAATTTTAATTTTGAAATTTTTTCTCACCTAACCAAACATTCTGTAAATTTTGAACAATCAACGTTTTCATAAATTTTTGCACATGTACATGCTCTTGTGTTCCTTGAAAAAATTTGATGAAAAAAAGGTCTAGAAAGGCAATTTTGGATGCAATTTTCTTGGATAATGTCATAATTCCCACTCTTAGACTTACTTGTGTTGATGCTAACTTTTAGCATAATTACTTCAAGAATGATGAATTTTGGCTATTTAATGTACTTAAAACTCTAAGTATGATAATGTCTTAACACCAACCTTACCTTGAAATAATGTAAAAGGCACAAGGATGTCGTCCCCAAGATGAATACTCAAAATAAGGAGTACTCAGCCTGATACGCTCACGATTGATCACCATGTCCCTGAATATAGGTAGGAAAACACATAAGCTAGCAAAGAGGAAACATCTAACCCATCTAGTGCAAAAATCCTAGATTCAGGATCAAAAGAGGTGTGGTAGCTCAAAATTCCCTTAAAAACCCATTATCCCAAAGGTTGTGAGCAAAATAAAAGCCAAGAGGAATAAAATCATGAGAGTTGTGCCCAGAAAGATGCCGAAGGATTTCACTCAGCGAGTGTATCACTAGCACTCATGAATAATTATATGTGATGCCCAATAGTGGAGTCCGGACAACCACCTTTACACACCTAAATTTCAATGGGGACCTCACACAACCACCTGATTTTACATCAAGGCCCAATTAGTGACTCTTTCTATACAATAGCAACATGGTTGAGAGAACCTAAGAAAGGCAGAAAACACTCCATCCTAAGCCTACCTAAGAACAATACCTAAGATATCTAAAAATGTAAAAGTTGGGTGTGAAAGCTACCTCAGCCAAAACTTTGTGTACATTCAACCTGGAAAAGGAACCTTGATGAATTATGAGGAGGAAATCTTTGCAATAAAGAAGGACGTAATAGGCATTATGAGTACCAAAACTCCAACCTAAGAGAGTCTTGAGATCTACAACCCTTTACCCTGATGCATATGTTTCAACTTAAGGTGGGTGTTATCACATTTTTCACACTCACAAAAAAAAACTCAATAAAGCCCTCTGAAATTGTTCAATGCTTTAATTCTAATTGTTATCATGGGGACATGCCAGGATCTATGTTTGGTGGAGTAGATAACACCCAATTTTGTGGATATTACATGCCTTATCTCAGCTTTTATTCTCTCTCTTCACGCAATTTCTTACTCACTTCCCACCATATTACACATGAATATTGATTTCACCCCCCCTATTTGAGTCTAACCCAAACATCTAATGCATATGATCAAGGACCAAAAACTCCATCAGATACTACAATTAATGGACATTGAGGAGCATACAACAACTCAACCATCGAATCATAGCCGAAGGCCTGCACCACCATTGTCTATCACTTGATGAAAGAACTATGTAGCCATCAGAGCACCCCCGTATGTCAGGTGATAGTTAGATAGAACCATCAATCGATGGTCCCACAGACTCGCCAACCGATGATGGGGTGAATCATATACTAGTGGTCCAACAGACCTATCATCCCATGTATGTACTGTAAGCATGTCAAGAGATGGGAACTCTGACCTCGCCAACCGATGGTTCATCTACAACAATAAGCGATGACCGCTTAGACCTTAACAACCAATAGCCCGCTTGCATCGGTGATCAATGGCCATCAAGAAGACCATCATTCAATGGTTATGCAAGTCTTTCCAATCAAAGGTTAAGGAATACATCCACCCAATGGTTACCAACCAACGTTAGCACCAACAACTCTATCACTCAAGACCGTTAGACATGCAATACAAGGAAGACACATCATACTTTTGGGGAGCAAGTAAAGGACCTTTTTCCTGGCACCTATAAATATAAGACCTTCGGCCACATAAAGGGGGTCATGCATGCCAAGGATGCCTAAGTGCTTCCGAAGAAGAAGCTCACCACCGCTAGTCGCCGCCATCATTTGGCAAGAAGGGATGACAAAATTCCATCGTGAACCCTACTTTATTCATCCACTCCCAGTCCAAAGTACTCTAATGACGGAATGAGGACTAAGGACGGGGTTTCACCACCAAATGTAAGAAGAACCTTCGTCAAGGTCTTGTGTGGCACCATCATAGAAGAGTTCATGTATAGAGATTAGGATGGGCTTGTTTTCAATGCAACCTCTAACCTAGATGCCCACTTGTTCAAAGAAATAAGAGACATAACATATATTCAAATATTGAAGATACCATGAATAGAAATAGAGCTATAAAGTTCATCACTCTTCCTTTCAAAGACTTCAATCACTGGCTCCTCATGGTGAATGGCCTTTTGGAAAGGAAAGTCATCACATACAACTTTAGCACCAAAGACCTACCTTTTGGAAGAATGGTCTTTGAGAAACCAGAGCATAGAACGATACAAGAAGTTCCAACTTGTTGGAAGAGGCTGATAGAAGGAGTCACTTGGTGGTTTCATAGCACTGAGAATGATTGAAGCCATCAAAAGATGATTCCCCATAGAGTAGATAATCAATGAATATTTCAATTCTCTATGAGGAAAATACATCATGGAAATACTACATGATAAGAGATTCTTCTATGATGCATAGATGGCTGATATACCAAGGAGGATATATTCTCTAATTCCCCACCCAAAATAGCCCTTTGAGGGAATAGCTGAGAAAACTCAAGGTCCCAACAGAAACCTCAACATCACAAGGAAGGATTATTGACTCAGTGGTTCCATCACCACCTAGTGATGAATCCACAATAGTTGTTGCTTCTCCTGCCGCTCTTGAAACTTTTTGGGAAATCAAATAGAGAATAATACCATAAGAGATTGAATCAAAAGCAACACATATTCACAAAATAGAACCCCCTATGCAACCCACAACTAAACATACCAAGGCAGAAGCCACTACTATAGGGGAAATTATGATCAAGAGGCTAAGGTGAACTCAGAAGAAGAATAACATGATGTTCAAATGATAAAAGGACCAAAACCAACAGACATGATAATGCCCACCCTAGAAAACCTGAACTAACTCGCATGCTATGGACTATCCATTGAGGAAGTTACCTTTCTGTTGGACACACTAAAACCAAGGGAAGACGACTTTGTTGTCATCTTTGAAAGGAAGAGTGTACACATATTGCTACTACCTCCATGACATCTTAACAACAGGAGGTCAAATGACCGCAAACATCATGGAAGCATTTCAAATACTTCTGGAAGATGACCTCCTATATGTATACATGGTCTCTTATGAAACAATGGGGGACATCATTCTAAAGAAAGAGTTCGGAGAACTACAATGCCTGATCGATCATATCCAATACAATGTCCCAAGGTGGATATTTGTTCCTATTCTGCATGATGGTCACTGAGCAATACTATCTGTTGATATTGTTATCGGGACAACCATTGTCTACAACAGCTAAGACGCCATGTTCAACCCAAAATGCACAAATTATTATAAAACTACTAACAAAGTCACGGAATAAAAAGCTTCACAAGTGGACATAAAGATTGTCGAGATGATAGACGTGGCATACCATATGATTTGAAGTTCAAGAAGTCATAGTTCTACCACAAGAGCCCACAACAAGTACCCCTATCTAACAACTACATATTCTATGTTCTATTCTAGATGCATTTGTTGACCACATCATACCATAAGGTGAAGCAATACCAAGACGATCACTATCATTACCTTTGAGGCCAATACATGATAAGAATCTTATGCTCCAAATGGGAACTATTGGAAAATCTACCCTAATCCGCATAATCTAGATCAAACCCTTTCTCTGACACCCTGAGGATTAGGTGGATGATAAGTTTGGGGGTCTGAATAGACGAACGTGCTATGTCTCTATACTAAATTTTAATTTTGAATGTTTTCTCTCGCCTAACCAAAAATTTTATAAATTTTGAACAATCAACTTTTTCATAAGTTTTTGCACATGTACATGCTCTTGTGTTCCTTGAAAGTTTTTTATGAAAAAAAGGTCTAGAAAGGCAGTTTTTGGATGCAATTTTCTTAGATAATGTCATAACTCCCACTCTTAGACTTACTTATGTTGATGCTAACTATTAGCATAACTACTTCAAGAATGATGAATTTTCGCTATTTAATCTACTTAAAACACTGAGTATGATAATGTCTTAACACCAACCTTACCTTGAAATAATGTAAAAGGCACAAGGATGTCGTCCCCATGATAAATACTCAAAATAAGTAGGACTCAGCCTGATACACTCATGATTGATCACCCGGTCCCTGAATATAGGTAGGAAAACACATAAGCTACGCAAAGAGGAAACATCTAACCCATCTAGTGCAAAAATCCTAGATTTGGGATCAAAAGAGGCGTGGCAACTCAAAATTCCCTTAAAAACCCATTATCCCAAAGGTTGTGAGCAAAATAAAAGCCAAGAGGAATAAAATCACGAGAGTTGTGCCCGAAAAGATGCTGAAGGATTTCACTCAGTGAGTGTATCACTAGCACTCATGAATATTTATATGTGATGCCCAGTAGTGGAGTCTGAACAACCACCTTTACACACCTAAATTTCAATGGGGACCTCTCACACCACCTTATATTACATCAAGGCCCAATTAGTGACTCTTTATTTACAATAGCAACATGGTTGAGAGAACCTAATAAAGGTAGAAAACACTCCATCCTAAGCCTACCTAAGAACATTAGCTAAGATATCCAAAAATGTAAAAGTTGGGTGTGAAATCTACCTCAGCCAAAACTTTGTGTACGTACGACCTGGAAAAGGATCGTCGATGAATTATGAGGATGAAATCTTTGCAATAAAGAAGGTACATAATAGGCATTGTGAGTACCAAAACTCCAACCTATGAGAGTCTTGAGATCCACAACCCTTTACCCTGATGCATATGTTTAAACTTAAGGTTGGCGTTATCACATTTTTCACACTCACAAAAAAAAACTCAATAAAGCCCTCTGAAATTGTTCAATGCTTTAATTCTAATTGTCATCATGGGGACATGCTAGATTCTAAGTTTGGGGGAGTAGATAACACCCATTGTTTTGGATATTACATGCCTTATCTCACCTTTTATTCTCTCTCTTTATGCAATTTCTTACTCACTTCCCACCATATTACACATGAATATTGATTTCACCCCCCCTATTTGAGTCTAACCCAAACATCTAATGCATACGGTCAAGGACCAGAAACTCCATCAGATTCTACAATTAATGGACATTGAGGAGCATACAACAACTCAACCATCGAATCATAGCCGAATGCCTGCACCACCATTGTCTGTCACTTGATGAAAGAACTATGCATCCATCAGAGCACCCCCTTCTATCAGGTGATAGTTACATAGAACCATCAACCGATGGTCCCACAGACTGGCCAACCGATGATGGGGTGAATCATATACTAGTGGTCCAATAGACCTATCATCCCATGTATGTACTGCAAGCATGTCAAGAGATGGGCACTCTGAGCTCGCCAACCGATGGTTCATCTGCAACAATAAGCGATGATCCCTCAGACCTTAACAACCAATAGCCTGCCTATTTTAGTGATCGATGGCCATCAAGAAGACCATCATTCAATGGTCATGCTAGTCTTTCCAATCAAAGGTAAAGGACTACATCCACCCAATGGTTACCAACCAACTTTAGCACTAACAACTCTATCACTCAAGACTCTTAGACATGCAATACAAGGAAGACACATCATACCTTTGGGGATCAAGTAAAGGACCTTTTTCCTGGAACCTATAAATATAAGACCTTAGGCCACGTAAAGGGAGTCATGCATGCCAAGGACGCCCAAGTGCTTCCAAAGAAGAAGCTCACCACCGCCAGTCTCTGCCATCATTTGGCAAGAAGGGATGACAACATTCCATTGTGAACCCTACTTTATTCGTCCACTTCCAGTCCAAAGCACTCTAACTACAGAATGAGGACTAAGGCAGGTCTTCACCACCATCACAATGACTAAGGAGAAGGAGAATTGGACCATCAATTATGGCCATTTCTCAATCATTGTTGGTGTATCCCTTACTTCCATTGATCTTCCTTGCCCATTCCTCATTCTTCCTTCCTCTAGCAGTACTTTATCTCCATGTTCTCTTGTAAATCCATTAAGCCACTCACTAACATGAGTGGATAAACTCATATCTTGTTTTGGGAGTATACACTAAGGCTCTCCCAACATGTATATATGTACATCCATTTGAATATATATGCTCTTCATACACTTGTATTTAGTGCTTCACTTACATGAATAGCTACCATCTCGTGTTGTTTGATTGTCAGTGACTTGAAAGATTAGTTCTAACTCTATCTATGTGTTAGGGATTGCATGAATGCATGAGAATGTTGGAATTCCTAAGCTAATGGTCATATAGTTATGTTTGTGATTTTTTTTCGATCTCAACAGAGAGACAACCTTATAATATAGATCTAATCCAAGCTTGAGAGAGGAGAGAATAGACATATATGATGATTTCTTGTAATATGTCTTAGGGCATAAAAAGGGTGTGAGTATTGCATGTTGGTGAGAGACCTTAAATGGTGACCCAATCCAAGATCCATCCATACTTGTCACATCATGTTTTCTTGTTGTTATTCTTTTGTTTTGCTTCCTTAGCTTTTCTTTTACTTTGTTTGCTTAGTTAAAGTAATGTTGTTCCTTAAGGAACATCATCTTAATCTACATGCTTGGTTTGTGTAACTAAGATAAGATTTTACATTCTTAGCACTTATAGTTAATTTTCCATGTGGTTCGATCCTAATCCACTACATTAGACCCCATATAATATTTGTGGGGGCCTGAGTGTTGAGTTATTGATTTAAGATCCTGACTACTCTAGATCTTCTCCTTTTTGGGGATGAGATTTAGGCTGGTAAGAACCCTAGTTTTATGATTATAATGGTCATCACTTGTTTAAATGAAATCAATGGATAACGTTTGACCTATTTTAGATAAAAGGAGCATTTTGGACCTATTTTGGGTTAAAAGTTCATAAAGTGGATAATCATATCTTGGTTTAAAGCGGTATTTATATCATAACAACCCTAGTTTTGATGAATAGGGTGTTTATCATGTTAAACTTGGTTCTTTGTGATATAATCTGATAATGTGGAATATAACGGTGATTTAACATGATTATGACCATACTGATGATAATTGGAATTTTTAATGTGAATAACCATGCATATGAAGAATTGAGGTTTTGAAGTTAAATATGGTAACTTTAATGAACTCAGAATAATCTATGTGATCATAATGAAAGGGATGTGTTGGATATGGTTATTAAAGTTTCAAAAACATGACTCTAATCATGACTCAATGTCAAGAAAACCTAAACCCTAGAATAGGACCGAGTAGTGTTCAATCTATTTAATATGATGGTGACACTTTAGGATTTACATACATGCATATTAAAGTTGATTTCTTGATTTTCTTTCTTAATTGGATAATATGCTTGAAGTATAATTACATAATATGCATGGCTCACCATCAAGGTGCATGGTTACGCTTATGACTACCCACAAAAGTTTTCTGGTGTTTTTTTAGTGTTTCTTAAGGATTGAACAATCAAATAGTTGAATGTTTATTTAATTTCCTACAATCTATAAAGCTCCTGTGAGAATCACGTGATATATGAATAACTTGCTCGAACCCCTCATACCAACTCTGGAAGTTTGCTAAATGAAATATCAATTAATTGGTGTTAATTTGATGCATGGTTTTGATGATAATTGCTAGATTTGGAACTTGGTTTATTCAATACATACCTTAGTTTAGATCTTCTTTATTCCTTCAACATTTTCTTTATCTTTTATCTGCTACACTACCACCCACTTTTTGATATGATAAAGGGGAAAATGACATAGTTCCATAAATTTATGAACACAAAGATACTTATCCAGTGTTATTGTGAAAGCTAATCTAACAAGAGCGATATCATAAATTGAGAATGGGAACATGAAATCATTTCCTTGAAACTCCTATTTCTCCAAAGGTTTAGTTTTACTTCAAAGATTTTAGTGGATGTATGGAACAATTTTTCATTTTAAAATAGGTGAAGAATAATGAAACAAGAGGCTACACAACCTGATCCCATTTTTATGATAATTGATATTTTAACTTATTTGAGCATACTTCTTTGGCTTGAGTGATTTTGTATTTAACAGATACTTTCTAAGTTACCTAACATGGAAATCTAAGAACTACAGAAATCAAGTCATACTTGTACAAAAAAAGGTGTTTGAAGACTAGACATGTATATCTTTATATTTTTTTATGTAAATCATTTGTAGTTTGTATGAATTGTAATTAATCTGTGCCAACCCTAATTTTCCTCTCTCTTTGATTATGCTCTTTCTCACTCTATGATGACACATTTTCTACTTTAAATATCAATTTCATAGTGTGAGTGTGGTTATACTTCAATTTAGTCACATCAATGATCAATTTCACGATTGCGTGACATTAATTTGCCTTTTTGAGCTAAGTTGTACACATTAATGAATCACCATATTGTAATATAAATTGGACCTCATCATTATGATCTTTTTGGTATTCAATGTATTTCATGTTATAGATGACTAAATTACCTTTCTAATGCCATAAAAATAGTCTCAATCGGAGCTGTGAGTCCAAAGATATGGCATTTTGAAGTTCGTCTTTTGTTCATTGATTTAATTCAATTTTGAGCCTCAATTGGCCCATTTTGGGGCACGGCCTAGCACGGTGGGTGCCCCCTTGCCTTCAGACAAGTCAGCAGTCCGTGGATCCATCCTCTAGAAATCCACTTGGATCGATTTTGGCCCTTTGATCCTTTCCCACAGATCGGCCTTGTTGATGCAACGACCGAGACCTCATCCCCAACCTTGGTCCGTACACTATTACTAGATCTACAGAGTACATCATTTGCCCTCCACCAATCACCACCTCCACGACACCTCGTACAAAATTGCTGCTCCTTCACTTTGTATCTCCCCCTTCCGGTCTTTTTCTACTGTTTTCACATAATCTCATGCCCTAGAGCACTTTTTCCCTTTCTCCTCTTGCTCTAGCCCTACTAGGGCACCGCCACCTTGCATCTCGAAGCTCCTTGGACGAAGTCAAAGGCACAGTTGGATTCATGGGCCTCATACAGAGTTAGCTGACACCTCTAAGGTCCCTAAGTCTCAGTCATCGCGGGCACACGAGAGCGTGTGAGAGCGGATGGTGGTGATCCGCAACCGCGCGAGGACGAGGGTGGTGGTCACTTGGAACCACCGTGGTGACCACAGACAATGACCACAAGAATTTGGAGGACGCTGCCCACTAGTCAGGTGTGAGACACAATCCAATAGAATTGTCGGATCAAAGATCCATGGTCCGTCTCCATCACGAGATGATGAAGGTAACCTCCTAAGTAGTTTCCCTATAGTTTCAATATAAAGTTTCGAAAATAGATATCTCCCTCACCCCTTGGCCAAATTAGGCAAATCTACATATCAAATTCATCATCTCGATGAGAGTTACACATTGCGCTTCATCCCAGACCCTAAATCCAACATTTGTTCCCCGGATTATTTTATAATGCTAACTCTAGTCTTAATTGAGTACATTTGATGTATATTTGAGATAAAGCTTGAACCTTTGATGACCATACATCCTACTAATTCTGAAATTCATATCATGTGTACATGTTTGAACTAATTGAGAGTCTTAATCACCCCTATTTCTCATACATGGATCTAAATACTATAATGTGATATGAGTTGGATAGTAATGATGGTTTTTGCTCTATTATACTAATTTTGCTACTTGTTAGAACCTGATGCTTGATTAACTTTGAGAAAAAAACCTTACGTCTCCCCATGAATCTAATATCAACCCATTATCCCCCTTTTGCTATGTGAGTATATATGGCTAGAGATGCTTGAATATGACTCCCTTTTGATGATGTATGTTGAATTTTGATAAAGGAGGTCCTTGGCCCATTTGATGCATCCAAATCTCTTAGATATCCTAGATCAGTAATTTTAAGATGTTTTGAGACACTACTGCATGTGATCAACCCTCCTTCTCTATTGTCACGTTTACAACTCGAAGTCCACTGGTTGTGACCTAGTGGGACACATATGACTTGAATTTTGGTTCTTTTGTCTTAATTTGCTATATGGATCCTTCTACCTTGTTCCCCTATCTCAAGTAAGAGACTACTCTATCTCTCATGATTTCTTGGATGTGGATGTCCCACCTTATCCTCATGAATAACCTTGATGGCATATGAACTATGTTGAGGCTTGCATGCATGTTGACAATGTAGAATCCTATGATGCCTAGACTAGTGGACATCCACCTAATCTTGAATGTGATCATATTGTCTATATCTAGTTGATCTAAACTATATTTTATGATTTTCTATAATATCTTGATGACCCTCATCCCTTCTTTCCCTATCATGGGTATTATGACCTACTTTGTACACTTTTGACATGAATCTCGTAATGCTTATAGAAAATTAATAGAACTTGAACCACACCTCCATGATGACCTCTAAGTTTGTAAAAGATCATCAAACATATGATTAAGAAACCTACAACCTAACTTGGCCAAAACCCTAAAATGGAGCTAGTTAGGGTTAATGATGAGAATCTAATGCATGAATGTAATCTTGTGCTTAACCAGGTATGGTTTGTAGCTAGATGATCAAGGATAAGTTAGGTTTGAATCATTGAATCAGGTACAGACTTTAATAATTATATGAGTATGGCTTTCTTGCTTAAACTGTGATACATAAGTATGCTTGTTTACTTGCTTATATATTTCCATGTAGTATTCTAGTATGTACTCTATCTTTGTCTAGTATCGTCATTTTATAACTTGCAACTATAATATAGAAACTCCATTATACAAACCTCATACACCTTCTTGAAGTTTTGGGGTAAGGACATTAGGATGCACATCCTACTTGGGTTATCAAGATAGGGTGGATCGTTGATAAAAGGGTTAGCTAATCTTGAACACCCTCATAGACTCTACCAATGAGAAATTGTCCATAAAAGGCCTTATGAATACATGATATAGATGAATGTGTGAAATGATGGTATAATTGGAATGAAATGACATAAAACACGGGCTCTCATTTTGTTACATACTTAACTTGTTCTTTCTTGCTCGTTTACTTCTACAAATCTTTTCAAATTATGCAAATTTTATTATATGTATGTTTCAGCCCTGTACTCGGCACCTTGTGCGCTTGACCCACCTCGTTTCACATATTTTATAGGTTTAGAGATGGCTAGAAGTTGATGGGAATGGTGAGCTATGTTAGGTTTACTAATTGTAAGATCCCTAGTGTTCATGAGCAGACTTGTGTGAATTCGTACATCAATTTGTAAATGAGAATCTTGTAGAAAAGAATGTTACTTAATATACTTTATTGAATGTTGATATTATGATTGGTGCTTTTATCTTGTTATCTATTTATGTATGCTAAAACTGATCAAAAAAAAATTTATGTATGCTAAGCATTTCACACTTTCACATGTTGTCTTTGGTATTCGTTTGGTTTATGGGACTGGGATTCTGACTCTGTGACATAATCTCATCATGGTCATTGTAATAATTGGAAAAATTTATGAAGAAATTTGGATGTTTGCAATTGTCCTAAAAGGGCCCAAATAGTCCTTGTCATTGGTCAAGTTTTAATGATAGTAAACTCAACTGACATTCATAAAAATTTGACATAGAAGTATCGTTAGAGTTTCCTTGGTCATCATCTATGTTTCCTTGTTTGATGGTTGAGTTTCCCTAGTCTTTATTCGAGAGTATTTGTTTATCGACTGAGCATATTGGTTAGTTTTAATAAATAAAATATATAGTCATTGTAGGAAGGAAAATGAGAATATGACCATTGGAAACCCAATCTATCTCCTAAAACATCAAAAAGTCATCCTTATCATTATTAATGGGTAGAAAGTACCATCAACTATAAATAGGACGCATGTGGGATCTCCCAATGTGTGCCAACAAAACCCTTAAGGTTCATTCAATAGTTGAGAAAATTTTCCTGAAGATGACCTTGTCCACTCTCATGACCTTAGTCACTTACCTACATATGTTTGATTTAATAGGATACTTTTGAGAGAGGCATACCTACATTGTATATCTTGCAAAACCCTCACTTCTCTAGATCTAGTGCTTCTTCTTTCTTTTAGACACTAGAAGTGTGAATCTATCTATCTATCTATCTATCTCTCTCTCTTGTATAAGAGAGGAAGAAGGGAAGACAACCCTTGGTAAAGAAAGATACCCTTTCTGAAGCAACCATCTCATAGCAATAAGGATTTGGAGGGTATGCAGTCTGCAACAAGACAATGCATCCTTTTTCTAACGCCTGGGCCCACTGCCCTAGGCTCTAGTAGAGTTTAGGAATGACAACTGACCCCACAAACCACCACTAGCCTTAACTGCACGCTTTTTCCTCACTCACGTGCAAGTCAGGGTCAACTTCCTGACTGGTCACCCATCCTAGTACTACTCCAAGCTGAGCACACTTAACTATGGAGTTCTTTAACGATGGGCTCCCGAAAAAGGAGGTGCTCCTTGGTGATATGGGTAGTCCAATCATTCCTTTTAAAATCATCTTATCCAAGGCCTCAAATCCTGGGACGTTACAATCTCCCCCACTTAGACTCTTGATGTCCTCATCAAGGATCAACTATATGGCCTCATAATCTTTCCCCATTTCAGTGTAGACCAAAATGTCCCATGTACACCCAGCTCACGATCATGAATACCAACACAAGGGTGGCTCCATCAACTTGGATATCCCTTTCCAACATGCCTGGACACTACCAACTCATGGGCGGCTCCATCAACTCAGATAGCCCTTTCCAACATGCGTGGACCGCACGGCTCAAAGACTGGCATGCCACAGACTCATGTGGGCCCCACCTACTAGAAGGGAATTGGCTCTGATACCATTTATAATGCCTACGCCCACTGCTCTAGGCTCTAGTAGAGTTTTAGGAATGACAACTGGCCCCACAGACCACCACTAGCCTTAACTGCATGCTTTTTCCTCACTCACATGCAAGCCAGGGTCAACTTCCCGATTGATCACCCATCCTAGTACTACTCCAAGCTGAGCACGCTTAACTATGGAGTTCTTTAATGATGGGCTCCTAAAAAAGGAGGCACACCTTGGCGATATGGGTAGTCCAATCATTCCTTTTAGGATCATCTTATCCAAGGCCTCAAATCTTGGGACGTTACACTTTTTATGAAAGTGTTCCTTTATGAAGGGTAGGAATTATTTGGTAAGGACATATAAGTCCCTTCGAAGGTTGTTGACTCTCTTTCCTATAATAGGAAACCTAGTTACCCTTAAAATAAAAGAATCATCTCTTGGTATAATAATAGTATATAGGGTGGTAGTGAAGGTTTTTATATCCTAGAGGTTGACCTCGCCAAGTAGTGTATCTATGTCCTTGAGAGACAAAATCATTATATACACTTTCCATCTCTTTGAGGTTGTTTCAATATCTTTCTCTCTCACTATTGGCTTATATAATTCTATATTTTATCATAGAAATATTTCTAGTGTCTAATGATTTTGGAATTAGTGTTTATTGATATTTTCACCCCCCGCTTGATCTCATAGGTCAAGGAAATGACAAGGTATCATATTATATGTAACCATAATACTATTATTAGTTTTATATATCATTGATATGATAATATCTCACCTTTCAATTTTATAATTTAAGAGTTTGTGACTTCAAGATAAATGTCGAATTTGTTTGGCACATACCGTCCTTCTCATGGCATGAAAGATTATAAAAATATCCAAATCTATTATGAAAAATATCCTGCATGACAACATACTAAATTTTTTGAAGGAATTCTATTTTATGATTACATACATTTTTATCTTAAATCATTTTAGGGTACTTGACATGAATTTACCGTTTGTATAACGCAAGTGCACACGTCAATATAATATAGGCCTTGTGAGGCCCAAGTCAAACTCAGGGAAACGAAATTCTCGGTAGACTACTACGGACTGCTCACGATCAGCTAAACTGATTTAAAAGTTTGAGAATTGTTTTGAAAAAGAAAAATAAAACATAAGAAAACAGTACGATCGATTAAATGGTTGTTTTAATCAATTTCAATGGAATATTTAAGATTGTGGTTTCACTGTGGGTTCTCGTTGCACTAAGTTTAACACAATTACCATGAAATGTCTCCTAATTCGGGTAGTGGCCTGGAATTAGAATTTCTTGCTTCCACGATACAATTCACTACCTTAACCTAAGTTGGTCCCACATCAGTAGTAATCTATGCCTTAGATAAGGTGCCTGAAATTTAGGTCTAAAGTTTCCCACCATTAATCATACATCACCTTTTCTAAGGAATTTATTGATTAATGTGATTATCATTTCTTTTCAACCGTTAATTCTTCATCAAAAGCAATTAAAGGTATTGGATTATCACTATGATGATCAAGCACAATGATATAATAGAGAAAACGATAGCATGCCACGAATTCTAGAGAAAAATTATGATAAACTATGTTGAAATTGTCATACAACTATCACCCGGGCTACTCCAAGTCCTAAAGACAAAGGAGATTAGCCCCGCATGTTCATCTCAGTAGAAAACATGGTGAAGGAAAGAGGAAACATAGAGAAAACATGAATAAATGTGAAGTAACCCCTGAACGGAGAGGATATGGGCGTTCCTTGGCGTGGGATGATCATTCTACAACCTTTTGGTGGTGGAAAACTCCTCCTACGGCCTCTGGAACAATCGATGCGTAGCTCTGGCTCCGTTTTTTCTTCTCTCTTCTCCTCGAGACTTGTGCAGTGGCTAATTATGTGATCCTTGGCTTAGAGCCACCTTTTTTAGGTATAAGCACCACTTTAGGCCGCCAAAACATCACCACTGTATGATTATACTCGAGCTATAGATTAACCTGATCTGACGGCGTCGATGCCATCGACGTGGGTCGATGGTATCGACCCACCTGGACACCGGCAGTCCTCTACTTTTCTAGGTTTGCTCTGACATGATCTTGATACCATCGACTTTTGTGTCGATGGTATCGACACCTTAGGCGTCACTTTTGCTGTGGAATCTGACGCTTAAATTGATTTTGCTGAATCCATCTCGCTACCTTTGACTATGGGGTCGATGGTATCGACTCATTCTGCTCTTTTGCGACTACCTCTCTATATCCCTGTCGATACTATCGATAGCCGTCGATGGTATCGACAACTGTATATATCCGTTTTGCCTAAAAATCAAAGATAAACTTGAATCAACTTTGATAACTTTGATAAAAATGATCATTCATACCAAATGAGATAAAACAAGGTAAATTTGATACATAATGAGATTATAGGCTGAAGGAACTGAATCATGCAATATTAACCATGAAAATGACCAATAATCGCATAAAGCACATATCAAACTAGCCTATAAAAGAGACTCAAAATCCTCGCATCAAACTCCCCTAAGCTAGATCTTTGCTCGTCCTCAAGCACAAAACTGTAGAATAGAATTGTGAGAGTCACCTAAAGAACATACTAGCATAAATGACATCACTGTATGATTCCCACCTAACATGCACATGTCGCCCCTCACTGACCAGGGAACGATAACTACCCTAAAGGTGACAATGATCGTCCATAAGAGATATCCACCCCAAGATCAAGGAACACCATCAAATAAGGCATTTGATATAATAAAATCCTTTGGTTCAGGCTTGGTGCATCTTGTGATCTCCTATCTACGTTGCTCATATCCTAACTACCATCTACATGGAAGCAGTTCTCCTGATATACAAGAATGAGGAGATAATCATGGGTGGCCTACCATTTTGAGCAATGGGTGGATGGGATAGGTGGTTGTGGTAGAAAAAGAAGCACATAACAATCAATCATACAATACAAAAATTCATGACCTATCATGATACAAAATGCAAATGAAAATGTCCTAATGCTACAATTTTTTTTGATGGAATGATGCATGTATTCTCATTCTGTCTCAAGGTGAGATGGAATATCTAAGAAACCTACACCATGTGCTTAGTCTTCTTAATTCTCAGGTGAGAACATGTTCCTTTCTCACTCTTCTTCTTGATTATTTCTCAAATCTTTTTTTTCTTTGCTTACCCTCATTTCATAAATGACAATTAGTTATTTGTTGGGCATTCTTCCTTTTACATAACTTGTACATTTGATGCATTTTCTTGGAGGGTATGTAACAAGTTCAACACCTTTAATATTTTTAGAAAAACATAAGACATATGATGTACTGTATGCTTAAAAGATAAAAATGCAACTACATAATGTCAATTATGCAACTACTATGACATGCACATAAAGATAATGTGTATGTATAACTATTCTCTACTATTCATTTTTTCTCTCTCTCTATTTTTTTAAAGGAATATGAAAAAATGACTGTAATGTAAGACCTACCTACATGGAATGCAACTAAAGAGTGAAAGATAGTAATGTGCTCCCTAGTTCTTTATGGTGAAGTGTGACTGACATTGCAGTAGATAGATCACAAGACTAATTGATAGAACCATCTAAAGATATTATATGTCCCTCCTTACCGACGTGTGTACCACTAAATCAATGGGTTTTTTCTCTCGTACTTATGATTAAGGTCTCGTTTCCATTTGGTCAGTTTAGGCTCAACATCCAAAACCATCCACATTTCTTGAATCATCCGGATGTACAGTTATGATCATACGTTTTAAAGTTGACCTACCCAATGATTTTCATAAGTTATGTGCTCAATTTCAAACAAAGCAAGCTTACAATTACTTGAAAAATTTTCAATTAATGCTCAAATATCAACTTTCCCCATATGAAAACAAGAGATGACACACATTTATATTAGACATCCACGGATTACACTAGATAGATGTGGATCCAAGAAAGCTGTAAACAATAAAAACTAGAAAATACTAAAATAAAAGAAGATAAAAATAAAGACTAAGATAGAAATTGTTCCATCTCCCCCCAAGCTTGAATTCAACTATGGCCTCATAGTCAAAATCAACCTTAGAAGGTGGAACAGTGATACCCTCTATTAGTGGCGGAAATGCGGGTAGCCTCCAAAGTAGTCTGTACTCCAGTAGTGGTTGTAGAAGTGTTGTTTCTACATCTCCAGCTCTGAAGATGTGAAGAGAAATGAAATATAGTCCCTCCTTTCATAACTTAGATCGGCTCCCCTGGTACCCCGTCGATACCATCGACGGGGTGTCAATGCTATCGACACTTGTATGCATCCATTATCCTCATGAGGCCTTGGCGGAGGTATCGACGAGGAGTCGATGCTATCGAAACCTATATGCATCCATTATCCTCGTGAGGCCTTGGCGGTGGATTCCCCTGAATCCATGTCGATACCATCGACATAGGTGTCGATAGCATCGACTTCACTGGCAAAGATTCATCTGAATATCCCTAGAGATATCGCGAGCATCGACCAGGGGGTCGATACTATCGACGTGCTCCAGAATTTGAGTCGATTCTTCTATTGGGTGGTCAATACTATCGACGAGGCCGTCGATAGTATCGATGGAGCAAATTTTCTGTAGCTATCACTCTGCACCCTCATCGCTACCATCGACACAAGGGTCGATGGTATCGACACCCAAACTGTCCTCCACACTTAACACACACATCAGGGTATCATTTTTACACTAAAAATGAAATTAATCAAAACTACTGAAGTAAATGGGAGTGAAATCTACCAATGGTTGGGTTGCCTCCCAACAAGCGCCCTACTTTAACGTCTTAGGCTAGACAAAATAATGCTCATCAAATTGGGATATCGGGGAGTGTCCCTAGGGAATCACTCGACAATTTGAAATCAACTCTTTCTTTGCCGATCCCTAATGTCAAGATACCTCTCCCGATAGCAATGATGACATCAGCCATAGCTTGAAACAGCCTCCCTAGTAGCATCTCACAACCATTAAGTTGTGGCATATCCATGACTATGAAATCTATGGGGAAGATAAATCTATCAACATTGACAAGTACATCTTCACACACTCAGTGTGGCTTCACTATAGATCCATCCACTAACTGAATAGACATGATAGATTTCTTTGGTGACTTTAATCCCATCTTTGGAAACGTGGTTAACGGAATATGGTTTATGCTAGCGCCTGAATCACACTGTGTGTGCGGTAAATGACGACCGCCAATTGAACACGGTATGTAGAAGCTCCCAGGATCTTTCTTCTTCTTTGGTAGACTCCGATAGATTATTGAGCTCACCGTCTCATTCATAAAACAAACGTTAGTGTCTTTTATCTGCCTTTTCTTGGTGATGATATCCTTGATAAATCTTCGGTATGTAGGAATCTGTTCTATTGCCTCCACTAGCAGAATGTTAATGTGAAGATTCCTAAACATATCCAAGAACTTCTTGTAGTGCCTATGCTCTTTTTTCGGCCTCATACTATCTGGACAAAGCACATTTGGCTCCTTCACTCGCTTGTATGGTGGCACATATGGGCTATTTGGGGTCTCCTACCCTAAGCTCACTTCAATGCCCCCCTTTTGTGTAGGCTTTGACACGTCATTCTCAGTTTGTGAGGCTCGTGGCTTCCCATCCTTCTCAGTGGTAGTGGCTCCACTGCGCAATATGGCTTTCACTTTCTCCTCTTGCCTAGATGTGGGCACGAATGTGATGGTGGCTTGGTAGGATTTTCTTTATGGACAACATCTTCTTGGTAGTCCATATAAGTTGCGGGGGTATGGCACACTGGGTCTAGCCTCCGTGTCAAAATGCATTTTTTCCTTTTCATTAACCTCCACCACTAGGGGCTCTGTCTCCTTAATCAAAGATATATACTTAACTTGATGATGTGATTGAGTAGTCTTTGCATTAACAGTCGGTCTTTGTTGATTTTGATGCTTCATGGTCGCCACTTCATTGGCAATTTGGGCCACAGTCGTCTCTAGTTCCTTCATCTGCGCTCCATGACTTTGCAACGTCTGCCCAAATTTATTCAAAATCTCACCCTGTGACTGTAACTGCTTGTCAAACATATTCATCAACTCTTAATTTTGTTTCACCACTTGGATGAGCAATTCTGTGCTTTTGTCCTCTGTAGTGGGTTGTGGCTTTGTATTCGGGTCTTATAGGAAGTTGTTTGGATCCTTCCTTGAGAATTTTCTGTCCTTTCTCCAATAGTAATCATTGCTCCTGTAACCCTGTTGTTGAATGAATTTAACTTGGGCCTCCTCATCAGACTCTTCCCCTTTCTCTACAAGTTTCTTGGATATGAGATCCATTTTGTCTTTCAGTTCTTTAATTGCCTTTGATTCCCTTGCAGCTCTGGCTTGTTCCGGTGCATCTCTATCACCCCATGACTATTTTTTGGCCATGTTCTTCAAAATCTCCCAACACCTTGTGTCTGTGTTGTTCAAGAAGAAACCCGAGCCTGCTGAATAGAGGTTGCTTCTGTCATGCTCATTGAGAGCAAAATAGAAATTTTTTACTTGTTTTTCCTTGTCCATCCCATGATGTGGGCACCTCCTTAGCATTATCTAAAAACGTTCCCACATCTCAGAATAGGTTTCTCCTGCCTTTTGGTTGAAATTTTGAATTTTCCTCACTTTGTCATTGGTCTTCTCTGGTGGAAAAAATCATTCAAAGAACACCTCTATCATTTGATCCCAAGTCTCCACGATCTCATCATCAAGGTTATGCATCCATTCTCGTGCATTACTTGCCAGAGAGCTGGGAAACAACTTCAAGTAAAGTGCCTCCTGTGGAAACCGATCAATATTTATCATATCACAGTTCTCTACAAAAGTGCTTATGTGGGCCACTGGGTCTTCATTATTCAACCCATGAAACGCTTGAGATTTGACCAAATTAATCAGTGTCGGATCAATTTTATATGTAGAAATGTTTATTGCCTGCCTTTTAATAGGCCACTTTAATGCATAAGAGGAAGAAGCTTTGATCTTCTCCCATATTGTTTTTTCTTCAGCCATTGCTTCTGGTTCAGAATATGAATCCACATCCTCAAGCTGATTTTTGATGTTGTTTTCCTCGTCGTTGGATCCCGAAGATGGGACCTGTGATGATGACCATGCGTAGTCTATGTTGCGCGTGCTCACCATGCACTAGTACCTACAAAAACATGGATTTAATTAAGCACAATGCTTGATGAAAGCAGAATGTGAAATATAGATGATTAATTTCAAAAATTAAAACTGCAAAAGAAAAGAAAAAGTAGCCTAGAGTGGCCACTTGTAGCACTTGTAGTGCTGACACTTGCCATTTCCCCGACAACGGTGCCAAAAACTTGACACAATTTTACCTTGTGTATGACGCAAGTGCACGTGTCAATGTAATATAGGCCTTGTGAGGCCCGAGTCGAACTCAAAGAAACGGAATTCTCAGTAGACTACTACTAACTACTCATGATCAGCTAAACTGGTTTTAAAAGTTTGAGAATTTTTTTGAAGAAGAAAAATAAAACTTAAGAAAACAGAACGATCGATTAAATGCTTGTTTAATCAATTTCAATAGAATCTTTAGGATTGCAGCTTCACCGTGGGTTCTCGTTGCACTAAGTTTTACACAATTACCATGAAATATCTCCTAATTCGGGTAGTGGCCTGGAATTAGAATTTCTCTCTTCCATGATACAATTTACTACCTTAACCTAATTTGGTTCCATGTCAGCAGTAACCTATGCCTTAGATAAGGTGCATGAAATTTAGGTCTAAAGGTTCCCACCATTAATCGTACATCACCTTTTCCAAGGAATTTATTGATTAATGTGATTATCATTTCTTTTCAACCGTTAATTCTTCATCAAAAGTAATTTAAGGTATTGGATTATCACTATGATGATCAAGCACAATGATATGGTAGAGAAAACAATAGCATACCACGAATTCTAGAGACAAATTATGATAAACTATGTTGAAATTGTCATACAATGATCACCCGGGCTATTGTCGGTCCTAAAGACAAAGGGGATTAGCCCCGCATGTTCATCTTAGTAGAAAACATTGTGAATGAAAGAGGAAACATGGATAAAACGTGAATAAATGTGAAGTAACCCCTCAACGGAGAAGATTCGGGCATTCCTTGGCATGGGATGAGCATTCTACAACCTTCTGGTGGTGGAAAACTCCTCCTACGACCTCCAGAACAGTCGGTGCGTAGCTCTGGCTCCGTTCTTTCTTCTCTCTTTTCCTCGAGACTTGTGCAGCGGCTAATGACGTGATCCTTGGCTTAGAGCTGCCATTTTTAGGTATAAGCACCACTTTAGTCCGCCAAAACATCACCACCATACGAATAGACTCGAGCTGTAGATTAACCTAATCTGTTTTCATGTTAAACTTTGATTCACATGATTGGTGTGTAAATAGGGATTCATGTTGAGATTCTGGCATTGTATTGTCATTGAAAATTACATACGTTAAGGATTGGACATCCATATTAAATGCAAAGACGGACACATGCAATTCGTAAGGTTTTTGTAGCTGCAATACAACATTTTTTTGTGTTGGCACATGCCGCAAGACCATACTGGATTGATTGTCTTTCATGTAATCTTTATGTTGGAAACCTATAATTTGTTTCTAATCCAACAATACTCAACCATCCAACTAAGGACATATACCTAACATTTGACTACACCAAGTCATCATCTATGGTGGCAACTTGGGGAGGTTTCTTGTGTTGCATCATTTACCTAGATAGAGAGGTGGAATCTCATAATCTTAATGATAGAACTTCTTAGTTAAGAATTATCATTGAACCACCTTCCTTTGCATGTATGCCAATAAATTGATGTCAATAACAACCAATAAAATATCTAAAAATAGAAAATATTTGGCAAATAAGATTGCATACAATTCAAAATATTACAAGGAATTGTTTTTTTCTCACAACAAGGCACCTCATATAAAATCCTCATAATTCGTTGTGCTTATCTCTTGTGCTTATCTCTAGTGTTTTTTGGAAAACTTATTTCAAATCCCAGTGTTGGTATTCATATCATGCATCATTTGATGTTACTTATAGAAATTCCATAAGATTAAAAACCACTAAATCACTATATAAGGACAAACCTAATAATACAGGATGAGAGGGTATGTCTGAACTATAGGGATTGATAAGGAGAAAATAACATCAAATTAAGTAAGGGTTTGACAAGAGGATATGAATAAAAAATATGTTCAACTCCATGAATATGAATAGTTTTGACTTCTTTAATATTGAAAGATAATATTATTATCCTAAAAAATAGATCAGTGATATTATCTCAACAATAAACATATTGAATATTTTCTATGAAACTACATTTTCTTTTTAGGCTCTGATTGTTTTGACGTAACTTGGCTAGAAAAAAAACGATAATTCATGTTTCCCCATTAGTTTTGTTTGATTGGTTCTATGTAATTATTGAAGTTTAGTTCCAAAATTTTCCTTGTACAATCCAAAATATAAATAGGGTTTATTTTTGAAGAAAAAATTAGAAAACAACCCACCCCATTTTGGACAATAGGTGGTGCCTCCCTCTTGCTATCCTTTTCAATCTCATGAAGAAGAAACTAGACCAGATGAATGATTGGAGGAAAAGATCATAAAAACTTCAAAAAATCGACACGTCCTTTGACAGTATCGGTTGCACTTCCACAAGATATCACATAGTAAAAAAGATCACTCAATCAGATCATGGTTCAGGAAAGCGGTATGCGGTGTACGGGTGGAGAGGGTACTGCATAGAGTATTTGCGGTATGCGGGAGTATATACGGGAGTATATGCGGATTTGGATTTTTTTATTCAATAAACTAATTATATATAAAATAATATAGCGAGATCATAAATTAAAATATATAGAGTAGGCATGTGCATCTATTTACTTATAAACATATTAATATGCATGTATGATGTATGATATGCTTATCTATATGTATATATGTCTATATATAGAATGTGTTTGTAATATATGTACAAATACTAAAATGTAGGTAAATCGATGTACAAATATATGTATAGTGTGTATAAATGTGAATAAATCAAAATGTATATATACATGCACAAATATGTGATTTTATATTTAGGTATATTGTATATGTATCTATAGATGTGAATATATCAAATGGTATTTGAATAAATGTACAAATGCGTGTGGAAATTTTTTATCTGTATTACAATATATACATATAATTCAATGACTATATCTCAATTTATTTATATATAAAAATGTGTGTATATATATGCATGTATGTACAAAATGCGTGGACATTAGTTGTGGGCTTTTCGAAAAGCGGAGTTTAATCGGCCGCTTAATCGGCCAAGCGGAAGTATATGCGGCCCATGACCGCTTAGTGGACCGATTAGTAATATGCGGTGCGGTAGGGTGACTGAATAGGTATATGCGGGAGTATATGCGGCCGTGCGGACCGATTTCCCGAACAGTGAATCAGATAGTTCCCCTATTGTTTTCCTTTTTTCTCTCATCAAGAAACAACAAGACAAACACCATAGAAGTAACAAGAAAAACCTGCTAGAGGCAAAAAGGGTCTCCAATTTTATCGGTTGTAGAAAATCAACATTACTGCTAAAAATTGGTGCTCTTATGTATCCTCAATCAAACATTCGATTCAATAATTAGGAAATGGTCATCTCCATTGGTAAGAAAACAAGATTAGCTCAAAATATTAAGTGCATATTTCAATCGTCTTTTTATTAGTATTTTTAGGTGAAAAATGGAGATCGTAACACACATATTTTTCTTCTTTTATGACTAACATGTATTATCTAGTTAAAACATCATTTCATATGCCAAATATTTTATTACTTTTATATCACAAAGAATTGAACCAAGTTAAGAAGATAAATCATTGTATAACATTTGGGAAAATACATATTCATCCATAAATTTAGACATATCAATGATATGTTTATGTTAATGTTAAATTGATAGTATTACATCGCATTATTTTCATCATGCCTTAAATTATATCAAACAAATTACAAGGAAGTCAAGTTCCATTGAAAACTTAATTTCAACCCAATGGAGTAGAATTTCCTGGTACTCAATTTTAGTTCTTGGAAAATGAGTTTTAGGAAAGTTATAATCATTGATAATTTTCTCATGATCTTCTTCAATGCTTTCCTCTCATATGCTATTTCTGTTCTTGAAAGCACTCTAATAGTACATACCTACACGAAAAACAAGTTTAGTCTAGCTTCCTCAAATGAACCATGTGAAATCTATTCAAATTATATTATTTGATAAGTTATGTCATTTGCATATATGGTTGGGAACTACATCCTTCAAACATTAGGACCTCCATGCCATGGTTTTATACCTGCTTGGAGTAGCAACTACTCGATTGAAATATGTGGTCAATTTATCAATGAATTCATTTTTTGATGATTGGGGAACTCTTCCACATGGCTTGTCACATTTGTGACCAGTCTTGGAAAGATAAAACCCAGGAGACACTATCTGGTCCGAAAGAAAAATGACATATTAAGTCGCATTGTTGGCCGGTTGACACAGTGGACAATTCACTACCGAGTGGCGCACCCAGGGGGATTCAAACATGTGACCTTTCATGAGGGGCCCCGTGTTGTGACTATCTAAGCTACCACTTGTTAATGCTACCAATGTATTCTATCTTCCTTCAAAATACATCTTCACATCTACACCTATTGAAAAAAGTAGACAAATTTTCAATTTCACAGTTGAATGTACCTGAGAGTTGAATACAATTAGAACTATCCTTTTAGTGATGCTTCTATGCGTGCCACATATTCATGTATGCCTTCATCATCAACATATCACCCATCATCCATATATATTTTAATTTTAACATCTTCAACCAATTGGTATGCTTAATTGGAATACATATCTTCACGATAAAGTTTCCATTATGAATGACTTTTAAGACTGCATTGCGGTAATTTTTTGCAACTCATATATTCAAGTGCCCTATTAATTTTTATGATTTTCTTGAGATATAGGACATATAAGAAATATGGTAGTGTACGACATGCTACATCATAAATATATTAATGTTGCCATCAAAATTTTCTACCAGATGGATTCAAAAGGTAGTTGTCAGTGTAATCATATATTATGTGCCACAGATGCTTCCTGTTTCTCTTTCTATAACCTCACTTTTAAATGATGTAACTTATATAAGTTTCAACCCCATAAATTTCTTTAAGAAACATACAACTTAGTCATACAAAAAGAAATAGAGTAATGACATTGTCAATAGAGTCAATAAATATGACAACCTGCCAAACAAACTTAGATGACTCAAAACCAAAACAATTTTATATTTCCAATTAACCTACTTTACCAAAAAGGTACAAAATAAAAGATGAATAAAAATCCAAAAAATTCTATATTGGCCCAAACTTCATATATATATATATATATATATATATATATATATATATATATATATATATATATATATATATATGGCTAAAAGAATTATGTACCCGAGTACATGTAGCTTACATGTACCCACCTTCATTTATGGGGATTGTAAAATTATATTGAATAATCCAACCTTATGGATGTATAGTATACCCCTTAGATAAGATGTGTATCAAAAATCATCACAATCTGATATTCATAGCGCATACAATAAAAGAAAATGTCGATTTTCTAATAAATGGTAAGTTGCAGAAATTGCATAAACCATTGAATGATGTATCACTATATCTCATGATCTACATAAGATATGGTTATGATTTTTTAAAGACATATAATATATATAGAGTTGAATCAATCCATATGGTTGGATTTTATCAACATACTCTACATATGCTATTTTAATGGCCGGTACACGTAAGTTACATGTACCAGCCGGTACACACTTCCTAACCTCTCTCTCTCTCTCTCTCTCTCTCTCTATATATATATATATATATATATATATATATTAAGATATTTACAATACTGTATACAATTGTTATATTGCAAGATATTTACAATATCTACCTTGTGCATTTCCCACATCCTATATACAGAGGATATCTTGCAAGATATTTACAATATATACATTATGCATTGCATACAAACAAGAACTCAAGTGGATATACATATATTAAAATTTCCCTACCTAAATCTAGGAATACATGGATGACAGTAGGACTCTAACCTAATAATACCACCATCTAAGCTCTAGTGATTCCAAACTGAGGCTCCTCTTCACCAAAAATCTAGTTGCATAGGTAGACACCTAGAATGTACTCTCAATTTGCAATTAAAATCTAATAAAGAATGTGGTTATAAATATACTTTTGCATTGTTGAAATTATGTTAATGGTTTCATCTTGTTATTCATTCATTTTTGATAAGATTTTATGCTTCCACATTCACGCTTTGATAATACCATGCTAGGGATGAATGCCTATGTCATATCACCATTAACTTCCCAATCAATTGGATATAGGATTCGGGTAACAAATGGTTCCATGACAAATGGTATTAGAGCATATGCAATAACTACACCAAAATTATGCACATGAAATACAAAATAACTCAACCTCACTTCTCAACCCTAGAAACTCAATTAGATGTCCTCTGTGGACTAAGTTGACTTAGCCTCTAGGATAGAACCTAGATGTTTTAGAACTAGATATAGACTTGTGTAATCCCTACAACCTTTGTTTTCTCCTCCTACTATCTTGTAGTATCAGTTGAAGCTTTAGGAGGGTGAGAAACGGAAGATCTTATTGAATACCCTAGGCATATGTTCACGACATGTGCTTAGGGTAGCTACACAAGTGTGCACCATGTTCTTGCTAATTATCTACATGTCATGGTACTAGACTTCCTAATGAATGTGGTAACCTACTTTTGATTTTAGTTTTAAATGAATAAAGTATGGTAGTTTCAATCACATGTCTCAACATTGGAGAAATCCCATCTCAAGTATTAGTACATATGTACATATGAAAAATGTTACTACATGTAGAAAGGTAGTGAGTGTTCATGTAACCTAAGAGAAAGAGATGTAACATCAGTCTAGATGAGAGTTTTAGATGATAGATGCAGTTTCTACAGTTGTATAGAGCCATGGTTTAGAATATTCTAGTAAATAGCCTAGGTGAGCTATGCTTGATGTTGATGTTGGTGTTGATCTTGATATTGATGTTGATGTGGATGTTATGAGTTTTTTTTAGATGACCTATGTTTATTTTAGAAGGAGAAAGTATGTTTTCATAACATGATATTAGTTTGACCATGCAACTCTGCCTATCCTAGAACCATGTATGGCATATGGGGCATGTGGATGTGTTATACATAGCTAGTTGGTTGGCATGCTTGTATGTTCCTAGTCTTGTATACGTTGAGATATGGATATCGAGATATGGTTTGAGACCAACACGATCCTCAATATCTTCACAAAGGATAACCTCTAGCATGGGACATACGATAAGGGTGATCTCTTAATATGAGTCAACCTAACATGTGAGGAAGTTAGAGTATCTAAGCTCCAAAATATTTGTGAATAGCTGAGAAATATGAACAATGATGAGTCCCTAACTAGACTACTTCTAAGTGTATAAGTTGAGTCACCAAGTCTGTGGATCTTTTGATGACACTGAGCCCTAGATTTCCTATGAAGAGATCTAAACCTAGAAGAAAGAGGCATTCAATATTGTATCTTTACAATCTAGGTGAGGGATATGTCCCAAAACCCCAAGATGATGTATATGATGTATGATATCATTGATGATCCCCATACATGGGTTAGTGGTAGTGGTTATATGTGTAGGAACCTACTATTCACCATTATTTTAGTAGGAAGGGTAAAAGTGATATGGATTGATGTTAATGTTAGCATGTTTTTTCTTGACACAGATAGGTCTTACATTGACTGGCTTGAGCTTGCAAAGCTCTTTTAACTACAAGAAACGATTGTGAAACCTTGATATCTATGATAATGTTGTTCCTCACATGATGCTTGATGCATGAAACAATCACACCAAGATTAAAGTTGTGATATATGTATGATAAGTCATTCTCAAAAGCTAGACCTAATGTGAAACCATACCATACATGAAAGTTGTAAGTTTCAAATCATAAAAATCATATGATGATACCCTTAGAATCTTATCAGAAATAATCATGGTGTATAAATTTCTTAATTAGATCCATAATGAATAGAAATGAACATAATTGGGGATAGTTGGTAGAATTTTGGGGAAAAATAGAACATGAATGAAACCTAGGGTAATGGTGTTACACAAGTTCAATGATACGTGTTATTTGAAAAGAACAATAGTGAATATTTTTATCTTAGAAACTAATGATATGGATTTTGATAACTTACCATAAGTTTGCATTAGTATATGATAAAACCCTTATATATCAGGGATGAAAGATATGATAACCCTAATGTCAAGATGATAATATAATATGATGGAACACCATGTAACATGCATAATTATAATACATACATCCTTGAGGATGAAAAACTAAGTGTTCACCCCATAGTGGTGGGTTCCTTAACACCTATGGTGTACGTATAAACATGATGGATATTGGGACGAATTTTGAGGATGAAATTCCTATGTAGTAGGGAAGCATATGACAACCTTAATCTTTTCTCCTCTTATATACTATTTCTCAGACTCCTAGTAACTCATCATAATCAAGTTGATGTTAATTTCTTGGTTTGGGCGTTATGATGCTTCAATTTAGTCAAATTAATGATTAATTTTACAATATGTGACATTATTTTACATATTTGAATTGACCATACCATAATATGTAACCATATTGGAATGTAATTGAACCTCATCAATATGATACTCTTTCTTTCCAATGTATGTAAGTTGGTAGAGTCTCCAATTATGAACCCAATCGCACAAAAAATGCCTCAATTAGACCATCATAGCCCATGTTATGACCTTTTAAAGTTGAGTAAAATTATACATGAGTTTAATTTAATTAACTAGATTTGATCCTTATTGGTTCCTACGTTAGGGTGTGGCCTAGAAAGGTGAGGCAGAACCCCTGGGCACCAAGTCAAAAATATGCATGTTAGTGAATATTTTGCCTAATCATGACCCTTGATCTTGCACCCACAGATCTCTTGCAACGATCTGACATCTAGGAGGTCATCTCCTACCTCTGTTCATACTACTGTAGAAGTAGCTTTAGGGCCTGCCAATAGAGCACCCCCTATTACTTTTGATCCTAGGTTGCAGAAATGCTTCCAATTATTATTTTAGACCATTCCCCCTTCGTTTCCCTTTTTTCATGTCATGTAGCCCTAGTTTTGCAAGCTCCACCTCCTCCCTTTCATGGATGCCACCATGGGCATTGGAGTTTGGGGATTCACCCCTTGCACCATTGTGTCCACCAAAATACCATGATCTCTGGTCAGGGGTTTTTGGCAAAGCTTTTCGGCTGGCTTCCAAGAAATGTGGTGGATGCATCTCCCATACACACAAGGAATCAGAGCATTGCAAGATGGATTTGTTGCTCATGTTTCATGATTTAGGCAAGGGAAGAGGGACACAATGGATCACCTCAACTGTGATCATATGGCAGCCGATCAATGCCCAGACACATCCGAATATAATGGTGGTTTGTGGGTGAACTAAAGGGGGTGTTAGATGTTGTATCCTATGGATCTGAGTGGGTCCACTATTGTTCGCCCATCCACGACTTCTATTCACACATTAATTTTTAGTAACACCCTTTCCCTTTGCATATAGTTCTTGATCATAACTTCAAATAAGCATAACTCTAAAATTACTTGGCCTATTTTGTCAAACCAATACACTATTTTCATCAACTTGACAATCTCTACTCAATGACCTTGGTTGAAAACCTTTAAAAACCCTTATAGTTTTCCTAGTTTTCTAGAAATATACGACCTTTGACTATATTGAACTACATTTAAGGAATCATCATGATAAATCTTGAATATTTTATGCACCTATGCACCCTTAACCATCAAATGAGTACATTTTATGTGTTCATAAAATAAACAAGAGTCCTAATTACCCCTATTGGTCATGAATGACTTTGATAGTGCATACATACCTAGTTTGATACTTTAATAATGTACCATGCATTAATTTGCAAATCATGCCTCTTAATGGTGCCCTATGTTAAATTTACATCAACATCAGTATTTTGTACTCCTCTATAGTGCATATAGTTGTCCCCAATATGTCTTTTCCTATATTTGTTTTGTATGACACCTAATGTATGTTTATGCCCATTTTAGATAAATGTATGCTATATCTTAGATCAAATGGTGTGTTTGACCTAATTTGTGCATCAAATGCCTTTTTGCTCTTATAATTAGTAAATACATGACTATTAGATATCTTGATGCCCATGTTGACTCTATGTTTTGACATGGTGGTGTATGTGACCCTAATCACACTAGCGATGACCTAGTGTGACACTCATGGATTTCTTATCTCTCTCGTACCCTATACTTGATGTCTATCTTGATCCCTTGCCCCCTTCCTCATGTTCACCTTGAGGTGGATGCCCCACATAATTTCTATGTTGGACCTAATGATATAAGTTTTTTATTTTGGATATGGAATGTATGAGGATATATTGATATCGAGTTTGGACCTTGATGAATAGACCTTGGTGTTGGGAAATTGGGGGCAAAAGATATAGGACGTAGAAATAAAAGTTTTAATGCTCAATTCCATGATCAACAAAATCTCGTCAAAATGATGTATATATGAAGGAAGATAGCAAGAGATATGCCTGGTCCTGGAGCAAGTCCAACGACAACTCTTACAGTGGTAGTATTCTTCTTCTCTGAGCAAAACTCAATCATTCATTAGCAACAACCTCTTGGTCTAGCACCATGGATGTCGATTGATGGAATCCTGCTAACAGTAAGAAACAACCTCCTCATCTCTAGAGTAGTCCATGCAAATTATCAGGAACTCCACGTTGCACTACCAGAGCCAACGGGAAGGAGTTGTCCACTGGAATGCCACTCTTCTAGGATTGGTTTCCTCTCTCACAATTATCTCTCCCTTGCTATCCTCCCTTTTATGGGTAGGACTTACTCATGCTCTCTTGGTTACCATAACCAATAAGGACAACATTTTCAGAGCATATTGTTGTGTCTAGTAAGCCCCTTGTATTTATAGTAGAGGCTAGAGTCAGGGTTTCTAGTTGGTTTAGAAGTTTAAGAAACATGAATTTTCTAGAAACTGTAGATGGTGAATTGGTCAGTTCACTGTGCAACCGGTTAGTTGAAAGGTGAACTGGTCGGTTCATCTCTTGAACCAGCTGGTTCATGTACTTTCCTTTTCATAATCAAACTATCATTCAATATTCAACTATTGCAAAACGTGATGTCAACATCAAATCCTTGATCCACTCAAAATGATCGCTAAACCGAACAACCCAGATGATGAACCGATCAGTTGACATCATGAAATGATCATTTCATATCATGAAGTGGTCATTTTTATTTTGAAACAATCATTTCATAAGTGAAATGGTTCATATTTGAAATGGTCGTTGCATATGTCCAGCTCAGGAAAATATTCTGCCAATGTAGTTTTGAATTTACATGGCACTACAACTGATTGGTTCAACACTTGAAACGGTCAATTTAAAGTCCACTCAGGCAATTTTGAACTTTAGTTGTTCAATTGAATACCTAAACACTTTTAGTAATCAAGTTAAACATCATCCATAATTAAAATTCTATTCTAAGTGCATCAGATGCATGTAACCCTATAGGTCCCAAATTACGTTGATAGTGATAGCTCATAACCAAGTTATGACATCACAAGGAATGAGAGATATCTAGAAAGACATAATTGCTACCCAAGTAATTTGGAATGTAGGAGAACAACTTCAACCTACAATATGTGATGGTGTTACCGTGATTGTGTATTTCCTTTGTCTCTGATATTCAGACTAAACTTAAGGCATGGAATCGCCATCTTCTTCAATGTTCAATGCATGTTCCTTGAACTAGTGCATACTATCTAAGATTCATGTGACTTCACATATCAAATATTGAATAACATGAGTATGGGCATACATTTCTCAGTCTCACTTATCAAGAGGCATGGATGTCAATCTCTTGTAGGAGGGGGAAATCCCATCTACATCACTCACAATCAATCCCCATGTGTCACAATGCACCTGAGCATCACCTTTATGGATACCCTTATTCAAAGTCATGTTGGATGATGTCCAAATACATAGAACAACATTTTATGAGTGTAGTGACTTCATGTTTGAGAAGCACAACACAATGAGAGAAAATTCTAACTACCATTCCATGGTATCCATGCATCACTCTCAAGGTGGGTTTGTCTCATGCACTATTCCCTAACATGTACCTATGTGCTTGACTTGACATCATATATCATGACCAATGAGACTTTGTCATCAATCAACACACACTCTAGTCTTATGCATTACTATTGTCTATTTTTCTTCCATAGTGATAACCGACTAGGGACATAACAAGAATGTATGTACTTTTATCATATGTATGATCTCATTATTTAGGTTATTAACCTCAATACATGTCATTGAGTAACATCATTCACTAGATATCTACTATGTCTATATAATCATCTCATGATTGAGACAAACATAATAGATAGAATTACCTTTATTATTATCAAATTAGGTATTTAATGCCACATTCCAGTCATCATTTGATTGGCTCTCTGGGCATTTATACCAACAAACTCCCACTTGCACTTAGACACAATCACCCACAAATCTAGATCCAAGTGATATTAACATGTCCATCATGTTTTTACTGTCCAAGCGCTTTCACAGCGGGTTAGGAATGTTTGCTTTCAGTCGGTATTCTATAAGTTTCACATTTCTTCATGTATGACATTTAGTATGAGATGGAAGTGTTGTAGTATGATATTTAAGATTCCTTGCCTAACCAGTAGCTCCATTGTTATCACATTAGTTATACTGTGTCATCAACGGTTGTAACCTCTCACAAGTTCATCTATATAAACTTATAGATTCATACAATATCCTCTGTTATTCTCAGAACATCAGGGTACTCGGCTTCTATTGCTGAATTAAATAATTGTCTCTAGCTTAGAACCATTTACAGCTTATAGTTCTTGTCTTAAGGTCAAACACACATTTATATTGAAATTACTAATTTCCTTGACATTTTGGAGTCTTGTATCAGTGTAACCATTTACAACCAACTCTTCTTTATTACCATAACTAAGGAATTAATCCTTTTAGTGCATTTCAAAGTACTTAAGGATGTTCTTTATGATAGTCAAGTGACCTTCACTAGGATTTAGCATATATCCTATCCTCATGTCTAATACATACAAGATAATAGGATGAGTACATAAAATTGTATAATAGATCCATATGGCAACTCACTCATGTTTTTCCATTCTTCATAAGAACTGGGACACATGGCTCTTAAGAGACTAATCCCATGGAACATGGATAGATTTTCTCTCATTGAGTCCTTCATGTTGTACACCTTAGACATCTTGCCCATGTATGTGATCTTCTCAAGTGAATAAGCTTTAAAGATCTATCTATATAGATCCCAATTCCTATCACATAGGATTCTTCTCCTAAACCCTTCATAAAGAAGGTACTTCCTTGCCAGATATTAACATTTGTAGTATAAGGATATTGTTCCCCATCGTTATGTGGAATAATAATAGGCTCTCACAAAATCTTTTGTAATCACATATTTCATCTTCATTCTAACTCAAGTTAACTCTTTGACTATCATGTCAATTTTAAGATTCCATCTCTGAGATGCTTGCTTCAATCCAAAGACTGACCTTTGTAGCTTGTAGACTTTATTTGCATTATTGGATTTATAAAACCTTTAGGTTGTGTCACCCACACATCCTCATGATTATTCCACTTAAGGAATGCGGTTTTAACATCCATTTTGTCAAATATCATAGTCAGGATAAGCCACAATAGGAAAAATGATCCTTATGGTTTTAACCATGGCAACTAATGAAAGGATTTTGTCATGTTTAATACTTTGAACTAGTTTGAAATCCTTTTCAACCAATCTGCTCTTATAGGTTTGTATACTACCATCCATGTCAGTCTTATTTAAAAGACCCTAAATGCACCCTATGGGTTTTACCCCTTTAGGTTGATCCAATAAGGTCATACCTTGTTAGTGTAGATGGAGTCCATCTTTGATCCCATGGCCTTAAGCCATTTCTCAGACTCTAGTTCCTCAATAGATTCTAGGTAGGTTGTTGAATCATCATCTATGATCAACTCACCACCTTCTTGAGTTATAAGATATCATAATCTTTAAAACTTAAGGCGTCTTCTATTACGTCTATGAGGTTTTGTGTTACATGTGGAACTTGAGATTCCAGAACAATTTTTTATTCTCCTTGTTCCTACCATACCCTTTTAGGTTCAATGTTTTTTCTTATTTATCTCAAATATTTTGATTTCTACTTAATTTCCTATGATACCTTTGGAATTAAATTCCCCTCTAGGTCCAGCCATAGTAGCCCGGGTGGTAAGAGCTCGGTAAGTCCCAATGAAGGACCCGGGTTCGAACCTCACCAAAGGCACTTTGCGAACAGCAATCCACATTAATTTGGCATGAGAGGGGGTGATCGGACCACACCCTGTCATGCCTCGAGAGTTTACCATGTCGGACTTGCCCGGGGTGGTTTCTCTCAGTCACCAAATTTTTTTTCCCTTTAGGAATACAACTATCCTGGGAACAAAACACTTTTGCTGTTGAATTGGAATATAAAAGTAGTATTTAAAAGACTAACATTTATGTGATTTGTAGACAAATCCTTTTAAGAAAACTAAACTTTTTATATAATTGTTCCATCCTAATCTTTATAAAAGACATATGGGACACCTCCCCTAACATATATCGTATGGTGTCTTTTGAACCATTTTTGATGGTACGTTATTTGTGTCAAGTATTTGCCAAAAAGGAAATTAGAAGACCAACTAGATTTATTGATAATCAGACCATGACTAATAGGGTATCTGATACATCATTATGTTTCAAGTGGAGTTTATTGTGATACACTATGTTGATCTCTCTAGTAGGTCCTCAAACTCTTGGTTTAAAATATTTCATTGTCGATCATAGCGAAGTGTCTTAATACTTTTACCAAGTTGGTTATGTACTTCATTCATGATGTCCTTGAACACTTCAAGATATCTATACTTGTATTTCATTATATACAAACTTCCAAATCTACTGATATCATGGGTAGATATAATGAGGTATTAGTAATTATCTTTAGCATTTATTCTAAAAGGTCTATGCATATCAGTATGTATGAGTCCTAAAGGAATAGTTACTCTCCCACTACATCTAGTGAATATGCTTTGTTCATGTTGCCCAAAAGACTTGCATGTTTCTATTGGTTCAATAAACAAAAGAGTCCAGATAACCATCACTATAGATTCTAGAAATGCATTTCTCATTTACGCGTTCTAGGTGACAATGCTATAGGTATTCATTCTTTGAGTCATCAAGTCATGCAATATATATGTTATACATATTGTCTTATAACTATCAAATATATAGTATGAGACATGGGGCTCTATCATACATGATCTCGTCTTTGAAAAAGAAATATCAATTTATTCATATTATTCTTGTCCATACAAGATACATGATGGTCTCATTAATGGAAAATACATAATAGTAATTCACTAATTCTATTACATGCCTAATAGATGAATAGAAAATGAGAACTATAGTGGCAGAACCTCTTGCTCTACATAGTTATAGCTTACTTCTTCTCAGGTCCTGAGGTGGAGATCTCTATTATTTTCATTTTCCTGATATCCTCTTTATAAAGAGGGAAATTCCTTTTCCAGTGTCGAAGCAAGTGACAATGTTGGAACTTTCCTTCTTTAATCATATAAGTGAAAAGGACATTTCCTTTTACACTTACCCTCTCCTTATCTTTAGTGCAGAAGACTTGGACTTTAGTTTAGCCTTAGAACTCTTCTTGTCCTTTCCTTTGTCCTTGAAATCTATTTTGCTGATCATTATCTTGGGTTTTTCCAACTTCATTTTTCTTCAACATTAACTAACATGCCAAGTAATTCATACAATGGTTTAGCCAAGTTACTCAAGTGATAGTACTTGATAAACTGGCTATATGGTTGAGGAAACAATTATAGAATCATATCCATGGCCAACTATTGACCTAAAATAAATCCCAATATCTCTACATCCCTAATAATATTGAGCACATGGGGCTCTACAAGATCACCCTCTATCAATTTAGACTCAAACAACACTTTGAAGGCATTATACCTTTCATGCTTTACATGATTCTTAAGATGGTTTACCATCTCTAGAATATCCATGTTTTCATGTTGTTCATGCAACTCATAGTTCATACATCTCATAATAAGGTGTTTGATGTCTATGACATGATTGGAATGCTTCAAGTAAACATCCATTTTATCTTTAGGTGCATTTGGAGCGGGTTCCTCTAGATCTTGGGCTTTCAAGGACCTATAGCTTCCGCTCGTTGGTGACAACTCTTCTCAAAGTCCTAAACCTGAAAGTTAATCTTGTTTGGTTTGTCATACTCAAGGACTGGTCATAATCATAATGTATTTGTGTTTGGCATTAGATTCTACAGAGAAAATTTGCAATTTTGTCAAAACATTGTTGATTTAATTTGATAATATTGTTAATATTTATTAGGATTTTAATTAATTATCACTCCCATTATTTTTTTCAAATTGATAACCCTCACTACCGATTCAGATGATTGTAGTGTATAGTCTTCTAGTGACCCAAGACCTAAAACAATTGCATTATTATGCACCTAACGCCAACATTTGTAACTAATTATTAAGGTAGGCAACATTTGCCAATTGCATCTAATGTAATTCTTTGATAGATGGTATGCACAACTCTTTGGAACAGTCCATATACATGCTTATAGGTGCTTAATCTCATTAAGATCACCTAATTAAGTCTGAACAAAAAGCCAGCAAGATAATAATGCACCCTGCTTGACATCCCCACATGACTGCCATCACACTTCCATGAGATGGACAATGCAACACGCTTGACGTCCCCACACTTTGTCAATAAAGCTTTTCATGTGTGTTACTAATGGAAAGAATCTTAGGATTTATATTGGATTGAAGGATTTTATATATAAATATACATACATATCCAATCACCACATGCTTATAGTATGTATCATATACATGCTACATCCCACAAACAAAAACATGCAATTATAAATACAAGAAATGGTTATGGAATACTATTGTAATTCCTTGGAGCCACAGGAAACTACTACCACCGAAGGTCTACATCACATGTAGCAACCTATTATTGGTGAAGATATGTTCTCAAACCAATGCAGGTTGATTGGTTTAAAATATGAATCGATCAGCTCACCTCCTAGACACTCAGTTGGGATCTTGAAACGGTTGTCTAGCCTCATGTTGAACTAATGCCTGGACTCCTCTAGCCGATTGGTTGGGCCACCAGTCAATCGGTTCATCCTCTGATCATCTTTTCTCCTCATTCCTCTAGTTGATCGGTTTGACTCCTGAGACAACCGATTCGTATGGTGCAAAAAATCTTCTTAGGATAAAATGTTAATTAAAACTATCATATTTCATATTACATTGTAAAAGGGAAAACTTCAAGTTACATTCAAGGGAAAATAGGAGGAAGAGCATTAATTTACATTTATATAGAAGGAGAGAGGCTTGATATGAAAACCTAGATATAAATAGGAAAAACAACCACAACCATGCACACACAAATCTAGGGTTATTGGCCATAACCATGCTAACATCCTCCATCAAAAACCAATTATAGGGTGACATGTGCAAATTGCATACATACATACATACATACATACATACATATATATATATATATATATATATATATATATATATATATATTAGTTGGGATCGTACATGATATTTAATAGGATATGTACATTAATCATTTTAATATTCACATCATACACAATAAAATAAATTTGATCATATTTATTTAAATCCAGATACTTTGTAAATTGATGTGGCTCTAATACCACTATTAGGAAATTGGGGGCAACATATATAGGCGGCAGGAAATTTTTTTTTAATGCTAGATTCCCTAATGAGAAAGATCTCATCAACAATGATGTATCTAGGTAGGAAGATAGAAAGATATATACCTGGTCCTGGAGAAAGTGGAGCTATAATTTTTGCAGCAGAAGTGTGTGCTTCTTCTCCAAGTAACACTCGATCATTTGTCAACAATGGCCTCCTGATCTATCACCATGGACGGTGATTGACAATGTCTAGCTAGCAGAAGGAAACAACCTCCTTGCCTCTAGAGTTGTCCATGCAGACCACCAAGAACACTAAAAAATACAATGGGAAGGAGTTGTCCCTTCGAACGTCAATTTTCTAGGATTGATTCACTCTCCCACATTTGTCTCTCCTATGCTATCCCCATTTTATGTATAGGACTTAATCAAGATCTCTTGATTACCAAAACCATAGAAGAAAATAATTGTCACAGCTTATTGTTGTATATGGGAGGCCCCGATACCCCTTTATTTATTGGAGAGGCCAGGGTTAGGGTTTCCAATCAGTCTGGGAGTCGAAGAGACATACTTCACAATTTTTTTGGAAAATACTAACGGTGAACTGGTATCTTCATTGTTCAACTGGATGGTTTAGAGGTGAACCATCTGATTCATCTCTTGAATAGGTTGATTCACTTACTTTCCTACTTAGAATCAAATTGGCATTCAATATTTGATTAATGAAAAACATGATGTTAGCATTTGGATATCAATCTCCTATAGGAGGGACAAATCCCATCACCCACACTCAATCCCCATGTGCCACAATGCACTTGAGCATCACCTTTATGACAACCCTTATTCAAGGTCATGTTGGATGATGTCTAAATACATAGAACAACATTTGATGATGTCTAAATACATAGAACAACATTTGATGATTGTGGCGACTTCAAGTTTAAGAACCAAAATCACCACTATCACTATGAGAGTTGATTCTCACTACCATTCCATGGTATCCATGAATCACTCTCAAGGTGGGTCTGTCCAATACACTATTCTCTAAATTGCACATGTGTGCTTCACTTGGTAACATATATAATGACTAATGAGACTTTGTTATCAATCAACACACACTCTAATCTTATGTATTACTTTCATCTATTTTTCTTCCACAGTAATATCTAACTAGGGACATAACAAGAATTTATGCTCTATTATCATACATATGATCTCATTATTCAGGTCATCAACCTAAGTACATATGTCATCAAGTAACATCATTCTTTAGACACTACTATGTCTTTGTCATCATCTCATGATTGAGACAAACATAAAAGACAAAATTACCTTTATTATTATCAAATCAGGTATCTAATACCACATTTTAATCATCATAATATTGGCTCTCTGGGCATATATACCAACACTTGGGTACATCCATATAGTCTCTAGTGTACTTATTATGTCCTTATATTGTTGATATAGATCATCTTTTTACGGCTGTACCCCTTTACTTAATGAGTCTTGACCATGTTTTCCCCATTATATGTGAGATGCTTAATTATCATAATTGAATGTTCATAACCTTAATATAACCTTTTTATATGGTTTTTAATCATGATACAAGCTTACATTTCAAGTTTGGTCTAATTCAGACAATGTTTTTGCAAGTTATACAATTTTATGCACATTTTGGACTTTTCTGCAATTTACCCAATTGACATGGTTTCCTTAGAAATTTATCACTTTCATTATGTTCTTTGGATTCTCTCTCATCATTTTTGAGCTTATTGAGCCATGGGGAGCCTAGTTGAACCTTGGTTTGGAGGAGTTTTCCTCAAGGGTATTTTAGGGTTTACCCCTTTATGGATGAGCTACCTTTAGGAGCTATCAAGCAAATGGTTTGTTTGTTTTTCTTGCAAAATCAATAAAAAAGGGATAGGTAGGTATGCATGTATGGTGGGTCATCTTCTTTCATGGATTCTTGTATATCCTTAATAGTTTAAGGTGATGGATGCATGGAGAGCTTTTTAGACACCTCATGCTTCTTCTCTCCCTTATCCTAGAGCTTTATATATCTATTTTTGAGATCACAAACAAAATTTTTGCTTACCACCACTTCTCTCCTGCTAATAAACTTGTTCCCTATCTATTTATCTATGGAGGACCTATCCAAGGTAGAAGAAGAAGGTGAATTTCTTGGTGGAAGCTCCTAGGGTTTTGTTTTGCTCTCTTTTAGTGTTTAAAAGGCTTCCTTCTAGTGCTCTTGACCTAAAAGAGTAAGAATCCCCTTATTTCCTCCATTTATTTATTTTTTATCCTTCCTCCTACCTTTTTCTAGGTTATAACCTTTCTTTTCCATGGTATAAATTTCTCTAAAGCTCTAAAACCCTACCTTTCTTGCTCCTTCTGCTTAGGGTTTGCTCATTTGATGAAGAAAGGTGCTAGATGGACGAGTTCACAGCATATTCTTAGATTTTCTACCATACCTTCTCATTTTTTCTTCTGTTTGGGAGTTTATCTTATAACTAGAGGAAAGTTTTATAACTTTCTCCACATTTATTGCTTACCATAAGCATGCTATTCTTGCTTTTAAATGATGATCCATGCACTAAAAAGTTATGCTTGACTTGGATTTCGATTTTTATAATATTCCCTATTCTGACTTCAGTTCTAGATGAACCGATGATCAAGAGTTCATATTCCTAAGGTATAATATAACTTGGATCAGGTTAGTTTGACAACCGATGGTTCTAAAAACCTATCAACCAACGGTCAATTTTAGGGTTTAAAGCTGATTTCTTCTATAAACACATGACTAAATGGTGGTACGATTGCAACAACCGATGGTGTTGTCTGCATGAAAACTGATGGTGGTGACCAAGAGTGTCAACTGACATTCACCCCTTAGGTCAGGTGTTGGCCTAATTAGAATCTTAGTTATTAATAACTAAGTACCCTAATGATGCTATCGATCAATGGTGATATTAGTTTGATATTCGATGGTGATTAATGTATATAGTGTTGATCTAACAACCTATGGTGACTTAATGGTCACTATTGATGGTGAATCAGGTCTTCACAACCTACGGTGAGTTAAGCATGTAGTTGTAGCATCAATTAAGTCTTAAACCAATTGTTGCTTGGGTCATTTGAGGCAATGATCGAACCTATACTCCAATTGATGGTTTTAATATATGAACTTGACGTAATGGTTAAGATCTAATGTTTCTTCATCCCATAAATTGGAATGATGCCTAAATGTAATATGTTTTTCCTAATTAAGTTATTTAAATGGTTTCCTTTATGATATCAACTTACGAAGCTCATTTACTGACAACTTGTTTTAAATAAACAATCGCTTGTGGGTTTTACCATACTCTCAATGGAACTTTTTATGTTGTTAATAAAGGGATGTCTAGGGTTAGATGGTGACTCTTTCTGGAGTACAACTCAATGACTTCATAGGTGGTTTCTTCAAGATGTTTACTTATGTAAATGACCAATGGCTTTACCTTTTCAACATTGAATGGTTAGAAGTTGATGCCTTAATATTCCAATTGTTTTGGGTGAAGCCTATAGAATAATGTTATGATTCTAATGATGAGAATTTGATGGTTCAATGCCTTAAACTTGCAATCTTACTATTTCCCTCAAATGATTATGATTGATAATCACCATAATGAATTAATGGGTAACCCTAATGATGTATAGCTTGTTGTAACTAGCTTTAATATAACTAAATGATGGTAATTGGGTATGAATAGTCCTTGAATGAATAATACAATCAAGGAGCACTATCTTATTGTTGTTGAAACCCTAGTATGATATAACCTGATGGTTACACCTTGATTTATGTGTGGGTTCATACTTGAGAATGGTATGGATTGTGATGGTGATGCTTCACCTTATGCATCCATGATCCAATGGAGATTCCATGAGTTAGGGTTTGGGTATGAGTGTTGATTAGTAACATTAATATACTTTATCTTGTTGAACCTAACCCTAATGCAAATAAATAAAGATGAGTATCCATGTTTAACCTTATTTTATGATAGAATGGTGGTGAAATAACCTCCTTAATATGATCATAACCTTAATGTGTTAATTGGTGGTTATCATAGCCACATGGTTGATACTTTCTTATACTAAACTTGTGCATTTTGAATATGATGAGGGTTAATCATATCTAGATTCCTTGCATGTTGATGTGATAAATGAATGTTCTTAATGTTAATATAACACTGCTATGATTTTTTATGAATATCTACTAGCTTATTAATGCAATATTGTGTAGATACGGTCTATTATATGTAAGTGATGTTGTTGAGCCTTGCTATAAGGCATGGAAAGATAATGATGATTTTATAGGGAATAGTATAATGGTCTTAATGACCTTTGGGCATGGTTGATCCCTGAATGATGTGTAATCCTCTTTTGTTGATAAGGGTTGATACCCTATGATATTGTGAAAATCATTTATATCTTGTGATAGTATGATGACTAGTGTGGTCTCATGAATGGCAAGTGAATAGTACCATGTGATGATGAGATGAGAAACTGTGTTTCACACAATTTATAACTTTTGAAGTTGAGATATTTATATGCTTGCTGGAAGTGAATTAGGTTTTTTATGTCCATTTGTTTGATGCAACCTTAATTCACTCAATTGGCATAACTAATCAACTGAAACTCTAATAATGTAGTGCATTGTGCCATAGATCCATCTGAGTGTCAAAACTTGCCAGATAGTGAAACGAGTATTCCTAAGGGAAACTCAGAGCACATAATGATGAGTGTGTGGGGTGCTTGTCATCCCAAATTCAAGTGTTTAGGGAGGATAACTGTGGTCATACCTAGCCCTCAGTTTGAGAATGACTATGGTCATGTCTCGATGATTATATAAGTGATGAGATTGGAGGAAAACTATAGTTATAGCTCAGACGGTAGGGTATGCGTACCCACCTCCTTTCACTAGTGTTGTGACCTGTACCCAGGAGGGATTAGGCTGTAGTAGCTTGTCCTTATGTTTCATTGTAGCAGACCAGTACTGACCGGGTGTGGAGAAGATCTTAGGAGTCTGGCTCTGCCTAGATCTTGTATGGCACTGATTGCGACCAAGCTGTTGTGAGTTGGAACTTGAGTGGTATCCTCAAATTCCTTAAGTCTTAATAAAAGATGTAACACAACCATGAAGCATATTTGTTTAGGGTTATACACAATATTTCAAATTGGATGATAACCCTTGTTTGTTATCTTTACATAAATATGATGCTTAGTGCAATTAAGAGATAGTAGATATACTTAGGTTGTGGATATGCTTAAGATTGTAGATGCATAAATATAGTTGCCATGATTATGTTGATAACTATACTGCTACTGCTGATTATAAACATGATGCTAGCTATCTCATGTTGTTAGTTATGTTTAGAATGCTAGCCATGCCTTTGTAACTAGAGATGCATATATTAGAAATCATGCTTATCCAGATAATTGTGCTTGTGTTGTTAGCTCTTCTTATGATGTTGATATGTTAAACCTGTTAGACATGCTAATGTTGTTAGCTATGCTTATGTGTCTATACTTATTCATAATGATAGATATTCTATGTTACTAAACTTCCTCATCATTATAGATATGCATATGCTACTGAATTTCTTATATTATCAACAAGATAAACGATGATAGTATGGCTAATAATAATAGTTATTATCTGCTCCTTTATATATTTTGTTAATCATCAGTGTTGCTGAGCTTATTTGTTATATCTGATTAAATTGCTTAAACTATTTAATTACTTAAAAATGTTGTAATCAATAAACATTGTTGGAGGTTATATCTCTTGCTGGGACATGGGTCTCACCCTTGTGATTTGTCACATTTTTTTTAGTAATCGGAAGTGACAAAAAAAACCTGTGGCAGCAAACAGGAGCTATAGTAATGAATCTTTGCAAAAGTTGATTAGATGTCTACTATGTCCTAGAGTCGTCCCAGTACTCTCAAGTATGGGCAGGAAAAGTTTGTATATGGTGTTTCAAATGAATCGATATTTTTCTAACATGTTAATGCTTGTTTGTGTGGCATATAAAAATATTGTTCTCTTGTGTATATGTGTTGTGGCTAAGGTGATAGAACAATTTGTATAAAAGTTTTGTCATAGTATGGATACTAGAAAGATATTGGGCTCTTATGCAAATGTTTCTGAGTGGGAGTTGATGTTGAAATCGGTTTAAATTTACCCATATTTTTGGGTATGTGATTAATTAGTGATCAATTGTGTTTTATGTTTTGAGTAATCTCATTTAGTGTAACAAGTTCTCACATTACAAGTCCTTTGACCCTAAAATTTACATAATCGACATAAACCTTGCTATAATCATATAAAATGAATGCAACCTTGAAATGACTTGAAACATGAACCAAACCTTCATGTTTGACCTGAGATTAGTAAAAGATCATCACATGAATTAATAACCAACTTGGAACCTAACTTGTCCATAATCTTAAAATGGTACTAGTTAGCGTTAACGTTGAGAATCTAATACATACACATTATCTTGTTTTGAATCAAGTGTTGCTTTCAGCTAGATGATCAAGCATACATTAATTTATGAATCTACAAATCTGGTATGGGCTTTAATAATTATATTATTATTGTTTCTTTCTTTCTATATTGATTTGTTTATATCAATATAATCTTGCTTGCTTACTTTCCCAAATATTTCCAAGTAGTGTTTTTGTATTATAACTTATGCTATGTCTCTTTATTTATAACTTGCAAACATAAATTAGAACTCCATTATACAAATATTGTGCACCTGCCTATATTCTCGAGGTCAGGATACGAGGCTGAGTGTAATGACCCCGCCTCCCGGTAACCCCCAATTAAGGGAGACCAAGAGGTCAGAGCCGTTATCCCCATTTCTGGATGAATGGTTCAACAAGTAACTAATAATAATTACTAAATTCTACCAAAACTATACTGAAAAGCTGGAATAAAATAAAACTTTGCATACCATTTTAGAATCTTGGATTTCTAAACGACTACCCACAACTGGAGTCCGTTCTAACTAATCCTCCGTGTACTTTAATTGATATCTTCACATTGTATCAATTTACTATTTGTCCTTTTCCGTTTTGTACCTAAAATGGCGACAAACAAAACGTCGGTCAGCATAAATGAATATGCCGGTATGCGGGGGAAACAAAAATTTGTGCAACTATGGTAACAATGTAAGTAACCAAATATCATTTAACAATCAAGGTTATGTTTTAAGCAATACCACTCAATCCATACCTATCCCCTGTCTCTGTGATGTCCCTACAGTGGACTTGGATACTACCTCTCTCATATGGTAGATCCTTAACCCCATGGTTCTACCTCACATGTAGCCATTACTTAGGGTTGTGGAGTCGCATGGCCCCACCCAACGGTAGCCCATTCTCTGACTCATGGTGACTTGATGGACATACCCCGTAGGCAGCCATGTACTAAGTCATCCAATGACCTGATGGACCTACCCCATAGGTAGCCATGTACTAGGTCAACCTATCAAGCTACAGAGGGGACTAGGATCTGAGCTAGTAGGCATATATCTTAGGTGATAGTCATATCCACATTATAGTATGCATGAATTAAATTCATCCAACAGTTTAATTCAAGCAACTCATGAAAACTTCAAAAATCCTCAGAAAACTAGTTTGAGATATTCATAAGCGTAACCACATACTTGATCCAGAGTAACTTGATGTCCAAGCCAGAATAACCAAGGACATTCAATAAAGCAATCAACAATATCCTGAAATTAATGCATAACATCCAAATGTCAATGTTTTATCTATAACATTCTCAAGATTGACTTGGATTCCACCTTAGGATTTCTAGGCCAACTTTAGGGTTTTAGCCTCCATAAAGCCTTTATCACGTTTAATGCTCTTTTAGTCCACAAACCCTAATTTCAACATCATAGTCATACTAGAATGTCAATTAAGTCTAATATATCTCTTTTACACTACAACTACCATCTTTATCCTTTTAAGTTATGACACGATCATTCATACCAATTATCATCTTTGGTTTCTTTTGAATTGACAACCCATATTTCATATAGTCCAATTCACATATGAACCCTATTTATCACTAATTCCACATTTATCCACTAGAAAACTCTAATTACCAAATTAAGGGTATTGATCCACAATTAGAATCTTTTATACTCAAAATAGATTAGAATCATCAAATCTCAGATTTATTCATGGATTTGAACAATTAAAGCCATTAAGAGTCATAATTACCAAAATTAGGGTTTCAAAGCCCATTAAAGCATATTCAGGGACATGGAACACTAAACTAATAAAATTACACATAAAGATCGTCCTTTTATATCTAACGTGTCTTTTTTATAATCAACAGGTTAATATCAACTTTAAATATCCATATAATCCTTCCCAATTCATTAATCATCATAGATCATGATTTCTTAATCATTAATGCATTAAAGTTGACAACTTTAACTACTTTTCGAATTGTAAGAGGAATTAGGATATAAAACTATTTTTAATGGATTCCTCACATTTTTCTAAGCAAAATTTATATATTACATGTATCAGTCCGAGCTACCAATAATTAAATATGATTTTTGCAAGAATCACTTACTTGGAACAATGGAATGCTGACACGTCAGCCAACCCATGCACTACGTAGCTCGGCCAAAACATAACGAATTGACCTTCTTGCCCTCATGTAAGTTCCCAGCCCTTCATTCCCTGGAGCGGTAAAATCGTCCAATGCCTCCTGGGTCATCTTCTACCTCGCGAACCTACTCGGTTGCCGACTACAGCTGCTTGCGGGTCCACTCCCTCCTCCCCAAGGTTTGAGGGTCACCAGAAGCCACCGCCCTAGCTCCACCACACCCCCACACATCATGAGATGCCCTCCGCTCACGGCTAATGTGGCTGGTTCAGGCTGGGCAGTTCTGCAACCCGCGGCTGACATTGCAGCCGTGTTGCGGTCGTTGTGCACGGGCTAGGGTGAAGGGACAACCACTGAGCATCCCCATGGTGTCGTGGGAGCAGCATGCCTCCATCACACCCCATCACGACCCCTCGTTGCTCCAGAGATTGTTGTACTCTTCTCGATTAGGGTTTTGAATGAAAACAAAGAAGAAGGTGAGAGAGGGATGCTCGAGATTCTCTTGGGCTCGGGGATAAGGGTTCAACCCTTATATAGGGGAAGATAGAAACGTCCTAGGATGCTCAACCATGAGGAAACAAGTCCCCCTCTTCATTAGGAAACCTACTTTCCTTGCTTACAAAGTAATCTCTCCTTTTACTTATATCCTTGACAATCCATATTCCTTAGTTATTAGGAAATCTAAAAATTATCTCTTTCATCATCTTTGTACTTGGCTTTTAATCCATTGGCCACAAAATTTTACTTTCTTATAGCAAAAAGTATTTCTTTTTGATAATACCAAAGAGTCATTAACTATGTAGCACATTATCCTCATATTTTTGTATTATTTGTATTTTCTCTTTCTTCTTCTCCATTGGGACTCCTTGGACCCCAGGAAATCCTAAGATTTCGAAATTTCTTTTTGAAGGATACTTATTATCCTTCTAGATGCATCCATATCCATTATTTCTCATTATCTTACTTATTTGTTTATTAAAAGATTTCTTTTCAAGGATTTCTCTTTATCCTTTATTTCCTTTTTCTTCTTTTCCTATTTTTTTCATTAAAAATCATATGTAAATGAAATTCATTCAATTGTGGCCATCAATGTCACATTATAGAGATTTCTATGTATTTCTCCTAAATATATTGCTTAATATCCATTATCTTTTATCTTTTTCTATTATTAGGATTTTTCCTCTTTTCTTCTCTTTTATATCCATTATTGGTTTAACATAATAGTAGGAATCATGAAATTCCCATTAAAGGGAGATTTGCAAAGAAATCCATCCTTTGGAGCAAAGCATACAACCTTCTCAATTCAAGTCCATATTCATAAAATCATTACATTTCAATTTTGAAAACACATGTAAAATTGAGGTTGTAACATCCTTCCCCTCTTACAGGAATTTTGCCCTCAAAATTCCACCAAACATATAAACAATTAAGGATAAGACATTTCCATATCCGTCATTGGCTCCCATGTGGCTTCATCCTCTCCATGGTGTTTCCAAAGAACTTTATCATCTTATATTCTTTACTCTTGATCTCTCTCTCACCGTGTTATCTTGTACCCTCATAGGTTACTCAGGGTAAGTTAGCCTCCCTTAGGAGCTCACTACGTTCATTCCTCAGGCTTGGGTACCTCACATAGGTGCTCTAAATCAGACTCGTGGAACACATCATATCTCACACCATCCATAGGGGTAAGTCTAAACATAACCATCTCCACCAATCCATCCCAAATGGACCCATGTATTGGGGACTCGGCTTTCTCAGCTATAGCTCAGAGGGGTTAGATTTTCATATCACATATTCTCCCACAGTGAACTGCATGTCAGTCTTTTTTGCATCAGCTCACAACTCATGTCACCCCTGGCCTCTCTTTAGCCATCACACGATCAAATCGACTTCATCTGCACACACTATGGTCTTTTTCTGACCTTCGTGAGGTCCCTTCACCAACATCATCTTAATGAAGAGGTGACCGACACAACCTCCCTTACAGAGCTTCTTACATCCTGATTCTAGCTATGGTGGCTGTCATCACATTTTACATAGGATAGGAACTATCTCCATATGTCACCCTGAACGAGCACACACGCTCTCATCAGACCCTCTAGTTTGGATTATTCTAACAATCAGTTAGGGGTGATAAGTTGTTGTCACGGAACCGTTCTTACCCCAATCCCAATCGCACTGCCTAGATAGTGATAAAGGGATTGAAGTGCCCGTCCCTGAGTGGTCCAATAGGATCAATCACACTGGCATATACAATAAGAAATAAATAACTCAAAAACTGGATAAATAAAGAACAAACTAACCCAATATGGAGATATATTCGATTTATCTTTGTCATCAGAGTGTATGAGTGCGGAAGCCATCTTATTCAATATTCCATTTGTATTGCCTAAAATCAAGAAAATCGAGACACAATCATGCAATTGCACGGTACGCTATCAAAATCAAGTAAAATAGTTTATAAGAAAATAAGTATACTTGGCATGACTTATATTTCAAAGAATAATAAGCAATTTGCAAAACCAACATTTATTCGACAAGTTTTTCAAGCAAATCAACTTTTATTATGAATTCCCATTATGTTGTAATTCAAGAAGCATGCTTATATATTTTGTATGACTCTATTACCCCAACGCGATGGGGAAGGTCACTAGGCCCCTTTTCACCATAGGAACATAGGAAGCCAATGTATAAGTCCCACTTCCAAATGAGGGGGTTGTTGTACTCAATATCCACATTATCAACATTATCAATATCATCATCATTATCAGTATACGGGCAGTCATAATGGGCATCAATTTATGTTTTCATGTTTTTCAAAATATAGTATAGAAAAAAAAACAGAAGACTAATCATAGGGAACAATAGTTCATCCAAGTAAACAACCAAGTATACAATCAAGAGATACATAAAAGTATCTACAATACAATCAAGGAGGAGTCATATAATAGCATACCTTTCACCGAGATTTTGAGTATATATCATCAGTAATAGGTTGATCCTTCGAGTTAGATCCTAAAACACAATATTTGGATCAAGGGTCAAGATCAAGATATTTGGATATCATGTTGTAATATTCGAGATTAGGGTTATGCTTTCCTAGGTCAACTTTAGGGTTGGGTCATTCACTTATAATCAACCAATATTTTGATATATCCTACATTATTTCAAGTGTCACGTATTTTCCAGTGTGAATGGCCTATCTATGTTTTCTAGGTACATGTGTTAACCCTAATTATCTTGGTCAATATTAAAATCAAAAATCAAGTCTTTAGATCATTATCAAGTTCTAACATCATTTGTATTCAAGATCAGATTGATGGGTCAAAACTATATCAATTGTTTTGCAAGATCAAGATTACTCATTAAAAAGATTATAATCAAGATTGAATCAAGTAAATAGATCTAGATTACTAATGATTCATTTTCCAAGAGTAGATGAGTCAAAATATATTAGATCTAGGTCACAAGATAATCATCAGAGTTAAGATATAGAGTTTCCAAAGTCTAATCACAACATTGAGTCATCATATCTTGGTTTTGAGTCTTAAAATTTGTTTCTAAGCCTAGGAAAAAGATTGAGGATCATGAGAGAATATAATGAGGTCAAAAGAGTAAGTATCTCATTATTTTGCTAAAAAAATCCACTTTGTCACAGTTGTAATCGCATCGAGTTCTTCATGTACCTACTTCCACAACATGGAAGTGAATCTTTAGGTCATACTCAAGAACCTTTGAAATCGCATCATGGTGTAGTTGAACCATCTCTCTTATATGTAGTTCAACTGGATCTGTCTCCTAACAATACTCTCTCTTTCTCTTAAATTATGTCATCTATGTAAGGCGATCTACCATAACCCATATTACATCTTGACTTTCCTCATTTCATGGGAGACTTACAACATCCATAGTGATTAACTCCGATTCGCCCTCGTGGACTCTTTATCCTGTATATCGACTCAATGGGTTACTGGTGTTCGTCCTTCACTTCCTGGCATGAATGGCGACAAGCCACATGCAACTCTGTACACTTCTTCGTCTTAGACATCCAAAATACTACTACAACTTAATATCTTAGTAGTACCACGGTGTATGATGAACTTAAAATCATGATCTCCTATATTTCATGATTTCTCAAGGTTGATTCCTCGGAAACCCTAAAACACTCTAGTCATGAGTTTCATCACCTTGTTTTCTAGAGAAGTGCATCTGAGATTCTACATTTATTATCCTATCATAACAAGCCCTAGGCTGGCTAACCAAGCAACCACTAACTCAATCAACAGATCTTGTTACATCTGAGTGTTAGCCAACCTTATCTCACAGACTTAGGGTTCACCTAACCACCTCTTCCAGCCCTTCCACTAGCTAGACTAGGCAGCTGCATCTCAACAAGAGCATCCATTACCACCTTTCATATTTAGGTGCTAGGTAATAGTGAAGACATACACCTCCAGGTATTCCACTTATTGTCTCATCCTGGACTTTAGGTCTATCTTCATCAAGAAAACTTAGAGCTCATCTTCTTGGTTATCAAACTCAAAATTATATAACTCAAAAATTCCACATAGCTCATGATAATAACATCCTCATAAGATGACTACCTTAGTTCTCTTGGTGTTTGTAAACCATCCACATATTATACCCTCCATAAATGTATGCTATTATCTCTATCCTCATATATCATAGCAACATTTCAACTCGCATCATCTTTATTCGTAGTGTATGACATGCGTACTACCCTATCTCTCACCCCCATAACGAGAGGAAATAGGCATTTGGCAACCGTCCAAACAAAGAGTTCTTCCCGTTACAAGAATAGAGATGGTACATCACACATTTCCAACATACCTTCCGATCTAGGTTAAAATGTGCATCACATGTCTCCACATAATGAATATTTCAATATCAGGTTTTCTATCATGGAGAACTGGTCTCAAACACACTTGGGTCACCACACGATCCTTAGTCATATCCTCTAGGTCTGTAGGGTGCCAGCACTTTTGGGGTCATCCCTCTTCCCTTATGCATCCAGTGAGTGCCCTCTTCATCTACCCTTTGGGTCCCATGAGTTCATGAAGGTGATCAATCTCCTAACCCATGGCCCTCAGACAATGATAATTGTTACCTCTCGACCCTATGCTTATGTGCAATTAGGGAATTAGGCAACTCCTACTCCCATCAGTCTTATCCCTACCTGACCGTAGGATGGACTTAGGATTATAACATAAAACATATCCAACTTGAATCCTTACCCAAGTCTCCATCATCTCTCTCAACATTCGTGGTATGACTTACATCCTTTCATAGGGATCATGACGACCTACCTGCCTCGGTCAGACCTCATCCCCAAGCACATAGAGATGATATCTATGTGTTTGTATGTTCATTCTCATACTATGTACCCTCCATATAGCTTCTCAAGATCCTATGAGACCTCTTTAGGTTATCTCAAACCCAAAAAACGCTGGTACATACCCTATAGAAGGGTCCCTCTCCCAGGATGGGAGGAAAGTATATCCTGATAGCAACAAGGGTCACAAACGTCCTTATGTCTAGGGTTTACATCCACATGAGCATGTTTAACCCTTACAAGCTACGAAGGCACGTAGCTAACCAACAGACCACCTATTAAACCATGCTAGGTCTCCATGGTATGTCCTACTTGTTATCATTCCTTAACATTGGACCAACATCATACATGCCCATGTCACCAACCTACATATGAGGGGTTCATCAAACATATACCTTAATCTCAGGGGTTCCCATTCCTCTAAACATGAGGAGTGCCATGCTCGAATCTATAGAAACTCAAATCTCATCATGAGAATCAGGCACACCAGGTGTTACTACTTCCCCTCTTTAGGCCAAGGAACCCTAGGATTACTTTTCCTGTAGAAGTTGTCCAACTGCATGCTCAAAATTCCAACCATGAACCATACAAGTACGAGGTATAACATGCATGTTCTATAATTCTTCCTTATGAACAAAACCTCAGATACGATTCCTCCTCAAGGACAACCAACTAGGTACACATAGAAGCCTCATCCTTCTTCTACGGTTTGGTTCCTCTAAAGGCAACCAAGATACCATAGGCCTCCAAGCATCGTGCAAGAGGCAACCAAAACCATCCAGATAGTCCATTCTAGGTTAAAACATACCCAACTCCTCACTATTCCTCATATCTCAGAGTCTAAGCTTCCAACCTTCTTGCTTGGGTCCTGCTCTCTCTCTAGAGCTAACCCCACAACCAACCTTACTGCTAGAGGTTCTCTCTCCATGAAGGTGGATCAAGCTTTCATGCATACCCCTATAGGGGTGAAACGCATGATCAAACCTATGTTCGTTCAAGATTATCCATAACTCTTTATGTTTATCTCATAAGCTATCCAACATGCCCTTCTGGCCTGGGTTTTAACCTATTGCTAGCGCTATGACATACTCTAGGTGCATACGCTGCCATGCTCATATAAGCCCACAGGGTTTCTATATGGTCATAACTAACCTCATTGATGAAGGGGTCATCCTTCACCCTAACATGCACGACCCTTCACAAGTTGGGTCACCCAAAAGGCACTAAGTCAAATAACCTCACATAGCTCTTACTTCTCATAGGTATTCAAAACCAAAAGTAGGTCAACTCACACACATGGTTGACCATGATATCTAACTCATCATGTCATCTCTCTCTAACCACCACTTAGGGTTAGGGTTAGCATCATCCTCAGAGGATGCTCCAGGTCTCTACCTTAAAATGGAGATCTCTGCCTCCAAGACCCACTCTGTATTCATCCTCCTGACCAGAACATCTAACCTCAGGTCTCTCCTGAGGGTACGACAACACATGTCATACAACTTAAGCATACAAAAAATCTTTAGTCTACGCTTAAACTATTAAGCTTATGTCCATGACATCTTATTTACATGATTTTCATTAATTTAGTGGAGGATTCTTTAACCTTATCATACATACCCTGTCCTCAAGAGAGTGAGGAAGAGAGAGAAAAACCCTAAACCTTAGAATCTTAATAGAATTAGGATTGAGAAGGGGTGAAAATAGATGAGAGAGTCCTAATGGTATCTTATTTCGAGTCAGATCCTAAGACATTGACTAGGAAGTCACACATATCCAAGAGTCCTCGTATTCCGACTAGCAGTGCGGAGGAAAATATTTCTAGCCCCCAGACGTGATCCTTTTCTAGACACCTCTGTCTTTCAGAAAATCCTCTAATAACTCCCTCGTTTCTATGGAATTTGGAAAATTTAATAATTACTAAAGATTAAATGAGGAACCAAAGGCTCTGATACCAATTGTAATGACCCCGCCTCCCAGTAACCCCCAATTAAGGGAGACCAATAGGTTAGAGATGTTATCCCCATTTCCAGATCAATGGTTCGATAAGTAATCAATAATAATTACTAAATTCTACCAACACTATACTGAAAAGCTGGAATAAAATAAAACTTTGCATACCTTTTTAAAATCTTGGATTTCTAAACTACTATCCACAATTGAAGTCTATTCTAACTAATCCTCTGTGTACTTTAATTCATATCTTCACATTGTATCAATTTACTAATTGTCCTTTTCCATTTTGTACCTAAAACATCGAAAAATAAAATGTCAGTCAACATAAATGAATATACCGGTATGTGGGGGAAACAAAAACTTGTGCAACTATGGTAACAATGTAAGTAACCAAATATCATTTAACAATCAAGGTTACATTTTAAGCAATACTACTCAATCTATACCTATCCCATATCTCTGTGTTGTCCCTGCAGTGGACTTGGATACTACTTCTCTCATATGGTAGATCCTTACCCCCATGGTCCTACCTCACATGTAGCCATTACTTAGGGTTATGGATTCACATGGCACTACCCAAAGGTAGCCCAATCTTTGACTCATGGTGACTTGATGGACCTATCCCGTAGATAGCCATGTACTAAGTCATCCAATGACCTGATGGACCTACCCCATAGGTAGCCATGTACTAGATCAACCTATATAGCTACAGAGGGGACTAGGATCTAAGCTAGTAGGCATATATCTTCGGTGATAGTCATATCCACATTATAGTATGCATGAATTAAATTCATCTAATAGTTTAATTCAAGCAACCAATGAAAACTTCAGAAATCCTAAGAAAACTAGTTCGAGATATTTGTAAGCGTAGCCACATACCTGATCCAGAGTAACTTGATGTCCAAGCAAGAATAATCAAGAACATTCCATCAAGCAATCAACAATATCTTGAAATTAATGCATAACATCCAAGTGTCACTGTTTTATCCATAACATTCTCAAGATTGACTTCGATTCCACCTTAGGATTTCTAGGCCAAATTTAGGGTTTTATTAGGGTTTTAGCCTCTATAAATCCTTTATCGCGTTTAATGCTCTTTTAGTCAACAAACCCTAATTTCAACATCATAGTCATACTAGAATGTCAATTAAGTCTAATATATCTCTTTTACACTAAAACTACCATCTTTATCCTTTTAAGTTATGACATGATCATTAAGGCCAATTATCATCTTTGGTTTCTTTCGAATTGACAACCCATATTTTATATAGTGCAATTCACGTACGAACCCTATTTATCAATTATTCCACATTTATCCACTAGAAAACCCCAATTACTAAATTAAGGGTATTTATCCACAATTCGAATATTTTATACTAAAAATATCTTAGAATCATCATATCTCAGCTTTATTCATGGATTTCAATAATGAAATCCATTAAGAGTGATAACTACCAAAATTAGGATTTCAAGGCCCATCAAAGCATATTCACGTACATGGAACCCTAAATTAATCAAACTACACATAAAGATCATCCTTATAGATCTAATGTGTCCTTTTTATAATCAACAAGTTAATATAAACTTTAAACATCCATACAACTGATGAATGCATATTCATCTCTTATTTTTGCTTCATTTAGAATAATTAATTAGGAATTTTTTGTTAATTTTAGCTAATTAAAAAATAAATAGTACTTTCATCTTCTTGATATACTTTTTATGAATTCTTATGATATTTTTCTTAATTTTCAGGAATTATCTAAGTAATTAAATCGAGAAAAGAAGAGATGAAGGTAGGAGGCAATTCAGTTTCCCGCAATGCTGACGTAAATGCATACCTTGCACCAAAATTAGCATAACTCTCACATATTAAGGCGGAATTTAATATTCAAATATGATTTGGAAAGGGAATTCAAAGGCCTACAGGAAAATCATATTTTTGGGCGCACTTTAAATTCTCTGGACAACGGAAATTCGCTCGAAATTTCTGCTGTGAGAATCTACATTAAAGAAAGACAATCAAGAGTTTGTTGACTAGATCTTAAAATTCAAAAGGATGGCTCCCTCTCTTTTTTCCCCCTCCTTTTTAGATAGCCTACCCCTCCTTCTCCTTTAAAAGGAAGGACACTTCCTCCTCCCAAAGATCATCTTTTGTATCATCTTTTGTACCGGAATTCTGAGCATTTGTTCTCCTATCATTCAAGCAATAGAATTTCTTCTTACTGTGCTTTAATTCTTGCAATTTATATTCTTGCAATAGATCTAGTTGTTCTTCCTTTCTTATTCTTTCTCTTCCGTGGATTGGAGCAAGGGTTGAAGAGATTGGCCATTTTATTGTCTCTAGCAAAAGGATTGACTCCTAATTTTGGGCTAGACTATGGCCATTTCGCTTCTCCCCTCCGCCTCCATGTTTTCCACAAGCATGTGTGAGTAGACTTCTATCGAGGCAAGGGGAATAACCCCTTAGCCATGTGATGACTAGATTGAAGATTTATATGATTTTTTAGATAAATGAATTTTGATTTGGATCTCGACGATTTTAACGAAGTGATCTCTCATTTTCATCGCTTGTTAATCTTGGCGGATGCGACCGTGGAACCCAAGATTTAGAACAACCAAATTAATTTCATGGGAATTTGGATGAGACCTCGGAAAAGTCCCCATTAGGATGATTGAACTAGGATCCGTGAAATCCAGGACCAATGGGTTCATGGGGAGTTCATCTTTTGTGAATCATTTACAAATGTTTCACATTCCTTCTTTTATCTTTCTTATCATTTCTTTGATCTCATTTCACATCGACTAGGGTGGTAAAATCCCTTAGCTTCGGTATTTCCTTATTTTGATTGTTAATCTTTAATTTAGTAACTTCATCTTTTTGTTTTAGTTTTAACATACTCTTAAAACAGATTTTACATTCTTGTTCTCGTAATCAGATTTGAAACTGAACCATCTTCATCGCCGTCTCTGTGGATCGACCCTTCTATACTAGCCTTTATCGGAAAGTAGAAAAGGATAAACTCTAGGATAATTTTTCCTAGTGATTGGTGTGCTAAACGACGCGCATCAACAACCCTTCCCAATTTATTAATCATCATATATCAGGGTTTTTTAATCATTAATGCATTAAAGTGGACAAATTTAACTAATTTTCAAATTGGAAGAGGAATTAGGCTCTAAAAATATTTTTAATGGATTTCGCACATTTTTCTAAGCAAATTTCATATATTACATGTATCAATATGAGCTACCAATAATTAAATATGATTTTTGCAAGAATCACTTACTTGGACTAATGGGATGCTGACACGTCAGCCAACCCATGCACTACGTAGCTTGGCCAAAAACATAACGAAACGACCTTTTTTCCCTCGCGTAAGTTCCCTGCTCTTCCTTCCCTAGAGGGGTAAAACCGTCCAACACCTCCTGGGTCATCTTCTACCTCACGAACCCTACTCGGCTGCCGACTGTAGCTGCTCGTGGGTCTGCCCCCTCCTCCCCAAGGTTCGAGGGTTGCTGACAGTCACTGCCCTAGCTCCATCACACCCCCATGCATCAAGAGATGCCCTCCACTCACGGCCAGCATGGCTAGTTTAGGCTGGGTAGTTTTGTAACCCACGGCCGACATTGTAGTCGTGATGCGGCCGTTGTGCACAAGCTAGGGTGATGGGATGACCATTAAGCATTCCCATGGTATCGTGGGAGCCGCATGCCTCCATCACACCCCATCACGTCCCTTCGTTGCTCCAGAGATTACTCTACTCTTCTTGGTTAGGGTTTTGAACAAAAATAAAGAAGAAGGTGAGAGAGGGATGCATGAGATTCTCTTGGGCTCGGGGCTAAGGGTTCAACCCTTATATAGGGGAAGATAGCAACACCCTAGGATGCTCAACAATGAGGAAACAAGTCCCCCTCTTTATTAGGAAACCTACTTTCCTCGCTTACAAAGTAATCTCTCCTTATACTTATCTCCTTGATAATGCATATTCCTTAGTTATTAGGAAATCCGAAAATTATCTCTTTCATCTTCTTTATACTTGGTTTTTAATCCATTGGCCACGGAATTTTACTTTCTTATAGAAAAAAGTATTTATTTTTGTTAATACCAAAGAGTCATTAACTATGTAGCACATTATCCTCATATTTTTGTATTATTTGTATTTTCTCTTTCTTCTTCTCCATTGGGACTCCTTGGACCCAAAGAAATCCTAAGATTTCTAAATTCCTTTTTGAAGGATACTTATTATCCTTCTAGATGCATCCACATCCATTATTTCTCATTATCTTACTTATTTCTTTATTAAAAGATTTCTTTTTAATGATTTCTCTTTATCCTTTATTTATTTTTTCTTATTTTCCTATTTCTTCCATTATAAATCATATGTAAATGAAATTCATTCAATTGTGGCCATCAATGCCACATTCTAGAGATTTCTATGTATTTCTCATAAATATATTGCTTAATATCCATTATCTTTTATCTTTTTCTATTATTTGGACTTTTCTTCTTTTCTTCTCTTTTATATCCATTATGGATTAACATAATAGTAGGAATCAAGAAATTCCTATTAAATGGAGATTTGCAAAGAACTCCATCCATTGGAGCAAAGCATACATCCT